>OY751315.1:31956216-32454740 GCA_963564615.1 Rhorus exstirpatorius | reverse complement strand
AACAGCCAGCAGTGGTAGTACTAGACAGGGAGAATAACAGGGTGAAAAGTAGGCCGGGAGATTGCGAATAGCGAGAGGGTAGTTTTCCAAAAGGGGGTAGAGCTGTCTCGTTATAGACATATATACAAGTTTTTTTCAGTCGAGGAGGGGGGGGGGGGGGTCCAAACGAAATCGGAGACTGCGCAGTGATGATGGCGGATATCCTTTAGTATATACTGTATGTATACCACATTACATAGATATACAATACATGTGTGTATAACTCGGATACGTACCCGAGCGCAGCATTGTGCTGGAGCACACGATCTCGTTTATTTGGCCGGCGTGCATAAATTTGTTTTTTTTTTTCACCAAATAAATATACGCGAGCCATTTATTTACGAAGGGCGCTAGCGGAGGTGAACGTGGGGGTGTATTCTCTCGTATATGGTTACCACGGAAAGAGAGATAGAGGGAGAATGAGAGAGGCAGATAAAGAGGAAGGATGAGAGAGGAAGAGAGTAAGAGAGATAAAATGAAAATCGAGTCGAAGTCAACCACCCATCGCGAAGGGTGTTTTGGCATACAACCATATTGCACACCTCTCACCTATGCGCAGTGAAAAAGCTTTCGATTTATATAAATGCGTGTTCCTATACACAACAGCCATCATGTATAATAGCCGGACGCAGTCATACATCTATAACGTAACGATGTCTACATGTATAGTCATCGTTAGTACTGCAGTAGTGCGAGTACTCGAGTGTATGCGCCAAGGTATATATATATTAGGTAATATATACCTTTCTCGCGGGTACTTGTCACAATGCTACCATATCCGCGAACGTTGCGTACATCGTGGAATGAATAAATATTGACCGTCGAGCAAGCACCGCAAACAAATCCATTAATAACAGGAATTTAACTGAACGCCAGAGCGAGAGAGAAGAAAGGGCCATACGAAGGGGGTTTCGAGATCGAACTGAATTCGGATTTGCAACCATCCTCCATTCTCATGTGCGCATCGAGACTGCAACGATATATACGTACATATATGTGTGTATATACATAGTTATATACCGGTGAGCATGAAAACGCTGGAGCGAAAATTGACGTCGCCGCCGCGACGACAACCCCTCGCTCTCCAGACCTGCCCCCGCCCCCCCCCCATGATAGCCCCGCGCTCTGATGGTCTCTGCTCACTGTTCGGTGTCAATTTATGTCTGTGGGTGGATTTAGCTAGAATAATTTAATATCGTTCATTTCCACGCTTTCGCGTCTATATATATCGTCTGTATTATGTTTATACATGCTGGAGAATTGTGTGCCAACCAAGCGCAATGCTGCCTGCATGAAAATTGGGAAAGGGTCAGACACATATCGAAATCAGAGGGATCCTAACGAACATCACTTTGCGCTTTAAATTGCTCAGGTTGCGCCCTTTTGTTCGGTAATAATCGAGATACACATTTGATATCGGTTAAAGGCCTCTGATAGATGTGTATATAGAATCGCACTGAAGCGCGTGAGTGGTGGCGGGACGCAGCAATTAGCAAAACTGTAATCAAATATAACGCCGCTCTTTCTCTCTCTCTCTTCGTTCCAATATCGCCGGTTGAAATCGTGACGCGTATCTCTCGTTAACCCGAAAGCGTGACCACGCGCTCTCTGTACCGAATGCATCAAAGGCAAACAAAATCCTAGCCCACGAGGCAGCAAATTTCGCGAAATATGACGCGAGTAAATCTCGGGATTCGTTGCAATACGCACATCCGCGAATTCGACCTCTTTCTCCCGAGGGGTGAACGATTACGTGCTGCAGAGGAAACGATCCTCGATTTTCCAAACATTGCGAGAGAACAAATATATGCACATCCGATTGACGAGGAATTGTGTCTGGTATGTATAATCAGTTAATAATTAATTTTTCAACGTTCACTTTTCATTTAAATGAAAACGTTGTTTATTTTTCTCATTCATTCGTTTTTTTCATATTTTTCAAGAGCCTGAGTCAGTTTTTAGATAAGTCATAATACGAGTAGTTTTTCTTTCGTGTTTTCGTCGACTATTTTTCAGTCACTATAAGGTTTTGACACTGTTAATTTATTGGGCTATATGAAAATAAAAATGAACTAAAACCTCAGGAGCCAACGTTTTATGAATTTCTTTTACATGCACTCGTTTGCAGTTATCGAAAAGGTTTCCCCCATTGATGAAATTATTGTACACTTTTATGCATTTTGGATAACGACGATGTCCTATTATCACCCTCTGACGTTCAACGAGAGAGGAGATGTCCTTTTTTCATCAATTATAATATTTATGAGTGGAAATTCTTTTTAATTTTATACTATATTATACTTGGTCGTATATTTTTATCGTATAACCGCAATGGGGAATAAAACATTATCATCAAAAATAGGACGAACCGTCGCAAAATAATCACGATTCACCGATAAAATCTAAATTCTACGAGCAACTGTAAAACAGGAAATTCGTTTCAATAACTCATACTTTCAATTCAATTTCTACCACTGCCATTGCTGAAATTCAATAAGTTCTCGAATGTCTGGAAAAATTCGAAATCGCATATTTCATCAATTTTGACGATGACTCGTATCTTTAAAATGATATATGTATAATACAGTTATCGCAGAGTTTCGTTCGTTCATCCATATATTTTATCGACGAAAATCGCATTCTTTTACCGGCTATATCGTGCAGCACCGATAGAAATATAATAAGTTACGTGCGACCGCGTTTCTCGGGATGCTGGCACCACACGCTGCGCTTTAGCGATCGAAGAAACTCCGTGAGTCATGCTCACGTGCCGAATGGACGTTTAAATCGTTGGACCTATTAATCCTCGATGAATTTGATATCGAATCGATAGTAAATCGATCGTGCATGCTCTTCTATATTTATACCTGTATAATAAAAGCTTGTGGTATTAAGCTGGATGTATAAGCGTGCCCCTGGGAGAAACGAGTAATACGAGAAGGCTCACAAGGCAGACGCGAATGGTAGCTCGTCGATTTAACCACGATCTACAGAACAAATAAGGTTTATATATATATATATATATATATAATTTCATATATAATAATATATCGATAATGTACTATAATGCTTTATCTCCGAGAATCACCCCCGTGGCCCATCGAGTTATACCTCGAGGACTTTACAGCAACTTTAATGACTCTGGAAGAACGGGTACGATATAGTTCACGTACATATTTTATGATAGAATTATACGTACACGAGTTTCTTCCAGCACCTTGGTATTTCTGCGCTCACCAACAAAATATAATACGTAATACATATCCGAGTATTGGAGCTTTCACTTTTTTTCTTAATGCCTCGCCAACGAGCCCGTATACCTTTTCTCTGACGCATTTAGCGCTGCTTGCACACACCGTAGATCGAGAATCGAGAGCTTCCTCCATATTGTGAAATATATACGTATCGATATTACTCGGGGCGCAAGCCGTTAACTGTCCGGTAATGAACGAGCTCCCGCCATCGTATATTATTATTATACATACTACTGTTGCGTGAGTACTCGCGTGTAGTAACCGAGGATAACAGCGTTAATGAGCGATTCACATTGTACAAATTAATGTCCGGGTTTTACCGTCCTGGATATATATTTCATTATTTAATCTCTCTCACCCTCTCTCTCTCTCTCTCTCTCTCTCTCTCTCTCTCTCTCTCTCTCTCTCTCTCTCTCTCTCTTTTTCTCTCTGTTTCTGTGCGCCCAAGAGCGAGGAAAAGTTTATACGAGGTACTTAAACGTCGTACTTCACAAACATTCGTCACGCGAGTATAGCTTCGTAAATCTTTTGAACTACTGCATCGCGAAAAAAAATGTATCTGATTTCAACCCAAGTTTATTTGAATGAAGCAATGTTTATTTGAAATTCAATCGAATTATCCAAATTGGAAATTTTACAATTATCACCCACGTAAATTATATCTAATGAACATACTTTTATTTTTACACTATCATAATTTATTCGTGTTCAATAGCTCCGTTTTTTTTACTCCATTCTCACGATAAGGTTTTCTGACGAACGAGCTCGTAAAATGACGAAAACAAACTGAACTGCGATTATCTTCGCCCAATTAAAGAAAGATAATGCGTTTAAATACATGCGCAAAGTATATCCTATCTGAGCTTAGTTCGCTCAGTGCCCGCAGCTGTTCTCGAGACGAGGGTCAGACTTGCTCGGATTTAGATAAAATAAAAAAAAAAAAGGAAAAAGAAAAGATAAAGATAATACGCTGAGGATGATGCACAGGAGAAGTCCTGCATGCGTAACGTTCTTCTCCGTTTTTTTCCTCGCCCTCGTCTTTTTTTTTTTTTTTTTTTAGTTTTTTGTGCATCCCATAAATGTAAATTTACTCGGGGGATTGGAAAAAAAAACACAAATTTATATTTACTTCGAGCGATGAGGCGAAGAGATTGAGTCCTCCGCGCTGAGACGAGACGAAAATCATTCGATAATATTTGTACAGAATCCGTCGTTCTCATGTAATATCTCTTCTATTATCTTCGTTCATAGATATACATATACGCATACATGTGTACATTTCACGGTTGAAAATCCGCGAACACATGGAACTTTCGGCGCGTGCGGCTTACATAACAATGGGAGGATATTTTCTTCGAGCAGAGACTCACAATCATGTATTTTCGTGGACAAACACGACTATTTTTATGCCATTACCGGCAAGCCCTTGGACATTGAAGCTGGATAAGGATATTCTTATCTTTCTTATGAAAGAGCCCTCAATATTATTTTGCAAAAAAAAAAAAATTCAGAATAAATTTTCTATCTCATAGACGAAATCTTGTCTTCGTAAAATAAGAAAATTGGAATTTTTCATCCCGCGGAGCAACTGAAATATTTCCAAAAAGACAAAAAATCATATTTAGTTCATTTTCGATTTTTTTTTTTTCAATAAAGACGTGTTTTCCCCAACTATTGTAAATGTTCAGCTGTCGAGTCAAAACTATCTACAGATATATAGTGAGGGGCAAGATTGTTTAGCACTGAGGTTGGAGAAAATTTATTAAGAGATTGGAAAATAAGTTCGAATATTTTGTCAATATATTTCTACATTCCGTCTCTATGATCTCTATGAACAATGGCGACTGTGTTTTTCTGCCGCTTTGAACAAGCTCTTTCACGGAATTCACCTATATATACACCCTCCACATAATTCTACGTTTACGACCGGAGACGCAACGAAACGAGAGTATGCACATGCATGGAAATATATTAGTCTATGAGAGGAACAGAAATGAATGCGAGGAAGAGAGAGACAGCGAGTGAGAGAGAAGAAGGAAGGATGGATACTGTGGAACGAGGGCGTCGAAGGAAGAAGGGTAGTTTACTAGTTTTTTTAAGTGCACCGCCTATCAGGGATGACCGAGCTCTTCTTTCCTCTTCCTGATGTACTTTTGTGTATCGTACTCTCTTTCTCTCTCTCTCTCTCTCTCTCTCTCTCTCTCTCTCTCTCTCTCTCTCTCTTGCTTACGCGGAAGGGTACGTACCTCGGACCCTCTTCTTGGCATCCACAGACCTGCAAAACAGCAGGGGGTTGCCCTGATGCCTGGTCATGCGATCCAACCCTCGGTCTCTCATACTTACGACCAGAACCTTTCGGATTCCTCTACTTTCGTGACTACGCGCTCTGCTGTCTCCCTCGCTCTCCAGCTCCCCGGGAAGAGCGATGCGCTCCGACGATCTTGACTTGCTTCATCTTGATCCATCATATTGTGATAATCTACTTCGTTCCCTCATACCGATCTTCCACCAGTTATTCGAGGATTATTAAGGGAAAACGAGAAGACGAACCTTTTCCTTTTCACCTGCCGTCTATAATTATATTCTGATGCTTGATACACTGGTTCAGCCAAAATTCTTTATCCCGGGGAATCTTGGGTGCCGTCTGTGTGTAAAATATGTTCAGGTATCCGTAAAATTTCATCACTCATCGTGCTGTTTTTTATCTTCGTTTTTTTTCCTCGAGATTCAACAATAACACGGACGGTGGAATAGAGAAATGAGAAATTTGAAAACATAAAAATGTCGATTATCCATTAAATTTTTATGAGAGACTGTAATCGTAATGCCATTGCCATTCGATAATTTTCTATGTAAAAAGGGACATTGACCGAATTAAAACGATTTATTAATGAGCTGTGCTGCTTTACCTTTTAAATGGCCATCATTGAAATTACAATTATCTCCGTTATCAGTGCAATCGAAGCACATAAGAAAACAAAAATCCGCACAACCATACAAAAAGCTTTTCCACAGCACTACAGATTTATTATTCCCCTTATTTAATTATACTTGTGACAGGCTGACATTGGCAGAGAAACATCGTATGCCGAAAACCTTTTTGAGTAAATAAATGTTTCAATTGATCCCATACAGCAACTAACCCAAGTCTTTACTATGCCATTCAGTGCTAACGAATCGAGTTTTCGATCCAGGTCTTTTATACCAGAATACATCGCTTGGTCGTCTCTCTTCGCTGCTACGTCATCGTTCTAATATCACGTTGAATATTGTGCAAGTCGTTGCGCGGACTCTCGGGTACACGGGATACTCCGTTATTCCCATAATTCCCAATAATTTCCTACGATCTATGCAGAAACGTGCGCATATGGATATATCGCGTCCGGCATAGTTGAGCTCACTCGGGAGAACTAACTCGCCAACCACGCCCTCCGCCCCGTATAGCCGCCAACGGAGAATCGAACCACACCGAGCGATTATATTCTGATCGACATATGGATTACTATGAAACAAAAGGGCATACACAACATGATTTGCGACGTAAAATTTTGTGCGATGCGCCTTTTCGTTTGCTATCAAACGAATACGTATTATACTCGGAGAACTGTAGCTATCGTATACACCATTTGTCCTGCATCATTTCGTAGGGAGCAAGCTATAGGTTAGAATTGTACACGTGGAACGACGATCGAGAGCAAACTATCCAATTCACTGCAGACAATTTAGTTATCCGATACACGATCGCGGTAAATGCTCTCAACGATCTACCGTTTCTATGTATAGATTAAAATAATTCTCACTTCTCCCATTATAACACTCGCGATATCTAAAACTTCCATCGTTTGCAGATACGTGTGCTTAAATAGTACGCACGTTGAGAACAATATGGCGATTATTCCCTCGATTTTGCCTTTACTTTGATGTGATTTAGCATAAAATTTACCTTGCATTGCCATATATTCATTATTGCAATGTGCCTTAAAAAAGAAAAAATCATATTGCGAGAGTTTGTCACCAAGAGTCATATCATTAGTCATCAAAATCACATGATACAATTTTTAAAATGAAAAAACACACACATTATCGTGAATATTGTTTGATATTTTATTTCGATCCTAATCACGTGTTCCAATCCTCATTATCCCTTTTCGAAGAGTCATATATATCCTCCGTATGCTGATATATTAATGGGAATGAACGAGTCTTTTGCCCGAAAAACGAGTTATGTCGAGACAAAATGTGGATTCAAGGAAGTTTTGTGACTTCAAATAAATATGGTCTTTGCTCTCGCTCTCTCTCTCTCTCTCTTTCTCTGGGTCTAAACTGGTCGAACTATCAGCAAAGCGTCTGTTCCCATCAAACACGTGTCGTCCAGTCGTATTTCTCGGTGAAAAAAAAAAAAATTCTTCTCGCCACGTGTCGACTTGGACACAGAAGTTTTGAAAGAGCACCCTCTCTAATATCGACTCTGCTGCTTATTTCCAGACGGCTCTCAATATCTATCGCCTCAATATATGGCCCTGGCGATTTTAAGCGTCTGGTTTAACTCTCTGTGAGCTCTTGACTGTCAGTTGTAGGCGATCACGACTTCCTACACGACCCTTAATGACATGCATACACAGGGACAAGATTGCGTCTCGCGCAACTAGGATAACAACATCCTTAAAGAGGGGAGAGAAAAATCTGACGATGCAGCGAAGCATTATTATCAGATAAACACGTTGCAGAGAATTTGGTGGAAGATTTCGATTTATTTTTCACTCGCTCGTATACATCTTTGCTTAACCTATATAAGCTCAGGACGAGGATGCACATTTTGGAAAGGTTTCCCCGTCATTTTCTTATATCCTTGACGAACGAGTTTTGGTCGATATCGTTTCGGGTGCTTCGAGAGCATGCTTCACCTAAGAGGAAATCCTTGTCGGTCGTTTAGCTTCGCTATGGAAACAGCGCGCAGGGGCAAATGGATCGAGAACTTCCCTTTTCTCTTCTCTCTCCTCACCGAATCGAGCGTCTGCCACTCCGAAGAAATTTCTCTCCTATTTTCTCCTACTCCTATCACTTGAGTATCAACTCATTGCTTTTTCTCATTTCCTTCGATTCAGGCAGTTACAATAAGTATAGAGGTGGGCTTAAGCAGCTAATTCGTGGTAAGCTTTTTAATGTAGTCGGAAAAAGTATCCGAAAGATGTGATTTTTTCAGCGGAGATATTATTTTCGGCCGATAAAAAGATGTTTATCTGCCACTCCTCCTGAAAAAGCCTCTTATTTCCGAAACACAAAAATTTCTCTTGTCTCTAGTCGTTCTTATTATCGAATTTATCTCTCTCTCTCTGTCTCTGAAAATCCCACGACTCAAAAGCTTCGTCCAAAAATCACCGTCGGAGTACGATTATATACAGTAGAATAGACGTCGCGAACCGCATCATCAGTGGAGATCATCAGGAACTTTTTTCTCGAACTTTCATTAATGACGGTAATAACCAAAGTTAATAAAGGGTCTGCCAGCTTTATTATCGAATTCGAGTGTGTGAGTGCTCGTTCATGGGTGAGTTTACAGTGTGAAAAAAAAATATTGTGAAAGGAATTTTAAACTGCGGCAAAGTGGTCTATGGCGACTGCGTCCGAAAACCTGCAAGCGCAGAGATTTCTCTCCCTCTCTCTCTCTCTTTCTCTTCGGTTGTGCTGGTAGGGACCATGCCCCGAGGCTATGAGCTATTATCTTTCAACCGAGGCGTTCGAAAAAAAATAAAATTGAAAAAAAAATGAAACGTAGGACGACCAACGGACAACGATGGAATGTATACAATATATTTATAAAAAAATAATATTCACCGCTACGTATACAATTACGAAACTTGTTAAAGAATCTTTTTCTCTCTCCTAGATATGAGATCTCGCATAGTGAAAGGTTTGTGTATCAATATAATATTTTCACTGAATTATCAACAATTGGAACATGAGAAAGGAAAAAAATCATCAACCACCGATACGTATCCGTTCAAATATATGAGTATACGTAATGCTGGGTTGGGTGAAAGTTAATAAATTAGAAAAATTTTCGATTACAATCTCGGACCTACCCTCGTTACTTTGATATTATCTACAACTTGTTCACAGTCGACTGAATTAATTGAGTGAAAATACCGATTCAAAATACTGATGAGCAAGTATATCTTCTCGTTCGTGAGACGACTATAAAACAAAAGAGGAGGAAGAGACCACAGACGAAGAAACGAGGGAGAATCTTAACGTGTATGCACCGTTGATTCACCGGCTGGATAACTTCGTCAAGCCGATAAGCTCCCATAAAAATATTCGAAAAATCTACGAGATATTCGAAGAATATCGTGAAGAACGTACGGTACTTTTTTCGATCTCTTCCATACGTTGTATACGTAAAATGAATAAAAAAAGAAAAAAATAAATAAATAAGAAAGAAAAACTGAACATGAGAAACGAATGAGACTGAAAAAAAAGTCGAAGGGGCGCGCGCGCGCGCGCGCGCTCGTGGAAAATATTCTTACCCCTCGACGCAGGGAGTCCATTAATTTTCGAGAGAAAAAGCAACGTCGGTCGTGTTCGGTTACATCGGCGTGGAGTCTCTTTTTCTCTCGATCTTTTTCCTCTCTCCATCCTTTTCTCTATATGTCAAATTGTGCCCGATGGTCCTGCAGTGAAACTCAAGAATGTTTCACAGGGGTTGGAGACATTTGGGTTGAGAGAGAAAGAACGATGAAAAAAAAAAAAAAAAAAACGACACGAGATGGAGAATAGAGAGACAAAAAAAGACCGACCCTGTTGGCTCTGATGTTCGACGCGAGTTTTTGTCGCTATCGACGGTCGAGACATGGCGGTCCGTGAAGAATTTCAGGAGGCAGAATAAGAGAAAAAAGATGATAAATTTGTTAGAGATCGTACGGTAATTTTCTTATGTCAAGGATTCGATAGAACAAAATACAAACAAAAATAAAACCCGGCAGTATTTGACCTTTTCGTTTAGTAGCCTAGTACCATTCACGCTTTATATATTCTCTTGGCTCTCGCACTGATTATCCTCGTACTTTTCTCTATTCTGGAGCCAGGTTTTCTCAGAGCTCTCTCTTTCTCCTCCCTCTCTCTCTCTCTCTCTCTCTCTCTCTCTCTCTCTCTCTCTGTCTCTTTATCCCTCTTTCGAGCAATCCTGAAACAAATGTATCCATTTCCCGAAGCCGATGGTCAACAAGGCTCACAGTCCGTATATATATGAGACACCATCACGTGCATAGTGGTGAGAGCACGAAAAAAAAAAGAAACACCGAAATTTGAAACAAAATAATATGATACTGTTCAGTCATTGGGTTGTGTAAGCTTATTCGGGAGTGGAGCCTGAATGATTTTACCAAAAATTAATTCCTCAAAATTAACATTGACTTGCGTGAAAATAAGATCGATCGAAACATCGTCCACGTGGGGTCACGAGTTTCCGATACCGATAAAAAAAAAAAAGCGACAGGTTACATGACAGAAATTCTTCGATATTCACCGTATGATCCGTACCGTTGTTTCCGGTTCCTCCTACCTGATACCTCCCGCGGCGCAGTCACGGAGATACATATAAGAATCCCGATAGAGTGGAGAGGATACAATGCTAATGGTCGGCGATAAGTTTTGTACGACAAATCTTTGGTATCCCTTATGGTCAAGAATGAGAGCCTGCGTGTGCGTGATACGATCGAGTATACGCACAGTTCAATCGTAAATTCGATCGAATCACCCTGCTCGGAGAATATTCAAGCATACACTCGAAACCATCTGTGTGCTGTGTGTATATATATAGATATATGCATATACACATGAAGACGGAGCTCCGCACTCCAGGAGCATATAAAGATCACAGGGCGATTCGAGTTACGAGCGGATGAGTTCAAAATCGAGTAGAACAAGAGTTCGAAAGTCGTAAACGAATGTTCCTGTGTATCTACCGGTTTCGATAAACTACTACGCCGCATATACATTATAGGTGTATATATATATACGTCTATACAAAAGTGCTAGTCTCGGAATATCCTCGCACATATACCAACATATATTAGTTACACATATTTTCCGATCTATCGATTATCGTCTATGAAATACGTTTAGGTGTACAATTTTAAATATATATAAACAAGTGAATAAACCATCGAAGAGGCTGCTTAACCGTACTATCAACGCTCCAACCGTAAACTATATAGGTATATATATATGATGAATGGTTTTAATGGAAGAACGAGAAAGCTTTCAACTATTTAAATGGTAATACGCCCTGTATCTCCTAGGAATTATGATATACGCAGCGTCGTGTCTGCCGATGACGCATCACGACCAGCCCCTTTTTTTATATTTATAACACACAAACGCCCACGCGCAAGATATTATACGTGTATTACAAGATTGTAGAGCCTCAAAGAGACCCTTCTTCGTGCTCACCTCGTAAAACTTGCGAGGAAGGGGAATGAAAATATATATATATATATATATGTTCATAATATATACATAATATATGTTTATGGGAACTTTCACGGGTTCTCGTGGAACACATCTCGCATTGCGAAGAAAAGAAGAATCTCACTTTTATGAATATACGTATATTACTTGCGTATATTACTGCAGGCGTTATCCTTCGGTATTTCTGTATACTATATCGTGCCCAAAGGGCGATATAGAACGACGTAAGACTTTGTTCGTTCATTTTACCTGTCAAACTTCTGACCGTATGGAAAAAATATGTATTTATCGATAACTTGATGATCCACGATGTGTGTTCATACGTGGATAATATGTATGTACGTATAAGTGCAATGCAGGAGGATGCATCGAGATTGATAATTATGAGACGTGATAAGGTAATAACGCAAGGCAGTTGCCCTGGAACGTAATGGTAGTAACGTTCGTTTTCTGAAATCTGCCGTTCTCTCTCTCTCTCTCTCTCTCTCTCTCTCTCTCTCTCTCTCTCTTTCTATCTCTCCCTCTCTCTCACTTCCTTTAAATTCTCTCGCACACACTTTACATGGGTTATTCCGAGCTCACGCTCATAGATTCCTGTGTGTATATGTAAACGTGTGTCCTGTAAGAGACCCAGCGCGTTACCTAGCAATTTCGGCTTCCCTGCAATCTCCGAGAATCGCATCCCAACCCCACGCAGTCGTGGCTTGACTAGAGGAGAATTATATTCTCGACTATGTTTAAGAGCTCGCTCTATCTTTTCACCTGTGATTTTTCTTCCTTTTTTTCACCGTTTCCTTCACTTTTTTTTTTAGTCGCTCAGCAACCTTTTCGCTTTTATAGACTTTTTTCCATCTCCGTATCCTTCTTCACTTTCCTCGCAGTTCTCTGGCGTGTGATTTGCCGTTTATAATTCACAAACGAGACTTCCAATGCGTTTATTCGCCACGTCTTTCGCGCATACAGTTCTCCTCTCTCTCTCTCTCTCTCTCTCTCTCTCTCTCTCTCTCTCTCTCTCTCTCTCTCTCTCTCTCTCTCTCTCTCTCTCTCTCTTTCTCTCTTTTCCTCCCTCCGTCTGCTAAATTTTTTTCGAAGTGTTTCTCTCGACTCCCCCGCAAAGCCCAGCACTCCGAAGAGAAGAGCACGCGTTCCGCTTCCGAGGCTCTTTCGAGATATAATCACAGAGTCCTGGTCTCCACGTTATATTCCGGGAAGAATCGTGCAACAAATTGCATCCGTATCCGCGGGGTGGGTTATTCCTTTTCTCTGTTATATTTTTTATATATGCATGCGTATATGTGTGTGTCTTTATTTGTATTAGTGCCACGTAATGTGCATATACCTGAATCTCTTCACGACCGTCTAGCCAAAGCGGGGCCGCCACCCCTCGATCTATACTCTTTTACTCACAGTGTCTGCCTACTCCGTGAGCAGCTTTGTGCGGCCACAAAAGCGAAATGAATTCCGAGGGAATTTTTATATTCTCTCGTTTCTTTTTCTCCGGTACATAATAGCTGTCCAACTCTCCGCATCGAATCCTCAGAAAGGTTAGCCCTAATCGTATTACGAAAATGCTTGTTACAAGCGTAACTCGATATCCAACGAAGAAGGAACTAGCGAGAGGCAATGACAGGTGAATCCTCGATATAAATTTGGGCCACTTTTTCGTTTATTTTAACTCTCGACTGGAAATAATTCAGCAGAGAAAAAAGTGGCAACATGATAATTGATGGTAAAACTTAACGAGGAAATACTGTAATTTGAAATTCATTTTTTCTTATGAATGTCATTCTGATACTTTAAAAATCGTATTACACGTTCGACGAACGTTCAAGAACAATAGAGACGAAGTATCTGAAAATTATTCACAGCAAATGCATCCGAATGATGCCTCGAAACATTTACCAGAAAATTTAGGATGAGAGAAAAATTGTGCAGCATCGTACAGACGAGAAAATGCGTTCAAGTGTACTCTTGAGACAGAAGACATTACCTTGCGGTATCCTCTCTGGATGTGGAAAAATTTCGAGATCCACTCCCCTACAGGACGAAACGATTTTCGCTCGTCTCTCGAGCACTCGGAAAAAAGCCATCGTTGTAGAGTACATTTTGATTCTATATAAATAATTAACGTATATTGAAAAGGAGTCTGGAGAGAGAGGGATAGAGAGAAAATGAGAGAGAGAGAGAAAGCAAAGGAAGATTTTCTAAAGTGCTTTCTCGTATGATAGTGATTGTCCCAGCATGATTATCCTGTCGATTTTCTTAGCTATATAATACTTTGTATGAATGCCGATGTACCGGAAATTTGAGTGAAATAGCAGGCTTTGCGAGAGCAGGAACTAATATTCGGTCCTATACACGCAATGGGCACGTCCCCGTAACCTGTACATAATACTATACATCCACCAATAGGACTAATAACACAGGAGTGTCTCTGGAGTCTTCGTTGGTGGGACTTCCCGATTTTGGCGCCGGCCTCGGACCGGACTGACCATTTCGACACACGGGCATCGTATCTCGCATTCTTCCTCGTCCTATGGACTCTTTTTCTTCTCCTGTCTCTTTGAGAGGAGGTTCAACAAAATTTTCGAACCAGTGCGATTCAGTCGAGGAGAGAACGACGGAGATAAAAATGAAAGCGGAAAGAGCGGAGTGTTTTACAATTAGCGGTATCAGCGACCGACATTCCCGTGATTAGATGTATATACATAAATTATGCCTGCACTTACAAAAGTCGACCAGTCGGTCCTTTCTAATCAACGGACGATCGAATCCTCCTCAATCTTCACTGCCGAAAGATTTTGCTCTGATCCACGCTCAACGATTTATATAGGACGACAGGTACGGACGAAAGCTTTTGGTAGAATGGATTATTCGATGAGAAACGAATAAGAATATAACTGTGGTAGGGTATTCGTAGCCTTCAATTGGTTATAACATTACAGAGTTTAGAATAATGATGCAACGTTCGTAATTTTTCGAGATCCTGTAGAAACTGCTCAGACTATCTAGAAATCAATCACTGATGCAAGAATGATGTAAAATTACATCATTTTGCGAGGTAGTTTCTTTCTAGCCAAGAAATTTTTTTTTAAATGGTGCCTTAACGAATTTTTCTTTGCTTTGAAAGAATCATCCCGGGCTAATAATTTCAAAGCAAAGGCGTTAGTTTGTTATTTATCTTCTTCGCAGTAATTTTTACCATCCACTTAATCGTCGTATTTTTATTCCCGTTCGTCTTCTTCATTTTTTCTTTTCTAGCGCTTCTTCGTCTCCTTTTTTTTGCCTCAATATACTGAGAATCCACTACAGGTGCATTTTGCTTTTGTCCGTTGGGGTTCTCTCCGGGCTGTTGCGACCGCGTTGGCGGTAAATAAAAGAAGAAAAAGAAGAGGGTATGTAGCA
Organism: Rhorus exstirpatorius; assembly: GCA_963564615.1. Lineage (NCBI taxonomy): Eukaryota > Metazoa > Arthropoda > Insecta > Hymenoptera > Ichneumonidae > Rhorus > Rhorus exstirpatorius. The sequence continues at coordinate 32,439,573 of OY751315.1, read as the reverse complement.
TCAACCTGTCATTAAGGGAGCCCCGACGATTAGATTGCGCTAATGGCGAAGCCCTGTCTCGAGACCGACAAGGGGAGAAGGGTATCAGCTCGCGGAGGCATTTCGTGGAGGTTCCACGTTCTCCTGTCGCGTCGTCCCGAAGGACGAAAGACTCGAAACAAGGAGAGCCTGAAGGAAGACAAAGAGGCTGTGGGAAAGCATCCGGACCGTCGGAACCGTCAGAAGGAGACGTTACGCAGAGAGTGGAGGACCAATTTTTTTTTTTTTCTTTTTCATCGAGGGCTTGCGAAGTGCAAGATGAACAGACATCACAGCGGAAACAGAGAGAGGCAACTGAGGAAGACGTAGTCACCGCAGTGAGAGTGATTTCTTTTTTGTGAATAACGGCGGAAGATGAAGAGATGGATCGCCGAGATTTCTCAAGTGCTGCATATATCACGCTGTATACTTTATTCAAATAGGACATCCTGTTGAGGCCTGCAATATCTTTCGGTGTTCGACATAGTATATTGCAGTGTATATTAGTCGCCATGTTTTCTTCGGATTTCCTCTTGACAATCGTACTTTGAGAAAGTATGAGGGAAGCGCTCAACACCCAGTTGACGTTGTACCTATAAACACTACAACAGCGAAGGGATGTTATACTGGGAGCGATATGAAACGAGCATAGAGGGAGCTGCGAGCGAGACTAGTACACCTCATCCTCTTTCCTTTTTTATCTCTCTCTCTCTCTCTCTCTCTCTCTCTCTCTCTCTCTCTCTCTCTCTCTTACATTCTCATTCACTCCCCATACCAAAGATTTCTCTGTGTATCGTGCCCATGTACTTTTAAGTTTCAACCGACTCATATTTCCCATGGGAACTAGCATGGCTCACAAAAGCTCCGGACGTTTTAATAAATAAATTGATCGCATTACCAAGCTCGCCTTCATCATGTATATATACCTACTACCCTCTCTCGTTTTCTTTCTCTCTCTCCCTCTCTTCCCCTCTCTCTCTCTCTCTCTCTCTCTCTCTCTCTCTCTCTCTCTCTTTCACTTTCTCTCTCTTTATTTTGCTTATTCTGTGTTCGTCCGCCGGTAAAGAGGGCGCGGGACTTCCGGAAACGCGATATCGTGAACTCGAATTAGATCCTCTCGCCCCGTGTGAATGCACTTTCAATTTTTTTTTTTCTGCACTTTTCATGCCTTTTATGTTCCTTTTTTCGATTCTACGGAGCACATGTCTGTTACATTAAAATATCACTAGTGTTTGCCATTAAGTGGACATATAATACGTGTGAATGGTATATAAAAATTGGAACTATCCTGTATTCAAGACTGACACGAGTTTCTATAAGTTCTCTCAATGGCTTGTTGATCAACAGTGAGAGAAAATGAGTTTCTTTCATGGTATCTTTCCCGGCAAACGAAAGGACTCTCTTATGGCAGAATAAAAGAAAAAGCGAGCCCTTCCAAAGGGGGTTACTTCATGCAGTGGCAAAATAATAAAATAATAAGACAGGTATTTTCTTCACAACGAAACCAAAGAAAATGATAATTTTCATTTTTCCACGATAGTTATTGATATTCATGTAAAATAATAGCAAATGTATTTTTCTCTCGGAATATTGTTCAATTCTCATAGAATAAATGTGATGCCACTTTTTTACCGAGATGAACCACTTTTTTGCTTCCATCAATCACGCACAAAATAACTTTTCTATTTCCCTCTTTCTCATAGATTCGCGTCGATTTTTTTCCAGATCCAGTCTAATATCAATACGTGCTTACTATGGGCGTTCCAGTCCTTCTCGATTGAACAACCCTTCGATTGAAAGTAGAGCGATGGTGGAGTGAGAGATTCCAGGACACAATGAGTGAGGAAAGCTTGGTCCCATATGGTGGATTTAAGTCACATGTTAAAAACTCGTTACGGCCACCAGTGGTGTACCAACCCAAGGGTTGGTATGTGTGTATAAAGTATTCAAGTTGGTATGTACATATATATAGCATTCAAACATATATAGCTACGTGTTCGAATGGTACACGCACGGGGTGTAGAGAGACTTGAATGGAGATTCGAGGTCGAGTAGTCCACACACTGACACAAACCTCGAGCACTGCTTCGTGCATGCACAGACTGTATAACTTTGTATATCAAACTTCGTAGGGTAGTCCGGCTGTTTCTTCTCGCTCCGATTATCCTAGGAGAATACGTAACCCCCTCACTAAAGTCGAACACTCGTACTTCCTGCTGGTACTATCTCAGAAACTTGTCAGAGGGTGCGTGTCGTATTTTCAATTTGAATTGGCGAACGAAAAATCTTGATTTAATCCTGGCATGTTTCATCCTTCGCTCGCACTCGATACAAATCCTACGAATCTCTATTACATACGATATACACACCGTACTGCAAATCCACTGCCCGTAAATCTCCCATCAAATTACTATCAAATTAAATGGGGAACGAATTTATTACAACCCCCGCTCATCTGAAGAAATAAATGTGTATATGAGCTCCAGTGAATCATATTAATCCTCCAAAGAGATTTAATTCGTTATTCAGAGCTTTGTTTTATTAATTTCATTCCGAACTCCCGCAGCCTAGAGCAGGCTAAATGGCGTATGTCTATTTACAAAAGAAAAAAAACAACCGCGTATATTCATTTATGTATACGATGAATGCATTTACATAGGCAATACGACTATGTGTAGCAACGTTTTGGGCCAAGCGTTCTATAGTAATCCGGCGAACTATACCCTCAACAACTGTAGTTAACCCTGCTCCTGACTACCTCCTACTCCCTATCTCCTTGCGGAGAGTCTGATGTACGAGAGCCATTACGTATGGTAGTATGTGAACCAGCGGGACCGAGAAGTCGAATGCCAGGATATTCTAGAGTCTCTCTCTGGCAAAAAAGGAGAGTGAGACGAAGAGGGAAGAGAGAGAGTGAGAGAGAGAGAGAGAGAGAGAGAGAGAGAGAGCTGCCAAGGGCTAGACTGGCAGCATCTCGTGGCTTTACCAACGAGAGACCCGCAGAGTACGTGCGTACCCTACGCAAGTGTAAGTGGTCGCACGTGCGTGCTCCTCTCACCGTTATGCAGACTTTTTATATGCACTAGCGTATGTATTATTTGTACATACACTTACACACACTTATACGTAACATGTAATAAGAGTATGTACATACATTCGGGAACAAACGTAATGGTATAAGGGACAAAATTTAATGGTGTGTTAGTGCTCAATTGTGAACGCCTGCTTGAACGTAGAGTAACTCGAGTACCCCGCAATCTCCGTTGGTCGCTGCGGGATATATTTGTGCAACAGGCTTTATACTATAGTATGCTTATGTATATAGTTGTATATAAATGCATCTGTGTTCCATGTATGTCTATATACTGGACATCCAGGATACAGGAGAGACAGCGATGGCAATAGAGGCAACAAGAGTGAGTAAGAGTGAGAGAGACAGAAACTTTGCTACTTACCTATGCAAGGCGGTGAATGCGCTCCCAGCGTTCCTATGCATTTCAATGTTTTGCGAAAGCTATACAGACGAAGGAAGGCTGCGGCCACAGCTCTCTTTTCCCTTATCCTTCTCCCTTTTCTCTCTCTCTCTCTCTCTTCCTCTCTTTCTTTCGTTCTACCGATGGCACGAAGGCACTCTTGTTGAGCCCGAGATTCAACAAAGAGGAAACCAAAGAACCATGAAAGATTAAGAGAGACAGAGACACGAATATTGAGAGAGATGCGAGAGGTAGGCGAGATGTATTATACGAGGGAATGAGAGCACCCTCGGGTTACTCTGGCTTTTCAAGAGAGAACATGTCCGTCATTTCTATGGTCGACAACATCAGCTTCACCCTTATTGCCCAATCGGCTCAGCAAACGATTGTTTGCGACATAAGAATTGCCACCGGAAACGGGAGAGGTGAAATGGGATATACGTCGATATCTGGGTTGAAAAGTGAGAATGTCTGTTTTCAACTCGCCTACTTGCGGACCTCCTGAGATAAAAAAATTTTATTCCCTTACAACGTCCGAGATTGAGACATCACGGAGAGGCAATGAGAAAACGTTTCATCGCGCAGTATACAAGGTAAGTTGAGCTTAAAGTTTTATGGTTTGTTGACGATGAAAGGAAAATACCCAGAAATGTCATAAATGACAAAGATAAGATAGCATTCCATTTAACGATCATAATCGATTTGTTGCGATGCCCCCCCCCCCCCCATTTTTTACTGTTTGTCTTGCATCCGAGATCCTCGCCCCGGTGTTTATACGTAGTGAAGCGCGGTCAAATAATCTTTCCTTTGATCCGGCGCTTAAGAAAAACAAACTGCGGTCATTTTTCAATGTGCTGCATCTTTCGGCACCCTATGATGCTCATCTATTTGCATCTCCGCCTATATATGTAGTTGATCTTCCGATAATTTACGAATAGTTCTTTCCGTTCGGCGGTCGGTTATTTTCGGGCAAGCGGTCTGAAGCGGGCATATTCCACCCGCTGCTGGCAATTTTGAGGTAATTAATAACTCGTCGACGAGTGCCTTCCACGGTCGAGAACAAGACGCAGAACGTTACGATCTCCCACAGCATGGGGCTTTTACCTGCGAGTGGAATAAGCTCTCCATTTACGACTGACCACTCTGTATTACAGAGGCGAGTTAGTGCAAATTTGGAGCACTATTTCGGTTACGGTATATTTTGGTTAAAAAAAGTCAACCAAAAGTAGAAATAAATCAATGGCCCATTTGATTCAAAGAGATGGGGCCGAAGCCTGGATTTTTAAAATGCGCCCATGTCGTCTGTATAGCCCCTTATCCGGGCGCCTTTTAATACGTGACTTGTAATTTTTATAAACTGCATTAGGCCATACTCTCTCTCTCTCTCTCTCTCTCTCTCTCTCAGAGCATTGTTTTCGGAAAGCGAGCACGCTCATATTTTGTTTATACGACGGCTACAAAGAGGCTCTTGTATATGAACCTGATGACTTTTCGGGGCATCAACGCCTCGACAGGATCTGGACGACACTTTTCGATGGGACTCAAACTTTTTATTCAATTTCTTTAGCGAATAAAGTACCGTTTGGGATATTAGTCGACTCCTAAAAAGTTCAAGTGACACCCCCATGGATATATCACAGGGCTATACTTTATTCCATGTATTGTTATGGAGTATATATATAGAATGGTGATGCGTACTACCGGTAGACGGTAGCCGCAGCGACTTGCAATGTATATATAATATATATGTATGCATGCCATATATATAAAATACTGGGATTATATGTGGAACCGCAAGCAGGAAGAAAAGAACCCCCAGTGCGATGAGGGAGTGATCGATAGCTCGTAACAAAAGGTCGGATTAATAGTCGAGAATACAAGAGTGAGAGAGAGAGAACGGTCTCAACACAATTCTTTCTTCAGATCCACTCGAAGTTCCTTGCTTACGACGTGAACGAGGGAAAAAGGCAGAGGCTATGAGCGCGTAAAGGGAAAAAGCTAAAGAGTAAAATAAAAGGGGTAGAAGATGGGTGAGGGAACGGAAAGAAAGAAAAGTCAAGCCTCAACGCATACAACATCGAAGAACGGGGGAATACTCACTTTGAACGACGTCAAGTGGCCGGCACACGTTGTTGAGGTATATATATATATATATATATATATATATGGCTGATGCTTCCGAGCTTTGATACTTTCTTCTCGAGATGAGAAGTTGGTCAAACCGGAATACAATGAGAGACCCGTGCCTGCGGTATGGAATGTCTGTGGCCGTTGCGCGTGAGTCGTTTGCACACAGCCGCTGAATAGTGCCCATACTCGAAACATTTGACTTGCGAGGAGATGAGACTGAGAGATCTCTCCACGACCACGAGAATGATGATGACGATGGAAAGTAAATTGAGAGAAGACGCAACAAACGCGAGAGTAAACTGTAAACGCATACTCACAAATACGAGAGAGAGTGAGAGAGAGAGAGAGAGAGAGAGGGAAGTGGGGGGGACATGAAGAGAAATCGGGTTGAAAAGAAACCCCCATGAGAAGAATGAGAAACACGAAGAATCGTTCTTGCGTTTCAGGCATTTCAGAAGAAAAATCTTCGAAGGTTAATGATAAACGAAAGAAAAAAAAGGAAATATCGACACTCCTGTGCGGGGAACTACTCGCTTCTCTCGCCATTGCTTTTTTCATTAAAAAAAAACTCTTGCTTGCTGCCGGGAGAGTGAGATGTCTCTAACTACACGGGTCACAGCTCGGAAAAAGTTGACGTCGACGCACACAAAATCGAAGGAGAATTGGGTAAATCCGAGAGGCATGAACATTTTTTTTTTTTTTACAGCCTTGAATCCTTTCAATCCGTAGTGAGACCACGGACAAATTTAATTTTTTCATTTCGAGAGGACAATGTTCGCTGCACCAAACATTCTGACTTTTTATGTATTCAGGAATCCGCAAATTCTTTATCACATATTCGGAGGTAATTGACCATCAAATTATTTTACGAAGTTGGCATATCTATAATATTGTGACTTTCTTTTTATTGTTACTTGTAACATTTAATTGACTAATTATGAACGTGATTGGAGAAACCGACTAAGCACAGCGATTTTTGTTTATTGTAAATAACATAGAAAACGAGAAGAAAATATTCACACTAGTTTGCAGATCATTCAGAGAATGTTGAACAAAAGTTGAAACGGGGCAAATTAAATAATTAGCCCGAGCCATAGATAGAATGATCGATAGAGAGAAAGAGAGACTGTTTTCCGCGGGCTCAGAAATCTCGGAAAATTTCAGCCCAATTTCAACGCTGAAATTTTTTTCAGTCACATACCTGGCGTAAAAAAAAAGATCCTCACACGCCCACCAAGTGATCTCGTTCATTTCACATATCGACGCTGCTCGCCAATCGGGGACCACCGTACTCCGACAGCTGCCCAGATATCTCTGTATCCTCTCTCTTTCTCTCTCTCTCTCTTTCTATCTCTCTCTGTCTCTCTCTCTCTCTCTCTCTCTCTCTCTCTCTCTCTCTCTCTCTCTCTCTCTCTCTCTCTCTCTCTCTCTATCTATCTTTTCTTTCAACCAACTCGAGCCTACTTCCTTTTTTTAGCCCAGTATTCCACGCTTAATTCTTCTCAATCTCTGCTTCGGTGTGGCTTGGTCTCTCACTTCTTCCGCTACCATCGTGTCGAAACTCGACAGTGCGTTTCTCTCCATGCAATGGTGAAGCCTAAATTTTTTTTTCATCGTCCACGTTTTTTCGCCTGATTCGCGACCCACATGCCCGTTAATTCATGCCGCCCAACTCTCATTTTCTGGGTACCTCCTCTGTTCGTTACCTTTTTTTTTTTCATTCTTATTTCCTTCTTTCGCATCCCGCGCTGCTCGCATGTGCACAATGGCCTGCTGTAGTCGGATTGCTCTCTTGGCAGAGATTTTCGCGTGTCCAACCGGATTATCCATTGGGAGAGCAAACGAGAGAAAGAGTGAGAGAGTAACAGGGCGGAGGGTCCGCGAATGAGAAAAAGAAGAACCAGGGATAACGTAGAGAGTTCGCGAGGAGTACAATGGTCCAGCGCGTAACACCGGGCCCTTTGTGCCCAATATTATACTCGAATGCACGCGAACATCCGTGGCTTGTATGTGTGCAGTATGTACATCTATACATGGATACTTACAACGAAGCGCATAAAGAGGATCGCATATGGTACACAATTGAAAAAACCGCACGCAAAAGTGGCCAAAGAATGTAGTTACCGCATTCAAGGAACTACATGGATACGAAGAAAAATCCGTTTACCCTGATGATTCCTCGCTATAATCGTACAATATCATTTTCCTATTAAGCAACGGCTGGACTGGCGGACATGTTTTTCGTAAAGGTTCAAAGTATTTTAAAATTTTATGAGCCATTTTTTTCCATGGAATATTTCAACGTATATATTCACCATTGATCTTCATCTAGTCAGCTTTAGCCTGGATTATACACAAATAAAATCCATTGTCCGCGGAGTACTGTATTTCAGTGCTGTATTTCACGTAAAAGGATCATTTTACGCAATCCCAACTCGCGAGGGGAGAAAAGGTGAGCACAACTACCGAATAATATGCTATACGCGTCTACGCCGTATATGTATAATATAGATACCTGTATAACAAGTAGTGGGTCGTAACCGGCAATGGCAATTTCTATAATGGAGGCAAAAAAGGCCCTTGGTTTGGCCCTCCCTAAAGTTTCCTGCAAAAACACGATTCTCTTACGACTCTCGGGGTATATGGCAAAATGAAAGCAGCACAACAGAGGACTGCTATATAAATGCTGGAATTTAATTTCTCCGGAATAGCGTCGGAGCATTGCGAGCGAAGCGACCACGAGAACGAAAAACTCGCGGGAGTTTCCCAGCATCCGTGAAATTCATCGGACTGAACTAGTCGAGCGTTATAATATGGTGGGATATATACATATCTACAGTTCGTGTAAATTATATGCATATATATTTAGAGGTATATAGGTAAAGTGTTATGTAATAAATGAATGGTTCATATGGACGAGTCTCTGGGGATGTACTTTATGAAATTTAAATTGACTGATACGTATACACTTAAAATACACGCTACTTTGGATGACTTTTCTCATCACCCCGAGAAACTTTTGGGGCTACTTTTAGTCGACTTTCTATGCTTTGAAATTTTATGGAATTCCCCATACATAAGTAATTATATATACATATGTATATATAATTACATTCATACCGGAGCCCATGACTATGTAATGAGACAATTTTATACGCTAACGTTGCGTTCAATAATCCAGATAAGGTGTAATATACCCAATTCGTTCTCGCGTCTCACGTAAGAGAGTCCATACCTGAGAGTACCGAGGTATGGAGTATCCGACGCTATGGTGAGGTGCATGCGAATTTTGTTCAGGGTGAGCTTGCGTATGCATTTTCGTACCACATGCATGATTTACCATTATTTTTTCATAAATTTTTAGCAGGATGTAGACGGATTTAAACTCACCGGGAAGATATAAAATTTCAGGGTTTCCTCGTGAAATATAAATGTAGATTAGATCGGTTTTGCACAATCTAAAATTTAGGTCAGTACAATAGAAGTACACTCGATCCATTCCGTTCTTATTTGTTTCTTTTTTTTTTTTCAAAATTTAAAATCTACTTTGTCGATGCATAATATTTGATTTTGATTCGGACGATATCAACCTATACATCTATGCCAATATCATACTTCTATAAGCACTCTAAGCATTTTGATATCTCAACAAATACTCGTCTGTAATCATACAGCGTTCGAGACTGAGTCTTTTTACTACGAAAAACCGACGATCTTATTCAGCATGACATTAGACCGTAAAATTGAAAGCATGTCTGAAATTCGTCGATTGTCAATTGGTTCGAGTTATATTTTGCATAAAAACATAATTTATCATATCTTTCCTCGTACCTTGCATAATGTGTGCTCTCATGAATCCAACGTCATTTATAGTTATCGATCGAACGAGATCGATCATTATATATACGTGAGACACAAGCTATCGTATAGTCACGACTGTGCACCGAACATAACGGTATAACACACGTCACTGTTACGGCAAGTTTTATAGCGCACTCTCGACGCAAGGATAATATAATACCGTGGTGACCACCAGTCGAAGGCGTTCGATTTATTGCTCTTTCTTTTCTTCATCGCCGATCGTCATTCTCTTACTCTTTCCCTCTTATTCGCGTCGCTTTTCGTAGGTCGCTCTTTCTTCACGACGCCCTCGCTTCGTCATGCCCAGCATGATTTTGTTGCGAATCCCGGTTGTACGAGAGCCCCCGATCTACTGCTATATACATACACTCGGTATACGTTTCGGCTGGACAACGTATCAAACGGCCGAGCTTACCATAAATCAGCTGGTATTTAGGACCGTTGGACGACGTTTTTTTTCAGCAAGAACGTCCACTGCGACGTGGATGGGCCTGATTAAAAGGGTTATTAATTATACGCTCCGGGCAAACCAGAGGGAGAATGAGAGAGAGAGAGAGAGAGAGAGAGAGGGAGAGAGAGAGACGGAAACGCGTATGCATGCTGACGTATCTAACATTGCCGACGTCGTACCGATAAATCGAGGTGCCATTTGTGGCAAGCTTTTTAGCAAGTTCGTGTCCCCTTTTGTTCTTCTTTTTGTCGGGCTACTTTTTAATTTGGTGATCTCTCGAGTTAAATAACAAACGAACGTGATTCGTTACTTAATTGAGTACTTTTATTTTTCTCGACACATAATTTTGTTTGAAAAAAACGAATTTATTTGGTTGAAGGTATACGTGAAATCAAAGAAAATTTAATGCAATTAGACCAGACGTATTGGGATGAGTTAAAAACTGCAAATTTGTTTCATCGGGCATATAAATGTTTTTGTACTTAAAAGTCAATTTTATTACAATATTGTAGAATTTTATTTTCGTTTTACTAAACCTTCTACATATAACTTTTTTTTATTTATAATTTTGGTAGAGTGCAGTAATATACGAGTGTGTGTGTGATGTTTGTTTCCGTTTAATGGTCACCAATGAATTTCCACATAAAAACATGTGTACTCTTGTTGAGAAAAATTTTGTAAAGAAAAATAAAAAAATATTGATTATAGAAAAAAATAAAAAGTGACGAATTCGAGTTTCATTGGAATACCATTTCTCATATTCATTTTTTGCGAGGAAAAACTTTCTTCCAAAAAAAAAATTTACACATGTTGAACGGCGTTGCCCGCAGAAATATAAACGCATTATCAGTATTAATTGTTCAACATGGTACGTGAAAGATGAGAACATTGGATCTCAAATGAGTATACAGAGCCTGGGGTATGTTACGTAGAACGTCGTATACATGCTATAAATCATTCAAATGACTAATACTTTTAGCGATATGAAGAGTGGAATAACTTGTTCGGGGAGAGACACACACAAGACGCCGACTTAAGCGTTCGCTCACGACTGATAAAGTCGTTTTATCCGGTCAACCGATAAAGAAACGATTGACCGTAGTTGTGCGGGGTTAGGGTTCACATGCATATATATTCATTAATCCAAACGATGAGCGCTGTGCGCCACCGATTGTACTATACAAGAGGAGCCCACGCCGACTGCTTATGTAACTATAAATATTGAGATCGCAAGTCTCTCGACTCGTTATCCTGTTTGATCATCATATATATATATATATTGTGAATACCTGAAAATAAATTGTCGTGAAAAAAGCGATTCTACACTTGGTCTGTTTTTTTTTTTTAATTCGAATTGGTCTGTGCCCATGCAATTAAATTTTTTTTTTCAAATCACACAAATTCAGTCAAAGATTTATTAAAAGTATTAATTTTTCGTTCATTTTATTGTTTTCAGAAAAATTTGACGTTATAACTCACTTTGTTTATCGCCCATAGAATTTTCTGCGGTTCATGCGCAGGTAGATCGACGTAAAAGTGGTTGCTTTTTTATCCTTCGACGGATGTGAAAAATCTTCATTAGAAAATTTCGCATATTTGGGTTCAAAGATAAATGGATTATTACACAATCGTTATGAATGCAATCGTGTTGCATAACACCGCTAATTTTTCAGTCGGCGATGAAAAATAAGCCCCGTCTCAAAGTTTATAAGGTGTGCATTTCAACGTGCTTCGACTATTTACATCGTATAATGGAAAATGGCACCCGAATGACAAATCTACGTATACAATAGACTGTTTCAAAATAAATCGATAATTTTTTTTTTTTACTTTACACAATCTTCAACTATACTTGGACATAAAAAAATAATTCTCGCAAAAGGAGGTGCCGGTCCTTCAAGATTTAGAGGTGTCTCATCGGACTTTTGTCATTTTTATTTCGTTAATACGTGAATGATTAATTTGCATGGATGGAACAAACGTTTTTCTAGTCCTAAAATGATAAATATATTCCAAACTTATGTATAAATACTGAATATACTAGAAAAAACGATCTTGATGATCGCAGCAACAATTATCGGTCGATATATACGCCGATAAATGCAAAAAAACAAAAAAAAAATACGAAAATCCCCGTAAAAATGAATTTCCTGAATGATTTTCATTTAAAACATAATTCTATTATAACCACCCGACGTTTAGAAACATATATTTATTCATATAAAAACGCATTTTTCGCAACCGATACATCAGGGATTTTTTTTACCGACGGAGCGGATGGTTAGTACGGCTTATTAGCTTTTTTCGATTCAATGGTTCCTATGGATGTGAAACAAAAGATGTTAATAGCCTTAAGGACACGTGAGAGTACATCAAAGAATCAAAAGCGCATTGCCCTGAGTGATAGCGAGTGTCAAACACTGCCTGAAATTTACATAAGTCATTTCATCACTCAAAAGTCGAGGCGCTTATTTCAACAATGTGAATTGCCCCATGATTTCCTGGATGAGCCTCTCAAACAATGGGAATCTACTGAAAGCTTTCAAACGTGCTTAAGGGTTTTCTCACAAATGAAAGTAGTAAATGATTCAGCTGAACGTGGAGTAGCCCTTGTCGAGGAATATAATAATTTGTTAACTAAAAATGAAGAACAAAAACAATATTTGTTCTGAATAGTTCAAGACCATAGAAAAAAATACCCCAATTGCAATAAGTCAAGTTTTTTGTAGCCGAAAATGATTATCGTAACAGCGTATCAATGAATGTATTCATTTAAGATTATTGACGATAATAAAAAATTCATTTTTACGGAGATTCTTGTATTTTTTTTTGTTTTTTGCATTTATCGACGTATATATCGACCGATAATGGTTGCTGCGATCATCAAGATCGTTTTTTCTAGTATATGCAGTATTTATACATAAGTTTGGAATATATTCATCATTTTAGGAAAAAAAAAATATTTGTTCCATCCATGAAATTAATTATTTACGTATTAACGAAATAAAAAAAGACAAAAGTCCGATGAGATTCCTCTAAATCTTGAAGGACCGGCCCCTCCTTTCGCGAGGATTATTTTTTGATGTCCAAGTATAGTTTGAGATTGTGTAAAGCAAAAAAAAAAATTATCGATTTATTTTGAAACAGTCTAGTATACAATGCCGGTTATATTGACCGCAAATCAGATCTTATTTTTCAACTCGGCTGTAACGTTCATGAATCAGGAGGAAAATTTATCCCACGAAACTGATTAAAGAAAAGACAAATGCTTGCAGAAACAAGACGAATCGTGTACAGTCCACTTTTACTTCGCTTCTCATCTCGCATTGCCCATTTATTACTCCACTCTTCGTGGCTGTAGAAGCGCGTCGTTCAGTAACGAATAAGTGAGCTACAAAGCGGCGTACATATAAATACCGCCATTTACGCGATACATACGTCCCAACAAATAATGCCACACATATACATAAGTTTTTAGCATAGGAAGCGTGTGTGATTCGATACCGAACAATGCGCGGAGTACGCGTATTCAGCAAAGAGCCACGATCTCGTTAATTGACCCCCTCGTCGACGAGGCGCAATTATTATCGTGCTCGTGCATTATCCCCGTCGAGCCAACGCATTCTTGAATGTGCAATACAAACTTTCATAATCACGATCCGTTTCATTATAAATCCGTGCGATTCGAGAACTAACTTTTTCCAAACGTAAATCTAATGAATTCGGTTAAAGGTCGTAAACTTTTATTGTTCGTGATATCGATAATAGTTTACGAAATTTGTTGTATTATAGTGAAATGAATTTGCAATTTCGAATGATTTTTGGTTCGCAAAAACAATTTCACCGTAGCTCGAAGAGGAATGGTGTGTACAGCTATGCAATGCGAAAAATAATCATTATTCTGAATTATGTCTCGACGACTTCCTGCAACCATGCGTGCGTCAGCAGTATATACTTCTCGTCGCGGGGGCACGCACTTTCCCATCTTTCATTGCTATACAACCCATTCTACATATATACGTGACGTATATATGTATAATGTTTGTGCATATAACATACCTACCAACGATAAGTTACTTAGCTGGAAGTCGCTTGCGCGATTTCACCGCCCAGAATTTTTAGATATCGATATCGCGCTCGGGCAGTTTCGCGAACAGCTCATGTTCGCGAATACCCTCGCAATTTTTCCTGGTAGACTTCTCAGTATGTATAGCACTATATCTTCAACATATTACATACGCGTTATGTTATACATACAAGAAAAAAAAAAACATATACGTATATAATGCGTAACATAAGATATATTCTGCATGCAACTATTATGCTGTTTTGCAGCTGCACACAAACGCGCAACTTTTATCCTGCGAAATATAGGTCTCTCTCGGATCGTGAATATGTGGGTCGACTTCTTATCCTTCTTCGCGGTCTCGTCGGCGTCGACATATGCGGTTGAGGTTGTCGAACGTGCGGAGGAGTATGTGACACACCGCAGGACAGGGTGACGTGAGATTCGGACTACGTTAAGTACGCAAGAGTTTGAAAGATCATAGGGATGCTGTAGATAATGTACAATGGATAAATAGATACTCTTTCAGGTATACAGAGCAATAGTATTGAAGCATTTACGATATATACACACTTCCGGAAACAGTTCGATACAATTTTAATCTACACGCTTATGCAATGCAACACCTTTCGTATTATAAAACGCAAGATTCAAGCTTAAACTCGCAGACTGTTGCCTCGTCTTTTTCGATAAATCACAAGGACCATAATGATATTGAAAAATTTGTGAATTTTTTATTTAAAATTTTTTAAATTCGTGATTGACCAAAGAATGTCTCGGAAGAATTGAAAATTCGAAGGGACTTTGCTGTTCCACTTGCTGCCAAAAATGGGCACGATAGCTCAAATCGTTCGAGCGATAAAGCTAGGTTTGAATTTTCGAAATTCGATACACGTTCGTAAGCGGATTGGAAATACTTCTGAATGTAATTTTCCGTCTATGTGGAAAAATGAAAAAATAAAAAAACCCCCGACTTACGAAAACAAAACTTATTTCAAATATCTTATACACTTAAAATGAATCGATAAGAAAAAAATGCACAAAAGTGAAGCTTCCTCCATGCGGAAGGAAAACAACGATATCAATAATAGCCCCAAGCGAGAAATCTCGTTGAATATATGGGATTATTATTTGTTACAAACTTGTTTCACTCGTAGCTGCGTACGTGTTATTAATATACATATACAATATACATACATGTACCTATGTATAAAGCGTTGAACGCTCGCGCTCCGTCGATTTTCCAGAAACTAACGGGCGCGGTCAGTGGTGAATCCCCCGAGGCGAAAGAGAGCCCTGCCGGGCGTGCGATAATCGGCCGGTGTTAGTCCCTGTCGATACGTCGACGCTTTTCAGCCTTTTCCAATTAATTCCCAGGTTACGTACGCCATGCTCCCGTCTATCCGAAATCCAAACGTATTGGCATATTCTACCTTTTCTATCTCGCTCATCCTCTCCGCAAACGGTTTATAGGGGAGAAGTGGGAAATGGCGACCATCAGCTAAGGGTTGTCGACCTATTTCCCATTACGTCGTAAAACAGATTTACATATCTTATTTTCTCACAAAGTAAATATACTCTATTCAAAAAGTTTTTACGCATATCCGAAACGACAGCTGAATTAATGACTCAATCACCGTTAACGTTTGATCATAGGCACACCTTTTACTTTGACTGGTTGGTGAATGACTTATTTCACTGCCTATGAATCTTCGACCGAGAATGGTGACAAATGATGAAAGCTTATAACAGATATGCAAATAACTCACGGAAGGACATGATTGCAGAAGAAAAAAAAATAGTTTATAGTTGTCCAGTGAAGATCGTGGCATACGTAGTTTGCCAATATTGCCTCTATAAATTCAAAGTCCACTGAGAGCTCACCATTATCCGCTGTTCACCATTGCCCCCCCCCCCCCCTGATCCCTAATCTTTTGCCATTCTGCGGGTACATCACGCGTTCGAATATACTATACAGACAAGAGTCTAAGCAGATGCGCTGTTTATTCCTTTCACTCAAATTTTTTATTTTATTACCAATCTCTCGTTCCCTCGATTCTTCTTGCGATTCGCAACGCGTGCTACGCTTAATCCGGAACGCAGAAACTGTAGTACATAACATATGTATGTGCCATTCCACCAATTATCAACCAATGTTTGGGCCCTAAAAGTTTGATTTGCCTCAAATTTTTTTTCCCTCATTTTGTGCATCAAGATTGATAAATTCACCGAGTTTTAGCCCAATAGAAAGTGCTGTTCACGAGGAATGCGATATCCAATTTTAAGGACAAAATTTGAATGCGAATTTTTATCGTATATTTAGCGTCACAATAAAAATGTAAAAAAATCACATTTCTTATGTGAAAGTTCTCAGTTTTTTTTTTTTTTTTGTCAATTCAATATTTTTCATTAGCCCCTCGATATCTATCTTGAAAACACGTTTTATGACGGAAAACAGTGATTTTTCATGCGCCTCAATACTTTATCATTCCTCTCAATCTTTTATCTGAAAGCTGAGATTTTTTCAGTACGAAACACCAAATTTTATAGTGGGACGGCTGCGCGGTCTCGCGTGAGCAGTATTCGACCTTTTGAGACTGAACGATTTATAATTGTAATACCCAACCCAAAAAGTACCTCTGACGAAAAAAACCTTCCAACAAACACATTTTGATGTGATCATCACTCATCAAAATACGTTAACCAGCCAGAAAAGAGTCTACAAATGTCTCTTCAAAAATATGAACATTCAGAAATTTGTCTTTCATCTACCAAGTAATTGAAATAAAAAACCGCGAATTGTGCATACTACAAAACAATTCCATCTAGAAATCAGCGAAAAAAAATATTGAAATAGAAACGGATAGTTGTAGTGGCCCGGTATGAGCGAGAAACCAAAATTTTTCACGATTTTTTTCTTATATCGTTACGGTGGCACATTTTCGTCTAAATACATTTCTTTTTTCACTTGTTTATCATGATAGTTTTTCGCATCGTACGATGTTCACAGGCATGTATACTTCTTCCCACGATTATACGCGATTTTAAAATGTTTGTAGACTAAAGACGAATTTTTTGTCTTATTGTTATGTACCGAAAGGTTGGATGCTGCTCACGCGAGAATGTGCAGTCGCCCCACTCTAAAAATTTGGACTTTAAACCGAAAAAATCTCAACTTTTGAATAAAAAAATTGAAAGGAATGACAAATCATTGAGGCGCATAAGAAGTTGCTATTTTCATTTTAAAAAAAGACTTTTTTTAAGATCGATTTCAAGAAGCTAATAAAAAATAAAAAATTGATTAAAAAAGCTGAGAGTTTTTCACATTGAAAGTGTATTTTTTCATATTTTCATTGCAACGCTAAAGATACGATAGAAATTTGTATTAAAATTTTGTCCTTAAGATTGGATATCACATTCCTCGTGAACAGGCACGTCTTATTGGGCTACAGCTTATTGAATTTATCAATCTTGGTGCACAAAATGTGAGGAAAAAATTCGAGGCAAATCAAACTTTTAGGGCCCAAACATTGGTTGATAACTGGTGGAATGGCCCATATATATTCAATCTAGACGAGTGCCCACTTGCATTATTCCTCGTACATTCGTACAGGATGTACCATATTCGATGATTAGGAAGTGCCAGATATCCATTTCTTCGAGAACGAAGAGTTTATGAATGAGTTCGGGCTGTCCGCAGTTTAGTGAGATATAGATGAAAAATAATTTCTCAATTTCAAATACAATTATCGATTTTGGTACATCCTGTACTATGCAATGTAGGTAAGA
Organism: Rhorus exstirpatorius; assembly: GCA_963564615.1. Classification (NCBI taxonomy): domain Eukaryota; kingdom Metazoa; phylum Arthropoda; class Insecta; order Hymenoptera; family Ichneumonidae; genus Rhorus; species Rhorus exstirpatorius. The sequence continues at coordinate 32,421,785 of OY751315.1, read as the reverse complement.
TGCTTTACGTGTTAACGGACGCAGAGGCACGTCAAGTCAATTATCTCGAAGGGTGAGCAAAAAATAAAGAGCGACCGAACGAGAGCGATTCAAGTATTTGTGGTAATCAAGAACTCTCCGTAGCTCGTTTATATGCCACTCGTAGATGCTCCATATAAATGCACAAATTTATATAAGTATACGTATATATATATGAGATCTATAAGATACATTTATATATACATAACCAACTATTGGGCTCGGCGTTGGAGCACCCGATGTGCACCCCGAGGCAAAACGCATAAAAGTCGATCGTGTAACGTAACTCGATGAAGCGCGAGCCCGTTCGGTCGCGCCTCGGGAATACATGTCAAACACGTTGTACATATAGATAAGTAGATATGCACTCACGTACGAACCCGCAAGGGCTCATCGAGAAAGAGGAACTTGCTCGTTCGTTCGTTCGTTGAGTTAGTCTTAGCTCGAGGCTTGACGAGGTGAGGAAGCGAGTAAATGCAATATACAACAGTCACAACTCCAACAGAGTTTATGTGATCGTTTTCTATTGCATCTATGTATATATACACATGTATATTGTTTATGTATGCATTGAAAACCCATAGACTTTAGCATAGGAATCCCAGTAATCTTTGACTTGCGCTGGAATGGTGACGAGGTCGTTTATCGACGATTTAGACGAAAGCGGAGGCAAGGAAAAACGAAGAAAATGATATACATAGGTATAATAATATAGATGTGGTATACTATAGTTATTTTAGCTTATTTCATGGGAAAATATAGAAGCGCGCATTCTCTCTGCGTGTTGTAATACGACGATGTCACCACGCACGTGGCATTAATTAATTGAATAATTATAGGCCTGATGATCGTATATATTGAATGACTATCCCAGTTCCATCTGAAATATAAAAGAGTTGGTGCAAATTTGGACCACGCGAGTTTCATAAGATCTAGGTGTATTCCACTTTCTACTGCAAGTGCACGCAGAAAGTTTCTCTAAGGCTGCGATGATATTAAGCTATTCTGGCCATTTGAGTAGAATTTAGGAAAATTCACTTCGATGTCCTAAAAATGTTTTTATCATGATATTATTGACTCAACAAACGTTTTTCCAGTTAATTCGAGGGCTCTTGGGCATTTCACAGCATGTGATCTAGCAGTTAAAAGAAGTAAAAAGTTCAGTGGTCGTATCTCTGTATTATATGGTACCGTTCGCCCATATCCAATACTCATCGGGTATTCTCAGAGGCAAGTGGAGATATAATATGTTTATACCTATGCTAACGACCGATCCACACCAACAGGTAATCAATTCGTACTAAAAGGATATTGTGCGGTATAAAAGTCAGGCTATGCGGTGGGTGCTTCCGCTTTCCATGATTTCTCTCTCTCTCTCTCTCTCTCTCTCTCTCTCTCTCTCTCTCTCTCTCTCTCTCTCTCTCTCTCTCTCTCTCTCGTCTCTTCTCACCTGATGACTCTCGAGCATTCGGCGATAAAAAGTCGTAGAATCGTCGTGTATTCATGTTTAATGTATCAGTTTTATTATCCCTAGGTAAAAAAGAAATTCGTACCGGCGAGTTGGTGATGATGTAAATTTCAGTGAGCGAGCTGATGGCATTGATAACGAGGGGGAACAAGAGATGCAGAAGAATTTCACAAAAGAATGGAAGAATAAGAAACTTTAATAGTGGAAGCGAGAGGGAAAAGAGGGAAAGAGGACAAACCACGAGAACCTTGGTCAATTTATCTGACAGTCTGGTTATATGGGGGAACGTTAAACGTCAGATAAATTTACCGCGAAGAGGTGTGCGAGCGGAACAAACTAACTGTATGTATGTATGCAACTTTATATATACATGACCAGTATATGGGAATCGTTTTGTGACGCGAAAGTGTAAGCGAATGTGCATTCACGTTCTCTTGCTCTGTGGTTCCCGAGCGAGAGGCCTTATTGTGTACAGTATATTCCATTCTCGGTACCCGAGCGAATCAACGATGAACTATTATGTAGGCAAAGTGACATGTGTCCTGGCTTGATGGACCTTACTCTGGAGGTGTGATTTACGCCCTGGTCGTGTAACGAAGAGACGCGACGACGACGTCAACGAGAAACACGGTATGTCGTATATGGAAACCCATAAGAGACTTCATTTATTGCTTTATACACAGATATATATACGATGAAACAAGAGAGAAAGAAATCATTTAGTATTTTTATTTTAGGGTTTGCTTTAACGACAACGCGGCCCCGGAGCATGAAATATCTGCAAGCAACTTCTCACGAATACCTTAATTTTTTTTCTGCTCGCCAAACTATAAAATAAATCATCGGGGCAGCCTAAATCGTAACGAATTCCTGATGAAACTATCCTTTTCTCGAATTCATGGATTTTGGGCAAGCAACTTTTCAAAATAAATTTAGCCCACCTCAAAAAGGACCATCGTCAACGCTGTCAATGAAGGATCATCGGTGTTTAATCCAGTAAATTTTAATTTTAATGGATTTGTATAGATTGTTACTGCGGGATCAGTGAGTACCACTGCCTCATAATGAAGGTGTCAATTTTATTTTTCATCAACAACAAAATAAAAACAATTGTTTGCTTGTGGGAAAATTTGTTATGCAGCAGTTCCCTCGTAGACCTTTTTGCTTCTGTCAATCATTTTTCGAAGTGTTTATTTGTCCGAGGCCCCGACGCGGTTTTATAACTCTACGTTTACAGGTATATTTACCGTGTGTATATCTGTAATAGCTTTTGGTTTCATATATTGCCGCGAGGAATTCACTCGACGCTACTGTCAAAACGTCGAGTGGTCAAAGCTTTACGGCGAAGCTTTTCGTTCGTTTTTTTCTATTTTTTTTTTTTTTTTTTTTTTTTTTATTCAGATGGTTCTGAATCACTTTGTCCTCCAAAAAATTCGGCAAACAAACGTCTTGCAGATATAATATAAGAGCGATCTCCTGTCGCATTTTTCGCCCAGGCAGCAAGCTCTCAAAGGCTGTATCGTAAATATGTATTCAGTGCTAGAGGGCCTGGAAAAGTATATGTGTAATATGTATATTATAATAGCGTGTACAGCGGTGCGCGGGCGGGAGGTAACGGCGAAGACATACGGCACGAAATTTTAATATTTTCGCGTCGTCGAGTCGAGGCCGGAGGGTAATCCCCTTGACAAACGGTGACCGTGCCGCCTTGATGTGCCACGACAAACAGGAGCTCATCGGTCTCTTTTTCACTCGGTCGTACATTCGTATACATTTTGCTATATATAGATATATAACATTCACATCTTCTTTTATTTCACTTTTTTCCAACATTTTCCTTCTGCTTCTCTCTTTTCCGCGAGGGACTCGAGGAAACTTGCGTTAAAATCTGTTCTTCCTTTATTCTTGCTTTCTCTCGCGAATTTTCTGACGACACCGAGACTCCCATTGCGACCGTGGTTTCGCCTCGTGAACCGAGGCAAATTCTCCCTCGGATCGCTGAAAGCTATCCGCCGCGGCGCCAGGAAACGGATGCCGAAGAAAAAAAAGCCAATCCCTGTATGAATTTTCACATTATCGTATTATAAAACCATAAAAATATGACTTCTCGTACACTCTGCAAACTTTATAACTATTTCATATAAAAACGTATATGATACAAGGTCCATAGTTTCATAGCTCTGATTTTGACTAACTGACTTTTATTGAGATCAAGTTTCCGCTACCTTGCATAGAAGACGTTTTGTTTTCGTCGGAAGATTAGTTCGAGGTTTAAATATCAACGAGTTTAAAAGGTTCGAAATCGTCGTTGAACGCACATTTATTGTTAGAAAAAAAAAAAAAAAACGATACTAATATCACTAATGGAAAAGTATATAAGACGATCGTTCCTCTGTTTAAGTCTGTGGTATTTTTGCTTGCCAGCGTTGGATCGAAGGATTGGAAAAAAAAAAGAATTACCAATGTCTCTCTTTGGAGTGGATGTAGTATATATATATATATATATGCGTCTTCTGGAATCGTTCCAAAAGTATACCCAGTGGGACTGGTGCGCGCGCGATCGCGCGCTCTTGCTTTGTTCAAATGCATTCATTCTCAACGGAAACGACAAATTGCCCATTCCTAAATTCCATTCCGCGAGACCGTAAGAGAGAACGAGTCGAATCAGAATCGAGGGACGGAGGGAAAATTGACTGAAACGCACACAGCGGTTAATTATAATTGCGATGTGAATGTGAAATCAACGTTTGCGAGACTCTCAGCATGAAATACATAGATATCAAACGAGAGAATGTATACATATCTGCATATCGTTTGTTGAGAGAAACCGAGCCTTCGCGCCACTGGGATAAACTTGTATACCACTAGAATCCGTTTGATGCCAGTCAAAGGGATCGCCAGGTCGTCGTTTTCGTGACCACACAGAGACTCGAGCTTTCTGCAATTCCGCCAAATTACCCGTGATATTTGCGAAACATGCTGTCCGTGATTCCAAATATGAGGATGAGAAGTAAATATAAAAGGAAGCTATCCTTGGCAAGGCTTGAGTATCATCTTCGATCAACACTTTCCACCGTCTCAGTACAATTATCGAGAGAATTCTCTGCAAAAGCTCGTGTATAATCGAGAAAAAAAAAATTATATCCTTCATCATCATGAATATTTTTCATGATAGTGAACACGCACACGATGATGTGGACATAAATTTCGTAGATGGTAGGAACTTTGCTGAAAGTTCCGACAAAAAAAAATCATGCATTTCGTATATATTACTAAATGCACACTCGTATATATAAAGTATCTCGTATTTTTGAAAATAATTTAAGCGATACGTCAGCGAACCGTTGGCTCAAAAGTTTGCTGGGCCAACTGAAATCAGTTGCCGGGAAAGGAAGAAGAGAGGAACGACAATGACGATGGCGATAATCATAGACGAGGCTTTCGGTGTGATATTTTTCGTGAACGAGGATCTGAACGAAGGCAAAAGCGGACGACGATAGTATACTACAGCTAAGAGCAGTATGCTACGATAGTATACTACAGCTACGTCTGTGAGCAGAAGTAGTCTCTTCACTTTTCGGTGGAGAAATGAGACACACATAAAATCCTCCTCGCGTAATATAGTCGGCTCAACTTTACATGGTCGAGGGGCTGGCTCTCTCTCTCTCTCTCTCTCTCTCTCTCTCTCTCTCTCTCTCTCTCTCTCTCTCTCTCTCTATACGATGACGAGACGATCGCCAAAAGCGAGAACGAGCAGAATCTGTCAAGAGGGTGACTCCGTTTTGCGGCTCGAAGCTCTCTCATCTCTCCTCTCGCCTTTGATAAGTCTTTTCGTGTTCGTTCAGCGACAAATACTTATACCAAGAGCAAGAGTTCGAGAATCTTTTTAGTCGGATGAGACTGTCGTGTATAAATATATATATATATAATAACCTCAGCGTGATGAATACAGACTGAGAGATCAAGAAGAAAGCTCGAGAGCTAAAGGAGATGAAGATGAGAGAGAGAGAGAGAGAGAGAGAGAGATAAAAGGGGGGGGGGGGAGAAGAAAAAAGGATGGAAGATGAGAGATTTAAAATTTCGGAGTGCGCAGAGCTCTTGGTGCTGATGAGACGAGAGGACACATCAGCTTCTAAGATGCATGTGTGCACTATTTCAAATCACGATTCAGCGTATATAACCCACCGCGTTCCGCCTTTCCCGTCGTCACAGACGTCCGCGCCGGGGCTCAAGCCTCCGCGAATCTTCTTCTCTCCGTTCGCACGACTATGTATCTGAGACGATATAGCACACGCGAGAAACGTGTTGCATGCGTATACATGTATATATATGCACTATAAATGTAAATATGCTTTGATATATATATATATATATATATATACACGCATGTATAAAGCCTCGACGAGCTATCGCAACACAAGAAATATGGTGATTCGCACCGACGGCGAGAAATCGCCGTGGACGTCTCTAATGCGTCACGCGAATCATCCCTGTCTATCCGGAAAACTTATTGCACGGTTTGTTTTTACGCCCAGCGAGAGACGCGAGAGTGGAGGACGATCTCTTGCCTGTCTGGTATGGCTTACTTGCGCGCATAAAATGAAGTAACGCTGATCCCTTAGTCTCTTAATGTGCGATCTTTCTCAAGATGTCCTTTTTTTGCGTAAAGCCTGAAAAGAAAAAATCATAAATTTTGTTGTCGAATAATAGTAAATGTAACATATTGAGAAAGTTTCAGCGATTCAGTAAGATCCCCCGAGTAATTAAGCTTTCAAAAATAGTTTGGACGAGTTTTCGACGGAAAACTGATGTAAATGAGTCCAGAGCATTTTAACAGAGCAATTTAACGGTAAACATTTATGATAATATTCGTTGTGTAAAATTTATAGCCTTGGCTTTCATAAAAAAAAAAACTATTACTGTGACTTCAGCTAAAAGGTGAAATTAACAAGTACCTTTCACTCCAGATTACAACGATGACGAATTTTTTGATATAAAATACTCGTGACACTTCAACATTGAACAATTTTATATTCCTACAGAATTTTTTCCCAACGGATCGAAACTTTTTCAATATTCAACTCTAGAAAACTATATAAAATACGATAAAGCGTTCGGCATATTGTCAAAAATATTGTTAGACCGATAGAAGAAGAAAAAGGAACGAGAAATAAAATGGAACCAAAGTAAAAGATAAATCATATAACCACATGTGTTCACGAACCCTTTCAGTCCCCACCCCTATCAATGAGTCGATCGATCTCTCGCAGTCCTTTTCCCTTCAGTCCGTTTCCCTCAGTGATACGTTTTATTTTCCCTTCAGCCGTTCATCTTACATGGCTCTTTGTCACAACGGTTCTCATTATGGAGACCGTAGTGCTCACTTACAGCGACTTTTCCGCATCTACTGCGTGTGGGATTCTTATACGCAAAGTGTGCACCCCCTTTTTTTCCTCGTCACTCGCGGCCGCTGTTGCCTTATATCGCACGACCAAATCCAATCTCATTAAGGGACGGTTTGCTCTCAGCTCTTACGATTTTCTTCACAGCTAGTTGGATGGAAAATCGTAAGAAAGTGACGGGGAAAAAGAGAAAATAACAGTTCGTGGGGTTGAACTTATCGTTACGAGATTTATTGATTTCGTTTGGACACGAGAGGCTGGAGAGAATTCCAAAGTGGGGTTCAGAGACGACCGAAATAAATCCTTCGAATGCGTCTCGAAAAAGTTACCGAACGATCGTTCACACATACCATTCGAAGGGTGTACGAAAGGATGCTATAAGGAAGTTGCTGGAATACGAGGTAGGTCGCTGGTCAAGGCGAATTTCTTTCTTTTTTTTTTCCTTTCCTGCTACGAAATTGAAAATGTACTTGAGTGGATGATTACGACAACATCGAATGGACCGGCAAGTGGATCGATGATGACCAGTCCTTGAAAGACGCAAAATGAATAAAACCTTCGTACTTATGTACACACACACACACACACACACACACACACACACACATGCACATGCTAACTTGGTGCGATGCTATGCTCACGATTAATTTCGAGACGTCCGACGAAAATCCTGCAGATCGTGGCGTCTCTCGAAACTATCCACGAGCTAAGGCTAGACCAAAAGGGCGAGAGATGAGAAGAAGAAGAAGAAGAAGAAGAAGAAGGAGAGTGGCGCACCCCAAGACACGTGAGGATCTCTACTGCATGCAAGAACAATTAGCTACACCTCCTTCCTTCACCTTCTCTCGTGGCTCACCTCTGCGATAAATCAGCGCCACCGCATTACCGCAACGGGCCACGAGACACAATGCCTGTAATTCTCGCCCACTGCGCGTACGCCCCGTGTACTGTATACCTGAACATTGTATAGAATCCAACTAATATGTATAGAGATAGGTTCTACACCATGGTATGTACTATACCAGCGAGAATATATTGAGTTTACGCGTTAGCACGGTGTGCATATGACGATATACTCTCGAGGATATATCTCTGGTTATTGGTCTTTGTAAATTTCTGGGAATAATAAACAGCCTAGGTGACAAAGATGCTGAGAAAAGAAAATCAATCTTAGCGAGGAATACATGCTGATGCGCGAGCACCGTGTAAAAAAACGAAAGAGCAGTAAATTGAAAGTAAATACAAAATAGGATAACCGCGGTACAATTCCTGACCGCCCAATTGAGGACATCCCACTCGTTCACCTATGGAACCAATTGGAAATAAAAGAAATAAAGGAAAAAAAAAAGAAAGTGTCACTATCTGGACATGAGTAGCTTATTCTTTGTCATGGAAAAATTAAAAAGTGCCATAAACTTCTGACAAGTGCGGATCGCATATGGGTCATCCGTATATATTATGTTATATCGTTGACGTAGCTTCATCGAATTTTTGTGCTGACCATTTTTGATCGGTCAGAGTTAAATGCTTGAACGGCTTGTCAGATTTTTTCCGAGATATTTCGCTCAATTTTATTTTCCAAAAAATTTTTAAAGCATCGCGTGATCTGTGTATCGAATCATTGAAACCCCATATAGAATACTTCAAGGTTCTCTTGACACTGTCCATATATTCTCTTGTTTGAGGTGTATTCATTTTCCACCTTTTAGTTTTCCTTCATGAACCTCAAGACCTCAACTCATAGCACTTTCTGACTTTGGACAATCTTTTCATCTTCGTCCGCGTCATATATATGGCAGCGCTAAACACTTCACTGTTATCCATTATCCAGATCATCAGAAACGCGATCGCGACAAACAATGATAAGGAGCGAATAGATGCTTTTACAAACGTAGTTATTTGGAGTCTCGTGAGGACAGAGTACAGAGGAGAAACGCGTGCGATAAAGTCCCACTCTCGATGGATAATATGTTGCATAATATATTCCTGGCTTCCTATATCTTTTTTCTTCACCGTTTCCGCTCTCCGCGTATATCAATATATTGTTCTATTCATCATTTTGTCGTGCGCGCATTCTCTGCAAGCTTTGCCGCCCGATGTTCAAGGAATTTCTATGTCATCGAGTCATCTCGAGTCCATTGGGAAAAGGAAAATAGAAATGAAAGAAAAAAAAACGACCCAAAGCGACACGCAGAGACAGAAAAAAATGACATATAGATAGAGGGATGCCGTGCAAAACAGTACACCCCACGCACCATCAGAGTCTCGCATTTATCCGCTCGTGCACGACGAGTAGTCGAAGTCGCGAGAGCACATACGATATCGTGTATCGTCGCGCCACATCGAGCGTCTCCACGTTCAATCGAGCGGAAACCTTCACTACTTCGCTCTCCTCCGCATCCTTTTTTCTCCTTCATCCTCCTGGTTCTCTCTTCTCCTGTACATAGACGCCTGTTTATTTCTCGCAAAAGTCTTGCGAAGTATCTCGATCGCATTACTGCTCCGAAGATGTCGCATCCTATGTACCTTAATCGTCATCGCCATTTCCCAAGGGTGTATACGGATAGTAAAGTCCCACGATATACCAATTTGAATCATTTTTGTATGTAAAATGAATATGAAATTTGTTACATGTATATGGATAACGCCGGCTCCGGGATTTATCGTGTGCCGTTTTGTTTGTTATAGCATTAGCAATATTTCAGTCGATCGGAAATTCAAGCGGATCATACGTTTTCTTCATATGATTGTCTTACCAACCTTATAGCTCGTAAGGAAAGCAGCGACGAAAATAATGTGCTGTTTCTGGAAGTGCCATAGAGAATCGATTTACCGAAACATATCGAGCATCGGAAAGTGCTATACAGCGACTATATAGCCGCTTCAAAGTTACTCCTGTGTGAAAAGATAGTCTCTTACGACGACTTTACGAAGAAAAGAAGGAAATTGTGTTGGCAGAAGCGATTGTGCGGAGATATTTCAAGGTAGTACTTATCATAATGTGATAAATCGCTGTGAATTGTATGAATTAGAAGTCGCAGAATGTTCGAAAATTGTTTTGGCCAAAGTTTTGCCCCAATTTGGCATTTACCACGCAAATAAATTTTATTTTATTCAATTAGTATATGTCTCACTAAAATTCAGTATAATAAATTCAATGAGCTCAGTAGCTCACTGTGTTTCTTTGAGATCACATTTTAGGGGATAAAGAATGACGACGTGAAAGAGTGGGTAATGCAGCTAGAGGAGACTTTACGACGACGACAAACCTTCAAAATGTCTTTCGCTCGGGAACTCCGAAGCACGAGAGAAACTGTGCGGAGGAAGAACGACAAGAGAGAAAACTATTCTCGGCACGGGCGAAGCAAGGCACCGAGCTTCTGGTTTCTCGGGAAGACTCGCGAAGATGCCGATGAGAGGACACATTGAGACTAGGAAGCTGCCGCACAGTATAAACTCTCGAAATTGCATATAACGAGAGAGAGAGAGAGAGAGAGAGAGAGAGAGAGAGAGAGAAACGAACAGAGTCTCTATAGCACATTAATACAAGAACAGTTGAGTCCAAAGATATCAGTACAATCAAAATATATATATAAATCCTCTGTATAGCATCTCATAGCTCTTCTTGTACTCGCGGTCTTTTCCGAGAGTAGACAACAATTGGAGCTTAATTACGTAGTCAACTCGAGTCCCTATCTTTATTTCCTTGGCGAGTAGGTGACTCATTCAGAATAACGATTTCGTACTGCGTTGTGCACGTATTACGATAAAACACAAACCTCCGCATTTCCCATTGTGACATTTTCCGTTCATCATTCTCAATTTAAGAGGAATGGAAAACTAACGAAGATGAAACATCATTCATGATGAAGTGCCATGGAAATTCACCAAGATATTAGCAACAGCAAAGACTTGCGTAATGTGAAAAAAAAAGTTATTTCAAAAAGGAAGCGAATGTTTTGAAAATCCCTACTGCCATCGTAGGGTGTTTTCGATTCTCCATTCTCCTTCTGTAAGTAACGATACTTTCCGCTGTTCGCATCTCCTAGCAGAGATTTTTGGCAATTTACTTTCTTTTTTTTTTTTTACTTTCCGAAATATCCAATTTATCAACCGAAGGGTTCTGAACATGCGACACAAGACCAATTGATCGCGGTATTAAGAGCATGGTTTACAGGAATGTAACTTTACTGTAAGAATATTGAAAATAAAAAAATGAATCTAGAACAAAGTTTGAACGTTTCGTGCACGTTCGAGGATAATAATGTGAGTCACCTGCAAGATATAAATTTTCATCCACGGAGCGCTTAATTAACCATGGTTCAATGTTAGCCAGTTTGACCGTTTACGGCAATATGAATATTTCAAGTTAAGGTGATGAAAAGTCCGCGTAAACAAATTGAATGTCAGACGCGTTAAGTTCGTTCATTAGCCAGAGAACAATGCGTTGATTTTCCACGTGAAGGTGAAGAAAAATTTGCTCATCAATCAGTCGTGTTGCGCGAAACAAGCTTACATCTTTCTACCGTACACTGTTCTCGTGCACTGTACTATTTGTATCGCTCGTTCGTTCGTTCGTTTTAATTCAGAATGGCAAAAAAGAGCCACACGCTAGGTTGCGTGTGCGTCATGGCTCCTTCGCGAACCGCGAGAGTTACGTAGCGTAACGCGCGCCCATTCATCCCACACACCTCGTCGCGATCGTGCGGTCGCGTCGACGACGCTGACCAGGTTCCGGCCGGGGGCGGCCTAGCCGCGCGACCGGATCACGCGCACGCGCCAAGAAATGGCTCGCGACCACGTTCTCGTGATTCCCCCCTGCACACTGTACGTATCATACATATGTATCAAGCTATACATACATATATATATATATTTATATGTATGGAGATATATCATATATACCAATGGAACATGTATAGTTCCTCGCGTGGCACTCGGCAGGCGCCTGCGATACACGCCCGGATGCCCGCACTTTTACTTATCTTGCTTGCCGACTTGCTCGCTCTCTTTCTCCCCCTCTTGCTCTCTCTCTCTCTCTCTCTCTCTCTCTCTTTCTCTCTTTCTCTCTCTTTCTCCCTCTCGTGAGACTCGATCCGTGTAAATGTCATCGCCCGATGAGAATCTCTCTGCACACGAGGTGTCACCCGTGGTGTATCGTGTAAGCACACACGAAAGGGCGTCAAAAGTGACGCACAATCGCACGGATTGATGAACATACCGTGAAGAAAGTATTCTCCTCATTGGTTTATCTGTGATTTTGAATATCAAAGTTTTTACTACTTGCACTTTTTTTCAAATCTACAAACTGATTGACATATTGATCCACTTGAACCGCTTTCCATTGAACACCGCAACCTCATGATCAATCGAAGAGTGAAAAATATATACGCTGCTTTTGGGTAAATATTCATCGTGAATCGACCGATTTCATGTACACCTTTCGTCGTCCTGAACTTTGGCAGTATAACTCCGAATGAAGTGAACCAATCATTTAGGTACTTAAACGGTCAATTAATTTGAACAAGAATGCACCATATAACGAAAATGGTGTCGTCGAAATTTGCATAAACTTTTCTTTTGCTTCAATTATCATACACGTTGCAACAGTACATGCAAGAATAATAAAAGAGATCTGGAATTTTGCTTACTTACATGCTCACAGTATCTCAGACGAAGAATTCGTTGCAGATGCGACGACCCCATGCGATATAATGTGTCTTTAAAATCCTATTTTTAGGACTAAAAGGCACAGTGAAAAGAGTAAGCCCGGGGAATGTATTAGTTTTTGGGAAAGTTTCGTTAGAGGGGTGGTTATCGCGTTCGACACTCTGTATATCCTTTATCGGTACAAAGTCACGTGTCCTTCGGCAAGAGTGAGACGTAGGACAGGATGTGTGCCGAGAGGAAACGCGCGCATAACAGAGAAGTGTGTTATACAGAGTCGAGAGGACGACGAAGATCCCGAAGAATGATTTACCGGTAGGACACGCACGCCCGGTTCCTGCTCTTGGGAGTTATATTCACTCCCTTATGCCGGTTATCCTGAGCGTTTTCTCTGTCTATCTCTCTCTCTCTTTCCTTCTCTTTGTCTCTCTCTCTCTCTCTCTCTCTCTCTCTCTCTCTCTCTCTCTCTCTCTCTCGCACTCTCTTCCACGTGGTCGCCCTCGAAACAATTAGAGGCTTTATGAGGCCGCGCGAGAGGCGCACTAATGCCGCAAAGGAGTTCCTGTGGCACTCGAGAGTCGAGCCAAGGGCCCCCAGGATCGCGCGAGGGATATATATTCGAAGAGGGGAAGAGTTTAAAGTGACGTGGGCCACGTGTTCCTCCTCTTCGGCTCTCATCTCCTGCGCTCTCTAGGGCGAAAAACAAGAGAGGTCGATGTTCTCGAGGCCTTAATATAGTATATATATATATATATAGCTTAGATGGCATTAGGGCCAGGGATCGTTGGTATGAAGAACACTCGTCTTCTCGCACTATCGAGAATCGTAGACTTTTTTTTAATACACCCAAACTGGCATAGAAATGTAGTATATTACGTATATTGCGTTTTTATAGACATCTCACAAAGTGGAATATGAATATATATGTATATATGATTGCTAATGAGCTGTCACCATATCCATGAGATATGTATATTACTACTTTTATCTCATCAGTTAAATTAAAATTAAAATTAAAAAAAACATTGAATATGTTAATTGGATTGTTGTACGTCTGTCAGTATTTTATTAACAAGTTTTATGTTCATTTATTTAGATTTTATAGTTCCAGATTTCCGAGGAAAACGATTAGTTATTTTTCTCTGGAATTGTTTTCGGGTATCGTGCCTCGACTAACGAAAATCTCACGAATATACCAGGTATACACAAGGTATATATTACTGTGGAAAATAAGGGGAAAACGAAATAAAAAGAGGGTGAAAAGAAGTGAGAAAGGAATAGAAAAACGCAGAGTGCTCTCTCTCTCTCTCTCTCTCTCTCGCTCGCACTGAGGGATCGCGATATCTCACGGTGGGTGAGTTTACCCCCCGGGGGTTCCTAGCGAGAGCAATCTCCCGCGAGATCTCGGAGAAAAGTGAAAACGTGAAAGGCATAATCTCGAGGCGGCTGGATTATAAATCCTGGCGGTCTGCCACCGGGCCCGGCGGTCTTCTCGTCGTCGTTGTCGTCTGTGCTGTATATATGCTGTGGCACGGAGAATTTTCGTTGTCGAAAACTAAACGAGAGACAGTCCAGAGCCACCCGCACCCCTAATTATTAACCTTCTTATCTGAACGCAAGGGGCGGGGACTGCGGTTAAATCTGCTCGAACCTGCCTATCTCGACAAACGTTGCCTTCTCAAATATTTCAAAAACAGAACAGTTTGTTAGGATTTAGCATAATTAACGCCAAGTACCCTCGCGGAATAAAGAAAATCCCTGCTCTCTCTCGGAAAGAAGAAAAAAAAAAAATTTGTATCAAAGAAGCATTAAAAAAAAAAAAAAAAACTTTAAATCGTTGTCATTTTTTGAGTCGGGAATTATGATAAATGAATTGTTCATCCCTACAAAGTATCTCGAGTGTACATAATATTATTTTGTTCTATAATGCAGCAAGTGTCATGAGAATAACAGTAAAACTGTGTGGGAAATCATTTTGCGGAAATTCCCAAAAAAAATGTCTAGCTTACGACCTTTTTTTCCTCGTGTATCATACAGGAAGTAAATATAACACTTAAGCGACGATTTTTCATCTGTTTTTCATCGTTCGACTCCGTGCCGTTCTACTCCCACTAATTATCGAGTTCCTGATCCGGAGCGAGGGAGGAGGAGCGGAGACTTCTGGCATGAACTAGGCCTTGTCATATCTCTCTCTCTCTCTCTCTCTCTCTTGCTCAGTCGAAAAGGAGAAACCCTCCAAATCATAGGAATCAGGAGTGGCAGGCGGGATTTTGGCCGTAATTAACGGTAACGATGGGTGTTCGGAAAACACTGGCCGCAATGGGTGTCGGGATCCGAAACCAAACGAGGAAATGAGAATGGTGGCGTCGGTGGCGCGACAGTAGCAGGAGTATAACCATCGCGACTGGCGCGCGCAACCCAACAGCGCGGCAGACCGAACGACGCTTTCGCCTTGGTTGAAACTGGTTTCGGACGTAATTGGCGTCGACGCGAACGTTAAGAGTACTGCACACGCACACACGAGCTGCACCGCGGGAGAACATGCGAGAGTATTGCCCGTCGCCGTTGGCGAAATCCCATGCCAAAAGCGGTAACGGCGAGCCGTACTGGCTAGCCTATAAATTTCAACCCTTTACGAGAGCCGCTCCGTCTCTTCACCCTTCCTGGAGGGAGGGGGGTGGGGGGGGGGCTCCGGCAAACCCCAAGCTGCAACGACCAGCGACCAGTTCGTACTCGCAAAGCATTTCTACTGCAGTTAGATTCAGTTATACCCTCCTGTCAGAGAATCCAGCGAGGGAGCCTAGAAGAGTAAGTATAGTTTGAACGCACCATTTATTCTTGAATGCATAAAAATAAAAAAAAATAAAATGAATCGGAATAATTTGTAACAAATTAGTTCAGCAAACGCTGGAGAAAGTTCTGAAAGTGATTTAGTACAAAAATAAATGCACCGGAACATCCTGATACTGCGACAATGATAATACAGTAGCCCGTTTGCTTTAATTATCGTGAGATGTGTTTTTCGAAACAAATGGGGAAAAAAAATCTGCAATTAGGTGTGAGAACTTTGATGAAAGGCCTGTGGATTTACAAGATCCAAGATGGACGACACTTTGCAAGAAAATTCGACGGATTTTCCCTACGAGACTTAATTTCCACGATGAGACTCGAAGAGAAAGAGTCACGAGAGAGACTATAGTATCGGAAACGCGAATGACTGCAAAGGTCGAGCGAGGGTCTTTCGGATCGTGCGGCGTGCTCGGGTGGGGTCACGGAGAAAGAGAAAAAAAAATGGTGGGAGAGAGTCACAGTAATGAGCTTCCACAGAGGCAACTCCCACCGGCGGCTGCTCCGTGTAACGAGCAAAAACTTATCGTCACTCTCCCTACTGATTTACTCGACCTGCCACGTCGTTAGTGGTAGCGCGAGAGAGACCCAAAAAACCTCGAAGAATCTTTCACCCTGAAGCATCCTCGTCACCCCTGCAGCTAACCCTCGCGGTACACGAGAGCTTCGTACTATTTTCAAAAACTCTTCATCTTATTGCTAACTCATTGCTGTGATGCTGTCAGGTCAATTGGACGAATAAAGTTGAGAGTCATTGCTCAAGATCGAAGTGTGTTAACGAAGAAAAAAATCTTGAAATATATTTTCTGAACTTGAAAAAAACTTTGCTACTTTCATCTCGTTTTTTAATCCTATACAGTATGTGCATGATCCATGGCTTTGACACGCGGTAATCTCGAAGCTTGAAAAAACAAGCAGGAAAAAAAGCTATACGACAGGTATCGAAGAAGTCCCAGGGATTCCGACACTTCCTGCTTAACAGTGACACTATATATTTATTTATTACATACGGAAGATTCACGTGGTATAATAGTTCCCACGTGGGGTGAGACAAAAGTTCAGCGGTATATCACTCCGAGATAAAAGCTTACCACTCATCACCGCCGTATGGTTTTTTCCTCTCTCCTTCCCTCTGTCTTTCGCCTCTATATTCACTATATCATTCAGTGTATCATACCGCATCCCGCTGTGTCTAATATTATCTTATAGTTTTCACTGGCAAACAAGTAACACAGAGGATCGACAAGAGATGTCTTATTCCGAGAAATGTTGAAAACAATCTTCTACGTATTTTCATTGTGGAGCCGTCGACAATTGTGAGCCCGCAGGAAAGGACACTATATAGTAGCGCAGAATAATTTTCGAGATTTCTCTTTATGCTATAGGGTAAACATACATCCCATTAAAGGTTGTTCAAGAGGAAGGTTTTCCTTCTCTGCATCCGTTATTTTTTAAATTCCCTTTCAATATTTAAAATGTCCCTTGAAACTTTTCAACAAACTGAACTCGTTCGGGATGAACAGGTTCATCGCTGTATTATCCATAGAAAAGCTAAGAAGAAAACTGATGGCCTTTTTGGTCAATTAAAAATATAGAGTATTCCACCGTAGGGCGATACGTATTCTACACAGACCGTGAGACGTCATTGATCTCTTCTATAATGAGATTGTACGAAGAAGAGTAGCTCAATAGAACCATAAAAAGAGCGAGTGCGATTTTTCTTTCAGCAAGAAATGTCAATCGGTCTGCTTTAAACAGCTGCTTGATACGGTTGGGAATATAGAGAGTACAACTATACATATGTATATGTATAATGTAACTATAAAAACTCCCTTTCAAAAATATAACTGGGGTTCACCTTCTGCATCCGTTGTGGACCCGGCCCACTTTTAGGCGTTAATAGCTCGTCTCACGTAGTGCTCTGTGACTACGGTTAAAAAATAATAGTCTCAAAAATGCCAGTTGAACGCAATGAGAATTTGAAAAAAAATATTTTCTCATCAAGAGAAAATATATTGACGATAGTTCCCGTACAGGTTTAACCACTTTTCATATTTATTAAAGATTTTCGTGAGAAGCGAAAATTCAAATAATAATTTGAAAACAGAATGCTTCCTGTCCGAATCATAGAAAAGATAAAATTTTTTGATAACACCCAAGGCATTTTTCTAATGAATATGTTCTCTTTTTCGCTTATCTATTGGGCATTGCCATGTGTAGACGCTATGAAAAACATCTAGCCCTTTCACGCCACTACTGTTCTGACTCGTGGAGAGAAAATAAAGGCTCACCCTCTATCATAAACTAAGACGTTTGGTATGGATTCTAGGCCGGAAAATGAGAGCGAAGCAGAGGTCTTTCAAAGATAAATACTTTAGGAGCGTTTGAGTTTCAAAGGCTTAAAAACTGGAGCAAAAGCATTAGAGAGGCAGCGAGCGAGAGAGAGAGAGAGACAGAGCCATAAATGATTTTTAAGTCCTCCAATTCGTGAAAGAGAAAGACTGAAAAAAAAATGATCGATGCGAATGGTTGGAAATCATTTTCACTCTCTCAATATTGTGTTTAAAATAGCAGGTGCTCCTCCGCCAGTTTTTATTTTGTTTTTATTCCGAAAACAATCTTTTTCTCATAACCCGTTAATATACCCAAACAGGCTGGCGCCTCCTCTATACTGTTTCTTTAGGATTCTCCTGTCGTTCCTCTTGTACATTCGATACCCAGCAATATAGTGATAGTATTACACGACATAGTAGTAGAAGTTTTCGAATCTCGAGAGCACGACCCGCACTCCTACGGACTTCTCGCATTTCGGATCGGACTCGCCTCGCCTAAAACAATAAACGATTCGCTTCCTGTGCGGTGCCTCATCTGCATCAGCTTGTGTTGAAAACATTGATGTCTGCCGTTTACCTATGTATTATGTATATACACGACGAACCGATCTTCAGCTTTTTCATTCATGAATATTCCAGAAAGGGATCACTTGATTCTACACATTAACAAACCATTCATGAAAGTTCGCTCGACTATGTAATAGTTCATAGAGATTGCTAATAATTTGCGTTTGATAAAGATTCCATCACGAACGAGGGTACATCAGTAGATACACCACTCGATACAACATTCGATAATAATGCATTGAGAATATACTATGTTTTATGAAATGAGAGTGTGGCATAACTCAACCTCTGCGTGTACTTGTATATTGATATTAAAACCATGAGTGATTAGTTAATTTTTTACTCCAAAAGTAATCAAAATTAAAAAAAAAAAAACGTACCTCTTTAGCGACGCATAAAATTTTTTTAATGTAAATACATAAGTGCTTCGATCAGTAGCATACACAAAATTCAATAATTATAGTCTTATTTTTTGCGTTAAGACAATCCATCTTCAAATGTAGGCATTTCTATAACGCAAAAATGTTGAGTATGTACTTGTCTCATCTACGGATTTGCGCACACGAAGTTTTCAACTTGCATACTCTATACTATACCCAACACATGATAGGACAATTGATATCTCCGATGTAACTATAAGGAAACGAGAGTGATGTGATTACGAGGACGATGAAAAGAGTACAAGGATAGTTGTCCGGTCCGTGTGTCACCACTATCGTTCTCATCTTCGCGATATCAATTTCCCCTTGTCTCCTCTTTTTCCTCATACGGGAAACATTTCACACGCGGTTTTAGTCAAAGATACACGACGTCGCCAACATCAGGAACATTCGTATGAACACGGTGATAGCGTGACAGGAAGCTATTCGGCGCCTGCGGTGACCACCCGGAACGTCCGTGTGCTCACACTCGAGGAAAGATTAACGCGAACATCGATCAACTCTCGAAGACGTTTGTCCCTCGAGAGTGAACAAACCAGCAGTAACTTCTCCCTCATCCATCCAGAATGTACAAGTATGCTATGAACGTGGAGACATCTGTATATATGTACACACATAAAACACATCTTGTGATCCCTCATGCCTGCAGGCTTTCGGCTCCTCATCTCTGACTCTGCCTCCTTTTCGGTAAACAGCGGTTTGCCACGGGGATCACGTTTCCCTGTGACCTACCCTCGAGCGACTATTTGCACGCGGAGTTAGTCCTGCACCCCCTTAACGTACAATGTACACACGTGGGCGTGCACGTGCTGTTACGACCACTACGTTCGCTTAGGTATACGTCGAGGTGTTCTATATGGTTACTTTGACTTCGATCTCAACTATGTGACGAGTCTTGATCCACATAGGAGAAATAAATATTACAATGCACGAACCTCTTAACATATTTAAAGGGAGAGTGTGGTCCTGTTCCACATGCGAGTAATCGATGCAGAGTGAATATTTTGATGATCAGAATTGGTGGGAAAAGCGTTTAGCTAACTTATAAAATGGTTTAAGCGATGTGGGTGATAGTAAGATAATAAAAGAGTTATCGATAATTAGCTCATTTTACACAAGTAGTTGTATTTCAAGAGTATCAGCACGAAAAAAAATTGTGTAAGAGGAAATAATAGCATAGAAACAATAGAGCTGAACAATGACACAGAATACACTTTAATTGGAATATTAAAATTCAACGCGACTCATAACCCATTTAATCTAGACAAAATAAATTGGTTACGAGGCGCGTTGGTCCAGGAAACGGGCGTTTCCATCATAATACAAGGTACTTTTCTTCTTGTCGTTAGGCTGCCTTTGCGCCTTTGGTTTAAGTCCGTGTACGTATGAAGTATTATGCCAGGCTTGAACATGAAATGAGGCAGTCGCCAGACGGTCTACTTTCATGCCACCAAGTGCAGTACGTAGCCTAGTAAAGAATAAAAAAAGGAAAGCGCCACGAGGTTACTGATTGTGAGTGGACAAAGGTAATATTGTAGAGGTAGGAAGAACAAAAAGAGGAATGAATACAAAAGAGCCAAAAGGGCTCGGAAACAGTCGGATAATTGTATGTCGGCGAAATGTGATGAGAAACAACGTAGGTTTATGACCGAAAGATGGAGTGAAGCAAGAATAATTAGTGAAATAAAAAGAGAATTAAAAGTAAAGAACAATCGTAATAATTAGGTACATTCTTTTCTATCCACGATGACAATGCCAGATTCTCATTTGTATTTATTTGCCATTCCTCCTACTACATTCTGAGATTTCATCTCGATGACGATTTCCTACAAATAATATCTCATCCTCATTTTCCGCCATTCCCTGTTCAATCCACCATGCTTTTTTTTTTTTTTTTTTTATTTCAATGTCGCCCATTGAATAGCAACTTATGGAACTCTGGGGTGAAAAAGTTTCTCTACGTAGTGGTCGGGTCCTACAGGCATGGTGTAATATACAAGCCGAGGAGAGGACCTTCCTGCCTGAGGTATATGCTCGAAGAAAAAACGATGAAAAAGGTAGGACTTCGACAATGCTCGGCCCTCGGTAGTTTCTCATTCCCACAATTGTGAAAAAGTAGAGGAACCCGCAGGTCGATTGAAAGGATAGCCGGTGAGCATCGCATCCTTGGATGTAGCCAGATGGAAGACGAGGGAGACTGGGGACGAAGCGGGCAAAGGAGAAGAAAGGGAAAGGCAAGGGCTTCATTCCAGCCACAAGATTTAGAAGCCAATTTTCGCGACCATTGACCAGACCCCCTGGGTTCGCGGTGAATCGGTGGTCGAGAGGGTAGAACTAGCTTGGACGACTGAGAGAGTGGAAAAAGGCAATGAGCTTTGGAATGAAAAAGGAACCATTGCCTTCAATGTAGGAGGATGGTATAAGCCAGTGAGTGGAAAAGAATAAGACGTATATCAGAGCAAGTTGAAGAGAGCGCGGTAGAATTGAAGACCAGAGAGCTTAGCTGTGCTGATAGCTGGTGGTAGAGAACTGGAGAACCTACGAAACTGGCCTTCTGAAAATTGTGGTGGTTCTTGGAATCGTCCTTCTGGTCTGAATGGACTGCCTGAATGGCGTCCTGCCGACTTCACCACGAAGATCCTCCACGGATACTTTCAATTGGCTGTTCGAATTCGTTCTTCGTATACAGCTGGATCCCGATGCTGGAAATCCAATCCTCAGCGCTGCGAGCAGAAGCTAGCCCCCTTACAACGCTACCACTGATTTTGTGGCTTTCTTTAGGCTTGGAGCTGAAGCGGGCTTGACGGTGGGTGGTATACGTATACTGTATCCCCTCCGAGGATCGACAGAACGACTATTTTATTACTGGACTTATCGGGATAAGCTCGCATTTTCTCTCAATATCTTTCTCTCTCATGCATTCTCTTTTTCCCTTTCTCTTTTGATCCTTTTTTCACGAATCGGACTTCGTTTGAACGATCGAGTTGGGGACTTCTGGATAGCCCTATTCTACAAACACCCGACAGTTCTTGCGTCGGCCCTTCATTCTGACAATCCTCTCTTTTCACTAGGTCTCACTCTCATTCACTGCATGTGATGGCTCGTTCTTCCATAATACCTTATGGATCACTTTCAGTCATCCAATACTGCTTCCACGGTAGATCCGATCATTTTATTCTATCTCCTTAAGATCGCGAGTCCCCTGCAGTAACTATAAATACTGTTTTACGATGTATACTTTTCCCCGGTTATCTCTCATTTTCTCCGAACTGTCTAATAGTTTGTACGTTTACGAGCGTAAACATACGTCTCGGCAGAGGTATGAACGATAACATGACGCGTACACTTATAAGTTTATATTACGTGCCAAGTACAACTAATTAACCACGTCTGAGTGCTCTTGATTTCAACTTAGTGGGCGATATACGTTATAACTAAACCCTCCGAAATACATACGGATATTTACCGCAGTCTGACTATGGAGCGAAGTAGATCCTGAGCGTGCACACCAAGAAGGTTTCACGGAGCCTTCCTCGGCATATTACAGACGCACTTTACTCTCTTGCGAGGCGCCAGCATCAGTAGAGTCTGGCTTATTCTCCCGAACAGAGTAGGTGAGAAGCCCAAGAGCAGCATTTCCCGGTATTAAATTAGATTAGATTAGGTTAAACCCGTCTCGAGATTTGCAGCTCACTAAAAGATGTACGGATTCTGTCCGGATGAGGCAATGGAATGTAATACATACGTGCACACAGTATATAAAGAGATCGGAGGGTTGAGGGGAACGAGACTTTGCTAATATAGATTTTCTGTATTCACATTCGTAACGTATTTCCTTTGGATTATCGGCTTTTATCTTTTCCTGCCCTTAATTTTCAATGCCACTTTCCTTTTTCAAGCTCTCATTCAAAACTGAAAAGGGCGGTTTCTACTTTGTTAGGCCGAAAATGTTGCATTTTTCACCAATTTTTTTATGCGAAAAATATTAAATATCGAATGTTGATATTTGGTATGTTTATTAAGCGGTCTTTATTGAAGATGACAATATCTTTTAAAGTTTGACAAAACATGGTATTGGAAGTGGGAGGAGCCACGTATGTCGGTGCACCCGCGATGATATTCTTCGCTTGCGGAAGTCCGAATCCTGGACAGGTGATCTGAAGCAAAAAAATCAAATATATTTTTACTTTGTACAATGCTGTGTATAAGTCGTGCTAGAATTATCCAAAAATATTCAAACGTTTTTATTTTATGAACAAAAAAATGCAAAAAATTTTGGCAAAAAACTAAACTTCCCCCTTGAACGCTCACTATCTTTTCATTTTTCAATATTTCTTCTTCATTCTAACTCAACTTATACACAATATTTTATAAAGTAAAAATATGTTTCATTTTTTTTTGCTTCATATCACCTGTCCAGGATTTAAGACTTCCGTAAGCGGAGAATATCATCGCCGGCGCACTGACATACGTAGCTCGTCCCACTCCCAGTACCATCTTTTGTCAAATGTTCAAAGATATTATCATGTTCAATAAAGCCCGCTCAGTAAACATACGAAATATCAATATTCTATATTTAATATTTTTAGCATACAAAATTGGTGAAGAATCGAACATTTTTTGGGCCAAAAAAGTAGAAACCTCACTTAAAATTTTCTTCTACGATTTATCCAAACTTTTTTTTATTAATACCCCAGATCATTTTTTCAAGCTTTCGGTTACTTTCTTTTTTATTTAATGCACCCTTTTCGACGAACATTGCACTATAAATATGGTTGACTCCGAAATATGACGAAAATTATATATAACAAAAAAAATGTGTTCGTTTTGTCAAACTAAAAGACAAGTGCATGAACTTTTATGACCTATTTTTTGTATCACAGATTGCTAATGCCTCTTTCCACTTTCGACTTCGACGCTATAGATCAGAAAACGGATTCCATTATTTTAATAATGACTTAAATAAACTTGAAAAAAATCATACCTTCCTTATAAAGAACTGTGACAAAATCATAATCAAAGCATAACCAAATATTGAACTCCCCATTCGTTATTCGTCCACTTGCTACGCAATATATCCGGTAAGATTTTATAAGAAATCATTGCCCCTGTGAATACGATAGTATTGAAGATTGCGATTGAACAGCAGGCATACTGAATAGGAGAAGCATCTTATTACGTTAAATATGACTAGAGCATCTAAATTGCTGCTTCTGCTATGAGCGGCTGCTTGTTTGAATCTCCATTATATTTACGTACCTGCTGTGAGCTAACCAAATACATAATATAGTGTGACGTCCAGCGCACACTGATGCTCGGACAACGGGTCATTCTGTTCACGGCGGCTGAGTCCTATAATTAGCGGCGTGGTGAACAATGGACAGTTGTCCGTATGTCATAACTGCCGTCTACCGCAATGAACCTCTCTCAAGCGCACTGCTTATTTGAGACTTGTACTTATTAACGTTGATGCCACGACCGAGCCATACCATTATACTAATTCAGCCGGAAAGGTTAGTCGTCTTCTTTCGAGTTTATCAACTAAGCGCAGGTTGCTCTCATGAAATGATGACACTATCCTACCGCGCAATGGTTCGTGTCTTTGCACGTAAGAAATTATAAACATGCGTATCTTCTATGAAAGAAGAATTTTAAGCTATCCTCAATATTTATTCGCCTTTACATTACCAAACTAATTGCTGATGATAAATTTATTATAATATCCTGTTAACATCATGATGCGGGAATATGTCATTAGGAGATACAAAGTTATTGCGATTGACGAAGTTGATTCTATATTCCGATACAAACGTCAATATCACGATCCCTTCAATTTGACTGCACTTAAAAATAGAAGCTGACCCTGCAATTGGTCCATCATTTCTAACTGATGCGATACACCTCGTTGTATTCAACAGATCTGTGTATCCCGACCCGAATAATCCTGGAATTCACACATTGTGGTGCAGTATCGGTATTTCATTTAAATCATAGTGTGGGTTGATTGCCACTCTAGTCGTACACGGTTCTTTGAGAATTTGACGCGTTCGATGCAAACGTAAGGTCGTTGGATTTTTCCCTCATTCGCTCCTCGGTTCAAATGACATCGGCATCCGATGATTCATGCAGAACCCAAATCTGAATTTTACACATACTTCCTCGTCGATGTTTCGAGAGTGCCTTGAAACGCAGGGGAGCGTCTAGCCACAAGCTGCACAAGCCCGTCTGCGTATTCGCTTTATGCACACAGGGAACTACACCCGAACTCAGGACCTGTGATTGCCGCGGTTGTCTGATTGGACGATCCTCCATTATATAATACGACAAGAAGGACGCGAACTATACCCAACCTACACGTTGCTACAGTGTCAGTATACGACCCTTCACATGCCACACACGCTCCGAATAACTCGGCGAAATTCAAAGTGTACTGCCGATCGATGAGTTACTCGCTTCGATGCGCTGCCTGAGAGCTAAATCAGAAGCACCATAGTCATGGGCTTTTAGGGCATCACAGATCTCATATCTCATGAAAGTACCTGAACATACCATTGCCTGTAATAGCAGTTATATGTATATATATAATTGCATGAACACCTAGTACGAATGCTTTCATGACGGGAGGCCAAGCGACTGCATGTTATTTAACATGTACAAAGAAACCGCCAGATTCCTCAGAACTTCCGTGAATTTCCAGACCATGTATCCTCCACCTTTCCACTCGCTTTTCATCAACCGTATCTAGAGTGCAGCCGATAACGAATTCATGTAAAGATACTCTGTTATAGTGTTCGTGAAACTCGGGAAACATTTTCCAGTTCATTGGTCTAAGAGCCGCATATGTCGGAATACTTTAATCAGTGATATTCCAATTATCCATGAATTGCAATTTAGTTAGATAGCCCCGATGAAAACGTTTTCTTTTTTCGAATAAACGATCGGTTTTCGGTACTTTCCGATCGGGTAGAAGCAGAAGCAAGGTCATTGAGCTAATAGCCAATATCGGATATTAAATATAAATGATGCGGCTACATAAAGAGAACGATAGTGGAATGAACGTAGCGAACAGCGAGCAAGATAAAAAGTTTCCCGATAACGAGAATAATTCACGGCGTCGCTCGGTAAGTATTCCCGTTTCTTCGAAATCCATATCTATATGCACTTTTTAAAAACGTTTTCCGTGAGTCGGACGAGATCGGGTTTCGGTATATATATAAAAAAAAGGGAGTCAGGCAGAAAGGTATCTTCTTACTCTATTAGCTAATAGTTCGATCTATCACTGCTGGTACATTATCTTTATTAATAGTGATTAGATAATAAGGAGAGAGTGAAAAAGGACGCTAGTGAGCCACGTGTTCTTTGTCCAGGATAATTTTCTAGAGAACGGTATGTGCAGTCTCTCGTACGTTATAGCTGTTATATGAGTGGTATATGTAGATGCACTTACGGAGAATCGTTTGTCATTTGTTATTTCCCCCCCCCCCCCCCCCCCCCCCCACGCCGCTTCCGCAATCCTGTTAGACGAGAAACAGAGACTCAGCCGCAGAAAGCGATCTGTATCGCGAGTCGAAGAATAAGTCGGAATCTGTGCGGCAAACCGAGATGGCGATGCTCATAGAGGGGGAGAGCGCGACTCCGTTCAGTGCAGAAGCGTCACAGAGAGTGCCGGCAAACGTATCCAAGCTAAAGGAGCAGGCAGGCTTCGCGCCGGATTATATGACTCACCGAGAAATCTCAAGTGGCGGAACGTTCGCCGACTTATAGTAGTATTAAGCGCCCTCGCAGTTTATCGTTTCTCCGTGTATAAATGCATTCTCGTTCTCTTGTGTTCGCCCACGATTTTCCATGCGCTAAGCTCACAAAAGAGTACGCTCAATGTTCCCAGTTTCATTCTCAAGATCGTTATACGCTCGATCTGTTTCCCCGCTCACTCATACTTATCAGGCCTTCTATATTTCTCGTATCACATGGTCGACACGGTAAACGCTCTTATCGCATTTTGTAACAATTTCCATAGCAAGTATAGGAAACTGCACTTTGGGTTCTGCTGTGCAGTTGGCAACTATACAGTAAAAAAAAACAGCATCGAAATGAAGATGTTTCTTCATTTCGATGCTGTTTTTGGATGACAGTGTAATGAGAATGAGCATGACACTGTGCCTTTCAATAACGCACGCACTAAAATAAAATTCCTAAATAAATAATGAAGTCAAACAGGGTCGGTGAGGTGTCTGCTGCGTTATGGAAATTTAAATTTTAACAAGTCTTTTGATACCGATAATACATGATCTTGAACATAGATTGACTGCGAACACGAATTTGCCTTCAATTTTGAGGGTTCTATCGTATTGTGTATCTAAAAATATTTCCATGGGCAGCAATGTAAACACTTATTATCAACGAAGCCTGTGACAGCATTTTTCGAGCGAATAATTTTTCCATGAGAACAATTAATGTATTAGTAAAGCTTTATTTAATGAATACACTTGACCGAAATCCGTCGAGCTATTTCGCTTTCACTTCATAACCTTCAACTTCCATGGTAAGTTAAGTTAATTATGTCAAGAATTGTGATGTCTCTGGGGAGAGTGTTTTCGTAAATTCAATTTTCAAGAAAGGTGTTTCTGTCTCTTGTCTCGAGTCTGCGACAACCATGTCACTAACAGAAATACAGAAGAATATATAAGTAGAGGCAGAGCAGCAGACACCTGAGAAGAAATATAAGCTTTTCCTTGTAGGTGTATATATATATATATATATAGCTTAATGTGCCAGAATCCAGAGCCAGAAGTCTCTATTTCGCTGTCACCCTGCATCTACTCCGAAGCTTGGCGAAGAAGTGAAGGAGTGAAGAATCCTGCACAAGCTGACGCAAAGCCCGCACGGGACGATAATTCGAGCCACATGCATTAACGTTTAATTAAGAAATTTTCGACGGAGATCGTTGGTGTGGATATTATAAGCTGCTATACTTGTGCCCCTCTCGACTCTCACTTACTCCAAAGGGAGTTAGCACGTTTTAATGCAGAATATAGCATCTTTTTTTTATTTTTTTCAAAGTTCCCCAAGAGAGATCACCACCGTTCGTCGCTGATCTTAATTAACATTTTTTTTTTTTTTGCTTTTTCATGTATTTTTATCCCTTTTTCCCTTATTTTCAGCGTACACGGCGTAACTCTCGCCTGCTGGCAAGCTCCTGGCAATGGTTACAGTGGACGTATAATACTTGATGAGAGCTGAGGCTTGATGAAAGCAGAAAAAGCCCGAATATGCGTGCTTTAAATATATATAACTATATACATGTCTACATGAAATTCCTTCTTGAGCAATGAGGAAAGAATAGACTGACGGTTCTGGTGACAGTCTCTCACCGACATGGCTTCATTTCGTAATTACGATACTGATCCACCCTTGTGTTCACTATTGCAATTTTTTTTTTTTAAAGCATTGCGCTATATTTTATACTTTCCAGAAATTCACATTCCATAGAGGATATAGTTTATCTCTGGTGAAACTTATAGCAAGAAAACTTAGTGCACTTTTGCTGTAGGTCTGCTGCATGCATTGGACTTTCGATGTGCTTACACGGCACCAAGACCGACTATATAGTCACTCCTTTCGTTTATATTTCAAGCAAAAATTTATTGCCATTTAGTAAGTAAGTAGGTTGGTAGGTTGGGCCAGTCCCGTTCAGATACAGTCTCTAGTCAAGCCAAAAACTCTCTGCTCACCCTGCCGTTGCTACCCACTCGGTCATATATACCAGCGAATAAGCTTCCCCTACCTCTCCGTTACTCCCCTTTCTACTCGCGGGAAAAGTCACCTCTGCCGTACCAGACGAATTGCAACAGCATCACGTACGCTTGGAACGTATGCTCGTCACTGTCTTGAAAGAAAAACGCGGATGCTTTGGATGATACCAGCGTTTAACATAGCTATATCGTTCTCTCCTTCCTTCCTTCCATATCCTACCCACAGGTACTATACAAAATATGTATGTACATATGTATACGTTCCTGTCGGATTCCTCGCTCGGAAATCCCTTGGGGCTAGAATTTCCGAGGAAAATATTTTATTTCATTCTCTCTCATAGTATATATCTGTATATCATCTACCATCTATCTGGTAATGTTGTGTAGCTATAAAAGAGACAAGCATAACTCAACTGAGAGAAAATTTCCATATTCGCATCGTAACTTTCTTAGTAGCAGTAAATAGCAAGCGTAGATTTATTTATTTTCTGACGAAAAAAAATAAGCCTGTCAACACAACTACTGTCTTCATAAATTTCATAAATTGAAGTTTTTTTTTTCAATAGGATCACTTTTGATGGCAATGATGCGTTCTATTTCTTTAGGAGCTTCGGCTGCTGCTCCGTATATATATTGGTAAAATAGTACACTACACTTCGGCTGGCACGTACCTCGTTACAACGGGATAATTAATTTACGTTTTTTTTCAGCCGGTGGTTGATGAATTTCATAAGGTAGCCCGGAATGAAAATGGTGGATAGAGAATCGTGGAGAAGTTGAAGATTACGCGGGAAGTGGGTGCTTCGTATGAAAGGACCGACCCAGGATATTCATAGCAGCTATACGAACGATATATCGAGCCTCGTGCAAATTACCCTAAACGAATTTTGTAAGACGTCGACCGTGCACAACTGGAGTCTGTCGAGCATTGGAGCGCTTCTGTCGAGTATGCGCGGGTGTCATCTAAGGTTTCAGACACGGGTTTCCATCGTGGAACTAATACGTCGCCAGAGTCTCGCCATTTCTATGTCGCCACCATCCACCGCTGATGTCACGCTCAACATCTCCGTCGCTCTCTTTTGCTTCCCCTTTAGTGTCTCAGAGGCCGTCGACCCAACAAGCAACCCCGTTACGAAACCCCGGCAATTTTTTTTCCTCTCCTCTACCTCCGAGTTTCCCCCCCCTCGTCTTCGTCTTTCTTCCGATCGTTCGGTCAATCATTTTCCGTCTTTCTTTATCATACCGTGTGTGAGAGTGCGTTCGTGAAAAAACGAGCGACCGAGCGGCGCGGGTATAGTAATAAGATGTCGACCATAAACGTCTTAGCACTTCGCGGGTTGCACTTAATTGATCGTCTCGCGTCTCTCAGCCGATCCTTGTCGGCGAGAGAGCCCGCTACCGGTAAATTTATAACGTATAAACCTCGTCGAACGCGTACCTGGTACCTGTGTACGGTAATATAGTGTGCAATGTATGTTTTACAGCCGAGAAACGCTTTCCGATCGACGTTTTAACTCATTGTAAGTCGGCGTAAAGAGTAAGCACGTGAGATTCTATATGTTACATGAGATTTACGTAAAGGGTATATCTGTATTTCGTGTACGAGTAAAGCTTTCGAACCAATACAAGCGTGTATACGATCGTGCGTGCATGCACAAATAAGCAATGTCACACCGACTAATTGCAGTTGAGCGATAATGAGAATAATTGTTGTTGTGCATTTCATGAACATGCATTGATCGTAAAATCCTACAGTGTTATTAGCAACATCGGTATAACAGCTTTTATGATACAAAGGGTACAGAAAGACGCATATATATAAAAACATTTTTATAATTATTACAAACGTGTTTATTCAGCGATACGTGAGAAAGAACTTTTTGTTCTCGGGGAGAAAATTTTTGCAAAATCTTCATGTGCTCAACTGTAAAACATGAATATAGTGCTTACTTGCAATTCTTCTCGTATACGATCGGTTCCGCGTGAAAAATGTCCATGAACGGCGACAGACGCAGACACCCCATGAAGGATTACCTTTCTCTCTCTCTCTCTCTCTCTCACACACACTTTCTCTCATACACACACACATAGACACACACACACTTGAAATCGACCTGCAAAATAAATGGAGGAGACGCGCAGAAGAGCAAACGAAGAAATCCCTGTAGTGAACGGGAGAGATATGAGGGTGACGTATATATTCTCGAAGATTAAAGCGCGAACGCACCGCGCGCGGATCGGCACGCTGAGTCTCATCTTTGAGAAGGGAAGACGACCGGTGAGGCGTTATTGCGTCGCCGTTAAATGCCATGTGTTTGACAACATAACGCACCAAGTCGAGATCTGAGAGAAGCTGCCGGCACATACGCGACCGCCTTATTGCCAAAGCACCAACGAATATGGGACACATGTCGTTTCACGGGGACCAGAGGATACTATCAGCTTCATCAAGCTCTACCGCTACAGGCTTTTCCTCATCTCGTATATCATAATATAATATACATATAACCAATGTATGGAAATAATTAAACGGCGTCGAAAACCTCGAATGATGGCTTTCTTGGCTACATAAGAGATTGCCACAGAATCAGATATAGACAATATCGAATATTTTAATTACAACCGAACTAATGTAAGTGCTATACTCCATCGCTATTTAGCGTTATATTGCATTGTAGCTAGTACACATTACCTTGCAACGAATTGTTTACAAAATTGATATTTCGCATTTCTGACAACGGTATTAATTTTACAACAAGCCAACGTTCAAAGAGCCAATCAATATATGAAGCGTATCTCTCGAGTTCTTTAACGACTGCGAAGTTTACACGCACACGAATACTCGCACATGCAGTTTCTCTGTGGTATACTTAAGACAAATACATAAATATACGATGCGCATAGGGCATCATAGGAGAGTACGAAAATAATGTATCACTAAATTTATGACGACTCTGGCGCGTGGAGCCATGCGCGTTAAGCGAAGACGTAAGTCGGAGGATCTTTCGTCGCGGCAATAAAACGTCGCTGAAAGATTCTTGTCCGGCGGCGAAAGCAACTTCCGGCATGAGCAAACTAGCACCATCTCTGCTATCGTATTTGCCATCGTAACCCTGCGAAATTGTCATAACACGAGACGAAATGGATAACATTCGGATGGTGCAGATATGTGGATGCAGAAGCGATGTATACAATATATATATATATATACAGGGTGTCCAATAGGAATGTGTGAAAACTAATCGAATCTCCCCTCCCTCTCTAACATTGTAAGGAACCCTGCGTTTCAGAAATTTGTACCTGAGACCTGTCAGTTATATTCTAGCTGTGGTAGAAAGCGGACAGTCTTCTTAAAAATGAGTGAGCTAACTATCGAAGAAAAAGTTTTTCTCATTGAATGTTATTATTCAAGAGGGAAAATTTATAGTGAAGCGTTCAGAGGCTTTCGTACGATGTATGGAAGTAAAAAAGTCAGAAGCGAAACTACTCTCAGAAGGTAAGAATTGAATATTTTTTATATCAAGGTTTATGAACAATCAGATCTAAAGATCTCATGTTTCAAAATTTTTTAGATTGTAACTATTTTTTTTTCCGTTTGCAGAGTAATCGATAATTTTAAAGAGTACGGAACATTACAGGACCGTAGAAAAGATTTTTCAGGCCCTTCCACCTCGGTAACTACAGAGGAAACGATTAAAGCAGTTAAAGACTATTTTGAACAAAATCCTCAGTCTTCAATCCGTAAAGCCGCTCAAGCTTTAAAAATAAGCAAATCGTCGTTGCACAATATTCTACGTCATTTTTTGAAAATTCTAATGTGGTGATTCAAATGGCTCACATTTTGAAAATATTTATCATTGATTTTGACATTTTTTTAGTATTTGCTTAAATATATAATTTTTTCTATGGAAACATCGTTTTTTGTAATAAATTGACATAAAATAAAAATGACAACTCTCTTCTATTAAAAAAAAATTCCACTGATCTGGTTCCTTTATTTATTGCAAAATACCAATTTATTAGTTTTCACACCTTCCTATTGGACACCCTGTATATGTATATAAGATAGTCTGCTCGAGACAGATGCAATATAGAGACATCCTGGTTCTCGGATGTCCCTGCGGTCGAGTCTAATTAGCTGCCCTACTATGACATAATTATCTCGATACGATCGGGTTCGCAACACCCCTACACCGTCATACACTACCGTGACGTGTATAGACACAAACATATGTACACAAACCCTGCTATTATTGTTCTACAAGTGAGTGACAACGATAACACACCGTGTAAATCCACGGTAATTCACTTACGTGACGTGATTCAGCGAACAGAGTGAAACAATAAAGTGATTAGATACCGGGATAAACCCATGTACCAAATGCAATTCTCGGTCGTCACGGTAATTCAATCAATTTGATGCATGTTGTGATGTATATAAATACACGCAGTACTACACTACACCAGCTCGTATCAAGTGTACATTATAAAGAAGGGTCCGTTCAGCGATGATACTATCACACAGTGAAAGTCTTATAAACTTCTCCGAATGAAATATAAAACGTCGGTTCCCTAGCTTTACGAGGAGTCGTCATCCTCCTCCGTCCTTATATAATGTGTCAGCCTGCCGATGTGTTGAAAATGTCACCATAACATAACGAACAGTGCGGGAATATACGGTATGGGGCTTTGTACACATGGATGGTTTCGAATACCATGGTAAACTGACCTTCAGGGAAATCAATATTACCCGCGGAAACGAGACGGCTTAGTACATCACAGAGTATTAATAACATGCACGACGAGGTTTGTGTGCTCGTATCTCATTTACCGAGAAAGAGATGAACACCGAGTGCCGTGAGCTTTGGTTAGGGGTCGATCGTATTACTAACTTGGTGTCAGCCCGAGCAACAGCGGAACCTATATACAGATCGATCGATTGAGAGGCATCCCGGTACTAAATACTTTGTCCACCAGTATATAATTATAGCGGAAGTGAAAAACCCAGTGGCCCGCCAGCCTCAGACCCGGGGGTGAAAGGGGGTGGGAGGCTATATCGTTCTTGTTATGGGATATCTGGTTTTCATTATTTCACCCCCACAGCTGATATAGGCTCTTCCTCATTCCTTTATGTTCATCTTAACATCATATTAACATCATACGTTCATCCCTTTATGACTCGTCAACACAGAGTTGCTAGACCGAGGGTCAGAGGACGACGGCGTGTGGAACGGCTCGATCTATGAGTCAGTCGGAAAGTGATCCTGGACAGACGCGCAACCTGGCGATCACTTTGAAGTGGCAGCAGAAGCGGAACTATGATGTTTTTATGATGAATCTACTATGACAATCGAATTTGACTCTGGGGATATTAAGAAAAGTAGACAGGGTCAGCGGAAATTCTCGCCACTGCCGATAGCCATGCATAATCAAATACACTAGCATAGAATAGCACAGAAAAATTTAAGGAAATAAGAAGCCAATGAGGTTGTCGGAATAAAACAGATTAGAACCAAAATTAAAGGAATATATATGCTACAACCTCAATGTAAATCAATTGCTGAAACAACAACTGAACATTGCTGCTGTTCTCGGAACATCGATTGCTTTAGGCCATAGATTATTTCAAATAGACGAGAGAAACGTTTTCGCTATGTGATTGGAAACCAAACGCTGTGAAGACCCACAGCAACATACAACTAAAGAAGGGACAATAATGAATTTTGGATGGTTAGTTCTTCTACCGAGAATGTCGATCGTCATTTCCTGGCACAGGGTGACTCATGCCGACAGTGTTCGTATTACATCCCCCGTTTTCATGCCAACTTTATGCAACAGACGACATTGACTCCTCTTATTCGCGATTCGTTCGGCGCGTATGAGCGAACTATGACGCCGAATGATGTTATTTCATTCATTAATGATCGCATTATTTCGCAAATTTCCCAGAAATATGTAAAAAAAAAAAGTGATCCCCTAAAATACATCAAAGTCAAAAAAAGTCTGCGGTAATCACCCCAAAATCTATTTAATCAAAGCCTCTCTCAAACAATAAATGCTACCATTTTTTTGTAAAATCTTCAATGCTTCAATGTTCTACGGTATGCACACTCGTGTTTACCGCACTACAATACAGCGATAAGAATTTCCGTTGTCATGCTTAAACGTCGGAGCTATAGTATTCGGCAAAGCGTGAATTGCGTGTAAAATCGTGCACAGGACAGGTTGCCCGACCTCGCTGATCTCACGGCTCTAAATAACGTGAGTCCAGGCTTAAACGGAGATAATTCCATGAGCTGCGAACCTCCCGGAAAATGCCAATGTCACTGTGTGGACTCTTCTCTCTCTTTCTCTCTCTTTCTTCCACAATCACTCACTCACTCTGACACCTATATCGGTGTACGTGATTGTACCCTGTTGACCCGTCGGTACCGCAACTACGCTAGGCACCACGGGTACCGGATACCGTGCTGTTCCTGATGGTCCTGCGGTGATGCTGCTGCTGCTGCTGCCGCATTCTACTGGAGTGAAGGGGTTCAGAGGAGATTGCGGTTCCTCACCACAGTGCTACGGGATGAGCGCGGCAGCCACTTTACGCGGTTGACATTCTTCGGTTCGAACGATCCGTGAGTGCCAGATTCGAGAGAGCTGTTCAGTCTTATTATCGCGAATTGCCCTTTATTACCTTATGCTTCGCTGCTATCAGCACACCGCAAAGAATCGGTATGCTCTTCTGTCAATGTTCCACCCCTCAATGAATTCTTCTTTGAGCGAAACGTAACACAAAGACCGCCCAACAAATAGAATTTTCGCCCTTAGGGCGAGAATTCTATTTATGGGCAGTTTCATAGCTTATTCGTGTCTGGGCACGCGTTCGATCGCATTCGATTATCGAGCTCCTCACGAATTTTAACTTCTCGCGAAACTCTCAAAATATATGAAGATATCCGACCAGATTTCTTTATTTGATAAATGAAATGTTAAATCCCATTGAGCACAATCACAAGTAGTTGTTAGCCATAAGTTTGTAAAATACACTTCAACCGTAAATATTCTATGAGTCCCGTCACCTCGAGCATGTCTTTCGACTTTTATACAATCTAATAGGCATTTGTCCCCTTCGGGATGAACGTAAGACAATTCGTTGGTTGGAAATTCGTCAAATCGGTTGTTAAATGACATAAGAATAAGTAACGGATCTTCTCGATTTGAAAGTAGTGAAAATGTAGATATCCCGATTATGGGGGAAAGGGCGCGAGTGTCTAGCCCTTCACAAAGTATAAGAGACTAAATCTGACATGAAAATCAGCTTACAGAACGCTTATTTGCTGCCGCAAAAATGACCGAAGTCTTCTCGCCTGTGTGTGATTTAGAGTTGCAGCTTGTCACGAGTACCCAAGTGAGCGGATAATTGCCTATCGGATTGAGATCCAGTCCGACTATATCGACAGACACGAGGTTACGAATTGAATGAACGACGAGGACGATCAAACGAATGCAAGTTCGGGCTTTCTTCGACTGAAGTATAAAGATAGAGACAGAAGACCAGCAATTGTGGCTCGGAGTATATAGAGATAGGATCAGTCACGGAGAGGAAGGTCGATCAAAACCACCCTGTATAGGGAAAAACCGACTGCCAAAAAATAATTCGCCTATTTCCGTGCCTAAGATAGTGAAACAAAGCTGTATGCAACGTGTCAGCGATTTAAAAAAAGCCAGGAGGGTGGGGCAAAACCAACCACCCCCAAAAAAGTGGCTATGGGATATTTCCGTGTCAAAGTGAGTAAGAAGAGATGGAATTCAAAATGTGTTTTCGTTGAAACTGATCAAAGATCTTATCAGCATCTGCCGCTCCACCTACCCCGGAAAAAATCAAAAATTCACCTAACAGCGCGTCATCATCCCAGTCTATAAATTGGAGTTTCTCACTGAAAGAATGTCAACTTTCAGAACAAAAATTCAAAAGAAAGATAAAACATTCAGACACATGCGAAGGAGCTTTTTTTTAAATAAACGTGTTTATTGTGGATCTCAAGGAGCTACCCAAAAATAAAAAATATTATTCAAAAATTCTTTAGCCCAGTAGGTTAAAACTTGGTAAATTTCGAATCTTGCGGATCAAATTTCTACAAATTTCTACATTGATAGATGGTAGAGTGACCCATATAAATGAAGGTTAAAACAGTTCTCTTGTTGATTCATTTGTTGAAAAACGCTTTTTGTATAAGATTTCCTTATGCCTGGTCATTTAAACTTCTGATAGAATTTCTTATTTATACTTAAGCGAAGAAGTTCATTCGGGCTCAATGATGTGTTTGCGGGAGCGGCGATTAACATATTTCATCCTCTGTTTAACTGCTCAACTGTTTATTCAATTTGTATTGACAGTGAGGTGTAACGTATATCGAAGGGACATTCATCACATTTATTATCAGTTTGTGAACTTTTTTTCAATAAAAATAATTCGTTCCATAGTACGTGGCTTATGACGATTGGCAGTCTGTCGGACCAAGAGGCCGTTTCTCTGGCAGTTTCTCTCTCACCTTTTAGTGGTTGCTACATGTTTTCATCGGGATACCCAGCGGAAACGACGAGTGGCGACCCTTTATCTCGAAGGTCTCTACGTATACTATACCTATATTATCTATGGATCGTTCTCGTGTGCGATGAAGAGCAAGTGGGATAACAAAACAGAGACGGAGAGTATGTATGTAATATATATATTCCGCATCTTGGCCTTGCAGGCTTGTCTCGATGGCCGTGCCGAAGTAGAAGGCAATTACGTACCTCGACGCTCGACGTTATCACTTCTTGTGGACCGCTCGATTTCCTCCACTCTCATTCGTTTTCTCCCTCTCACTGTTCGTCCATCTATATCTATTCCTCTGCTTCTCCCTTTCGCCATCCTTTTCTTTCCCCATGAACCCGCTCTCTTTTTATCTCTCGTTGTATCCCTCGAGCTGTTAGCCAATAGCCGTTTTTTCTCTTCTTTTTTGTACTCGTGCGTTTTTCCCCTCCCACCTCAGTCTCGCTCTCACCCCCCTCCCACTCTCTCTCTCTCTCTCTCTCTCTCTTTCACCCTTACCACTCTTTTTTCACTCCTCTTTCGCTTTCGTTTTCACCGACAATCGATGCACGAGCTCTCGTTCATTAAAGTGTCAATCCAGTCTCGAGAGGGATTCCCCACCTCCGTGAAACTCCGTGTTCCTCTCAACCGACCGGCGTCGCGTTCGCTCGCCACTCTCCTGCTCTGTTCATGTACAATCATGACACACCGACATGCACAATCATGACACACCGATATGGACGTTCGTGAAATAAAACGAACTCTATTATACCGGGGTCTTCTTTTCCTTGTAACACACTCTGCGATCATTATCATCGGTCAATGATTGAACAGTCAAGGTGACTGCAATGGATCATTGAATTGGCACTACGATTCATCGTTCAATTCCATTAAAACACATGCATTCACAAGCGTCAGAAAAGTTGACCTTCAAGATAGAATCACAACTAGCTAAAGCTTGATAGAATGAGTCTTAAAATTTGATCAATGTATGAGCACGCTTTGCATGGAGCATGAAAGGAAAACTCGTAAAAACACATTTGCTAAAAATAACTAGTTCGCTTACTCGGTACATTGTCAAAGGGTGTATGTTGAGCTTCACACTATCAACAATCGCCAGACTCTGAAACAATAGCACTGGCCCCAAGACAAACAATATCAGCACCAAAGTACCTCCGCAAAAGCATCAATGTGAACGAGGAAAACGATAGAAAAGCAAAGAGAGGGAAACCGAATTTCCACGCCAACTTTATTGAACATCGCATACATTACTTGCCATCGGTCTTTCTTGCTTAGCCGTCGCTATATACACCATCTGGTCGTCATTCTGCGTGTTTATATACTACATCTGAAACTTCGCTTCGAGAAAGTCTTGATTACTACGGGTCACTTTTCGTTTATTCGGTCCATTTTCATGGCGAACGGCAGTTGAGAGTGAGAGTGAGGGAAGATAGAATAAGTAGAGAAAGAGCGATAGCTCTCAGAGTGTATAGTAACGTTGGAACGATTGGAAAGTAGAAATAAAAATAGACGAGGGTCGAAAACGGATCCTGGAAAAGATCGACCGCTTGGTACTTTAAGAATGTTATGTATATATCTACTCCACCATGGTGCACGAAGCAAAGCATTTGTTGAAGCACACACAACCAGCGGCGAGTAGCGTAGTTGGGCAAATCGAAATAAAATACACCGGCACATCTCCAGGCGTTGTGCACGACGGTTTTTAAGAGCCTCTGCTGCTAAGCCAGAAGATTGAGGAAGGCTCGTGAGTAGCACTCCTGTTCCTTCTCTTTCGAGCGCTCTCAGTCGATCGGTGCCTATAGTTTGCTTTCCATTTCCGAATGGAACGAATCGGACGACGGGTCGGCTCGATTACTTCTTCAAGAGGAACAACACATAATGGAAGAGAAAGAGTACCAGGTCTGTCTGTCTCAAAGACTGACAGTGAAAATTGCCAAATCGCGACCGGAAAAAGTATCACCGATGATATCCCAAAATCGGTGAATCACCAGGTGGAACGTCGCCTGAGACGTTTACAATCAGATTACACACACTTCCATACACAATCACACATTTGACACATTATAACTTGATGCTATAGAATATGTTTGTCTGGACTCGCTCTTTCATGGCTTCCTTTTTATTTCTTTTCTTATAATCTTTATTTTTGTTCCATTCCGTTTTAAACACATCCTCTCATAAAAGGATTTAAATGAACCATTTTACCGATTTATTGCGGGAAGGTCAGAAAATCACTTTCGAGTAACGACAATCCCTTAATACGTTTATGACCCGAACCCGAGATTCCCTCAATGAGGAGTCCTCATTTTTGTGCAGTCAGGGTTTGAGAAAAACCATATGCTTCACCATCTCCCGTCGCTATTGTTCGATTACCTTACCCCAAAAAATCCGACGAAAATTCCCTTTCTTAAAAATGAAAAGGAACGTGGTGACCGAGAATGGACAAACCTTGTCAGCGAAAGGCAGTCTGACTCCACAAGCTGCTAAGACAACAGCAAAATAAAAATCACAACAGACAAGTTGCCGAGACAACATTTAAATATTACACAACTACAACATTTACACCACAATTCAACACCTGTATTCATATACTGCAAGTTCTAAAATATAATTAATTTATGCTGACAGCAACATATTCATGTCTATTTCTACGAGCTTTTGCGAGACACCGATCTCTGTAACGGAGCGACCTCGATCACTGCTTTATCCATGTTGACGTGTCTCGCGATGCTATTGATATTTTCGAAGAGAAATTAAAAACTTTCAGGATAAAACTGATGGAGTAGATGTACCGTTATATCTTGCTCTATAATTATCGAGTTTATCAGAAAAAAGTTCTTTCACGATAATTCAGTACTTTACACACATAATCAATACAATACAAATATGTATTAATAATTCCAATAATATTTGTGATTGTACAATGTTGCGTGTGTAGGCAATAAAAGTGAAGAAAATCTGCGATTCAAAATGTTACCAGAATCTTACCCATATGAGAAGAGAAGATGTGCGAAATATCATTAGTAATTTTTCATTCAAATCGGACCTGGTCGTGATGAGTATGAGATCATCGTATTGATCGATAATACTAAGACATTGAAAAAATTTGGACGATTGCATCTTCGAAACGATCGCTAACAAAAAACACTCATGATCGAATGATTCACTGATGGTATCATATATTACACAGCTATATAGGCTAAACATTTAACGTACATTCTATAGGCTTGAGCTTTCTGATATCTAATCATCGGATCGCAGTTTAAACACTGTTCGTCATTCTTCGTGTATTAGAAAGATTAAAAAAGATGTACCTTGGTATACTCTCTAGAAGCCATAAAATAACTTTCATATCGAAGAAAAGAACGACAGTGGTCAGTCGCAGACGAATTTTTCTTGTGAACGAACGGTGCAGTGAATTTTCTTTTTTTTTTGAGTCCCACGACGATACTTGCAACGAAAATGAAGTACCTGCTTACGTTAATCGTCTTAATAGCTGTTTTCGCGTCAGGTGAGTTTTTTAAATAGTATATTACACTACAAGGGCAGAAAGTTTAAATTCCTGCACTGCGTGGTGTATACTATTTTTCTTCATACCCGGTCAAAAGTACGCTGACTAATTACATTTTTGACTGAAAAATGACTCAATAAATTTAATTAATTCCAATCGAGTACTGAAGTTATTTGTACAAGCGAGTGACAGCAGTAGCGGGAGTCACATGTTTCGGGTATCGGTACGTGCGAATAAGTTTTTGCTCCCGCTGTTTCAGAGCGCATGCATGTAGTTCTACCAATGCATGAAAGTTAGACTTTTTGCTTTACAATCGATGCCGGAAGTACGTACTTTCGACCGAGGTATGAAGAAATCGTACATTTTGATACGAGTACGCAAAGGCTTTTTTGACGAAACGAGAGGATTACGGCACGAGCCGAAGGCGAGTGCTGTAACGAGTTTCGTCAAAAAGCCTTTTCGTACGAGTATCGAACATAATTTTTCCTCATGAGAGCCGAGAAAGCGCAACGAAGTTGCGATTTCAAGGTTAGAATGAGGAAAAAAAATATTTTACTTTATTCGTTTCTTCTCTGGGTCTGAGACTTGAGTGAAGAAATCCAAAAATTTCGGTGGTATATTTGTATTATTTAATTTATATCACTACTAAAAACGGACGGCTTTTGAACTCAAAATGGACAGAATATTTTAACGAGTTTTCTTGGTATTATTCTGCAATTATCTGTAACAACTTTTAATTCATATAATTTACGTGATTTTGTGGTGATTCGGTGAAATAAAATGTGACATAAATGAAATAAATAAAAAAGAAATCGCGTCTAGGTCAAACTGTCTGAACTTTTAGAGGCAAAATAGTGAATTACGTATCAGAATCACTACATTTTATGATCCGATTAAGCCATAAAAAATTTAAATATTTTGAAAAAACCGTAATGAATAAGTGGTATTTAAAAAAGTTAAAAAAAATAAATCAGGCACGGATCGAACTGAACATTATGTTCCCAAAATGTGGAAATTATATGGTTTTTTTTCTCTCGAGAAAACAGACTTATTTTTAATGAAATTAAATATTCACTTGACATACATTACAAGTTCTTCATAAATTAAAAAATAAGCAAAGATCAGTTCGTCAATTTCTAGTATTTACCAGATTAAAGGGGTATATTTTCCGTACCTCACGAATATTTTATATTTTCCGTAGAGGTTTTCTCGAAAATTTCAATTTTACAGACAAATGTATCGTTTCAACGTTTATTGATATTGGAGATAGTGCTCCATAATGTTTCCTTCTTAACATAGATATTCCATTCGCAAATGGCCTATTTATTTATCGATCTAGCGCCTACCATTATGTTCAATGCCAAAGCTTCGCCTACAGTGATTTTTTTTTTTTAATATTTCAGGCGAGGCACTCAAATGTTACGAATGCTTGAATCCACCAAATTCAAAATGCGGCGATCCATTTGACAAGTCAATGCAAGAAACTTCCTTCGATCCACCATGCGTTTGTATGAAGACCGTTATAGTATTGAGTGAGTATACGAGTGTACTTGTTTGGAATTTCCATATTTGCCGTGTATTTGATGGGCTTAATTATGAGAATATCATGCACCAACAAACTACTGTTAGTTACTAATGTGCATTTCTTTTTAAAATTTCATTCTTTCTAGCTAACGCAACGTATACAGCTCGAGGATGCGGCACTCCTAGTCTGTCTCCAATGACTCGCGGTCTTCCTGACAGCAACATGTTCGTGTCTTTTTCCACAAACTTTTGTCACACCGATCTTTGTAATGGAGCGAGCGCGATCACCGCTGCTCTATCCACATTGATGGCTTTCACGACGTTATTGGTATTTGCCAACTGGAATT
This sequence comes from Rhorus exstirpatorius, assembly GCA_963564615.1. NCBI lineage: Eukaryota > Metazoa > Arthropoda > Insecta > Hymenoptera > Ichneumonidae > Rhorus > Rhorus exstirpatorius. Next base: position 32,379,322 of record OY751315.1, on the reverse strand, counting down.
GAATATTCGTTGAACAAGATGGGTCGAAAGATTCATCCCAGTTGTTATAATTTACTAATTCATACATATAATTTCTGAAGTTTTGATTGATTAATTATTTTTTTATCAGAATTATGATTGTATAATGGTGTACGTAAAAGAAATAAAAGTAAAAAACCCGATTGACTACTATGTTTATTAGTATATTTAAGGCTCAGCACACTGGAGAAATAATAAATTTATGAAATATGACTAATATTATCTGATTCAAAAAATCACACGTAGTTGTGATGAGTGTGAGACTATCGATATCTTGAACATCGTATCAGCGTATTACCATCAAGGAAAGGAGTTTTAGTGAAATTTCAAAGTCCAGTATTTCCAAGTGGATGTCAATTGACATTGAACGAATTGTTTACAGGCGGAAATAAAAAGACTGCGGAATATTTATGTACCAAATACAATTTTGATAAATCGAATTTTATCTCTGATGGGCTCATCGCATCGCTAAAAAGTTATCTGCGCATTACATTTTATCAGTGAGCTGTCCCAAATTTTTGTGGTGCTTAGATCATCTCTAGCTGAAAAAAAAACCAGCTGATAAGACCCAGGCGGAAATTCCAAGTATGTATTCTCTGTAGTTTCGCGGACTCCCATAGCTAACGTCTCGTGTAGCAATTTACGTGCGGATAGCCCCGTACCGTATGAGTTGTGTTCTACAGCACGTGCTGATAGCACGTGTCAAATATCGCTGAATACGTTGAGGGGAAATGGTCATGAACCAACTTGAACTGGCAGCAAATGCCCTAACGAATTTCTATCGAGTGAACCGGGCGATTTATATTTACGTCATGAAAGTTGTGTTTTTGCTATTGGAAGTCATAGCATTTTTCACGACAGCACTCACGATGAATCGGCCTTCAATCACCGCTGCTCTATATGTATACTGATAGCTGCCTCGATGACACTAATATTTGCGAACGAGAATGGAAGATTGTCGAATAATACTAGTAAGATAAGCCGGTACATTAGGTGTTTTCGAAATATTTCGAAAAAGTGTAACTTATCAAATATGTGGTTCGGACAATACACGCGAGACCAACAGATAAAATAGAGACTTGACATTTTTTTATCCAAAAATTTATTCACATGTTGAGGAAAAAAGTGCTGGTACGCAATAAACCCGCAAAAAGCATCATCAATCTACATTACAAAAGTAGAATAACCACTGAAATTTTGGTTCAAATTTGGATCGCGTATTTAGTCCACTACGCCGAAAAAATATTCGTGAAAGATTTTGCGATGTCCTCAATTTTGGTAAATAACAAAACTTCAATATCTATTCGACAATTTTTTCTGGATCTATACGGCCACATATTTCGGTACTAATCTGATGGCCAGATAAAAATTGATAAAGTCTGCTAACGTTATAATCAGTAGCCGGATATTTCGATGGACTCCCCCACCAAAGAACAAAAAGCAACCGTATCTTCAAGTGCCCACTGATCGATCTTATCCAGCTATTCTCGGTGGTGACGTCAATCTATGTACATTAGATAAAAAAAACTTCTCTTAGCAGGTATTTTCCACTTTGAAGTTATCGAAGATAATTATTACGCTGTTACTCGACTCGGCGAAGCGACAAATACTGTTCGAGTAATGAACAATGTTTCACCTGTACGATATAATATCGCTTTTAGTATTACGCAATACATTATCCATTGAAGGACTTTGAAAGTTCATGCACATTAAATGCATGTCCAATGTACCACGACGATTCAGTTCGTGCTGAGGGAAAAGCGTGAGCAGCTACTCTTTGCCGAAAGTATCAAATAATATGTACTATCCCCACGGCAAGAACTTGTGACTAATATCTTCCAGTATCTGGAGTTGGTTGGATCGTATCCGATAATGCGATTCGGTTACGGTTACAAATACTGTTCGAGTAATGAACAATGTTTCACCTGTACGATATAATATCGCTTTTAGTATTACGCAATACATTATCCATTGAAGGACTTTGAAAGTTCATGCACATTAAATGCATGTCCAATGTACCACGACGATTCAGTTCGTGCTGAGGGAAAAGCGTGAGCAGCTACTCTTTGCCGAAAGTATCAAATAATATGTACTATCCCCACGGCAAGAACTTGTGACTAATATCTTCCAGTATCTGGAGTTGGTTGGATCGTATCCGATAATGCGATTCGGTTACGGTGCATCATCAACAGCATATCCGACATGATCCATAGCCACATGGTCCGTTGTTCATTATAACTTGGACTTGCTACACACACACACACATATATATATATATATATATATATATATATATATATATATATATATATAAACGAGTGCAACTCTACTGTTGACATCACAACAACGTCGTGTACCAATTATACACGCAATTCGCTAACTAACTTCATTTGCTGATACGAACTTCAACCGAACGCCTGTCGTACCCGCGATTCACCCGCCCGCTTTTCTCGCCTCGGGATTATGACTGGGTGACTCCGATTTAATTGCACCTCGTCGTCCAATAATTAGGCTGGAGAAAAATACCTCGCGGTAGAATCTCTTTATACAGGACGATATTTATATCAAACTCCTCGCCATCTGAAGCAAGATTCTGAAAATATTTTTGATATCCATTGAAACTTTTGAGATTTCATAGTCTCTTTTATTTTATCGCGCAGAAATATATACTTTAGGCGTAAAGAATTTTCAAGTTGATTTCAACGATACCACGAAAGGTGACCACACTCGTTGCTGGTTCTAGCTCATACCTTGATACCGAGACGTTTCTAGCTAAGATAGCCCCGCTCGAGAAACGAGGCCCGGGTCACGATTCTTTCCGCTCTCCACCCATTTCTCGTAATTTTGTTTTTCCTTCTTCTTTCTGTCTTCCTCTCCCTTTCGCAATGTTTTTTTATTCCGTTCGTTTTTCGTTCGTTCGAGGTATACCCACGTTGGAATGCTTATGCACATCGAGATTAATATTTCACATGCCTGACTGTTCCGGCGTCGAGAAAATGGGAAGGGCAAAACGGCCTCGGGTCTCTTGGTTTATGTTTCTGTGGCTCCACCAACCGGAGAGTTCCGCTTCTTCGAGCTATACAGTCGGTTCTGATGTTCCTGGCGGTGCTGTTCCACCAGGACCTAGCTGCGAGAGCCGAGTATAAGCGACACTGCGCTATTTTCCTGCTAGAACTGTATAAAGACCGGCGCGGTACTTTTCCTCCCTCTCTCCCTCGGATGGGGATCCTGAAGTTATGAGGCACCTTCCGTCGGAACAGCCGGTGGACTACCCACTGCGTGATTTACACATCACGGAAAGATTTCTTTTTCATTCAATAAAATAATCGGCGACACCAAGCTACGTGGAGGTAAGTGCTATCGCGTATCTAAACTGTTTTCTTTCTTAAAAGTCACAGAGGCTCGTAACTATACTAATCGACATGAACTGTGAAGCTATGAAGCTGAAACTTCACTCTGATCGGTTTTACCATTTTTGAGACAGTACCATTATTCACGTTATTGAAGCGATCGGGGTGTGTGACATTGGATCGATGTAAAAAATTTGAGGGCACGCAGGTTATCCTTGTTTTTTCGGCTCGGAGAAGCGATGTGAAAGACCGACAGATAACTTAAAATTTCTGTTCTTTCAGAATTAAGCTCGAAAGAAAGATATAGAAACGCCCCCTTCTGCACATCTTCCTAGCGTCGTGCAGGGTCTATTTCTTCGAGAAAGAACGGAGCCCGATACTTGTCACGAAAGATGCGCTGAGATTGCACAGTAGAAGGAAAAAAAAAAAGATAACTCGATGGGATTTCATCGCCGTAACGAAGCGAGAAGAGGAATAGAAAGGAGAATAGCCGTTAAAGAGAAGTTCGACGACGGTGAGCGATAAAACCGGCGGGTGAACGAAACGACGGCAACTGCGTCGATCAATCCTTGCGAGGGGTGAAGAATGGATATCGTTGTCTCTCCGGCATTCGTGAGTTACCAAGGGGCAAAAAGGAAGAGCACGGAGTTACGGGAACGACGCGGAAAGACGGGTCTTGAGTGAGAAGCAGGATAAGCTCTTTCGCATGCTCGTGACAGGCATGATCGGAGAAGGGAAAGAGCTATTCTTGCTGATCATTACCACACTCGTCCTATATAAGTTGCGAGACCGGAATCGAGAAATTTATTCGCATAACGAAACCTCCACGAGGGGATATCTTGATTAATCAAAGGCAGTTGGAAGTAACCACGAAAGAGACTGGAAGGATCGGAAGCTCAAGGCTCGAATGTCCGAAAGTTCGAGATTTATGATGTTTCCCTTTCGCCGTCTACTGATAGTCACGGATATCCATTTAGATACAGAGCGCAAATATAGATTGAACCAAGAGTAAACAGGAAGTACGGCATCATAGACGAAATGATGATTATAGAATGAAAGACCGTACATTCATGTACCGACGAATACTTCAACTTTTCCAGAAAATCGGAAGGTTCTATTTGGCACCATGAGCGTAGATTCTATGCCGAATCTCTGAAATAGAATGGGATTGTTGGTTTGCAGATTGTTGTTGCATTCCAGACATCACAATCATATCGGTCCATGAGAAATGCGCCATGAAAATAATTGTAATGCCGTTTTTCTTGCTGCGAAAATTGTGTGACCTTCTCGCAAAATTTTGAGAACCTAAATAAATATAACATCTGCCGTATCCGATAAATGACTTTTTCACGCAAAAACCTTAATACCTGTATTTTATAAAAAAAAGTGTTAACAGTTAACGGTAACTCAAAAAAATTCTGTCACTTCCAACGCCAGCTACGTATTTACGCGCACTCCTCTGTGTGAAACATTGAGGAGCATTGAAACGCAGTAAGAGAAAAATCTTTTACTCCACTCGTTGAGTTGTTACTCAACAGGCGAGTGGCGAGGACTCCTCTTCAGAAAATGGTTCGAGACAAGTGAAGCCTGTTCCAGCGAGTGTGAGTCTAATAATGTGTCTAACCGCATAGCCATATGGCTTTATGTGTGTGTGTGTGTGTGTGTGTGTGTGCGTGTGTGTGTGAGAGTGGGTGAAAACGCAGAAGGTTTTTTTTTTGCAAAACGAATAAGCGGAGAGGGTAAAAGCTTGTGCTGGTGCACACAGGACGACGATGGGTAACAACCACCGAGAGGGATACAGCATACAGCCGTTTGATACCGCACCCCTTGAAAGAATAATGCAACCTCCCTGAGTATGGTATATCCCCTTCTCGACTACAAAAGTACTTCTATGCGACTATACTATATCTAAGCGACAATACTGTAGCCCGCTACGGAGTTTCGGTGTGCCAGAAATAAAAGCATCGCGGGGACTAGACAATGACACACGGGCAAAATTGTTCTCTTATACCACTTTTTGTCTATTCTTTTCATTTAGTCCTTACTTTTCTCACTGTCAGCATCGCTTATTCAGGCTGCGTCCACACGATACGTGAGTACGTGTTTTTTTTATGGTGAATAAAAATCACGGATCATTAAAATTTATGCGCTAACGACTTGAATATTCCCGTCATTGATACGCTATTTAATATGAATTTTTTGTCATTAGGCCAGAAAACTTTGTAAGAAATTCGATGATATGCTTCGTTTCTACAACAGCGACGTAATTAGTGGCTATAATTAGTAAAAACGGAAAGAACGAAATCTTTCGAAATAACAACGACTCTTCCTATAAAATTTTTCTATCTCCTTTGATCTTTCCATTGTGAACTCACCATTATTACTCACATTGGTCGATATGTATCTCGTATCGTTTTCTGTCGCCTTTGTCGGTGCTATTTCTAACGTGGCACGAAAGACGCGGCATGAGAGAGGATACAGAGAAAAATCTCGAAAGCACTTCTCGCGGTCATTTACCGAAGTACCGTTGTCCACGAGACTTTCGGTGAAGTGCACACGTGCCATTGAGCCGGAAATAAACGACGATAGGTTTCTCGTATCAGCAGCAGCAACGTAATATATATGGCACACATTATATATAAACGTATATGATCGAATAGTGTATCATGTACAGAGTTCAGTATATATGTATCAGGGGACGAGTACCGCCGAGAACATGGAGGAAGTTTATCGCTAACATTGATAAGCATATAACCATATCGTGCCTGGTAAATAAAGTATTAGTGGTCTATCCCGTTGCTCCGGTCCGGTAATTATGAGCGACGTGACGTGGTCGGTTCACCAGAGTTGCTTCAACCTCCCTCGATTTTATAACCCCTCATCGGAGCACAGAGATGTCTCATGATCATTGCGAGAGGACGTTGCGCAACATGCCACAGGCAGTTTTGCATAATAGAAAGCCACCTGTCACACGTGTACATACCAGGGAGATTCCTATTCTCGATTGTCTGTTTTAATATTAAACAGTACCTTCGTTACTTTTCATGCAAATGTCTTCATGATATAGAGTACATATTTAATATCAAGAGACCAGGCAGCCAACTCGTCACCAACTAATTAAAAAAATATATATACATCATGCACAGAAAGAATAAACTCAACAGGCACGTTATACTCGAGTGGTACTCCACATCCATGCGGAAGTTCAGTTAGTTTGAAACGATTGTTTACGTCAGCATAGCAACTAGAAGGACGACAATACCTGTTTTCCGGATGTGATACATCCGGAGTGGAAAAAAGAAATGGTAAAACGAATGTCTGACAACGAACATGCACGATGTGAGCGGACGTAGATTTTACGATAGATGGATTCCTACCTAGGCTCACGTAGTGGGTGAACACTGCATATAAGAATCACAAGGAGGGCCCACACACGTTTACTTCGCGTTTCGAAAGAAAAGAAGGATAGCCAGGAGCGCAGGTGGTGTACGAAATAGAAGGCAGTTGGAATCGTCTATTATACAACCGCCGAGGCGTATATCTGCTCGTTTCTCTGGCACGAGAAGGGTTTTTACGTTACGAAAAACAATTCAATAGAAAACAGTGTGGAAAACATTTCAATTTCATTCATCGTGCGGCTAAAACACAACAGGGGATCAACGTGTTTTTCACGAAAAGCTCTCTGGTTGAAAACAAATTCTAGTTTCATTTTCCGGCACACGTTGCATAAATTTTCTGTAAAATAATAATCGAGGGGGAAAAAAAAACGCTAAAAAGATTTGTATCACAAGCTTGAGATTGAAAATGGATAGAGCATGAGAGAATCGAACACCATATAGCACACACGCGGGATGACTCGTCGTTGTTATTTCGTTAGGCGTTTACGAAAAATTTACGTCCGCAAATGAAAATATAATGCCGGGTTTGTAGCTTGGTGTGCGAGGGTGAAAATTTTCTCGTTGGAAAGAATGTACATCGGGATATAGCGAACGAAACGAAAGGGAGACAGAGCAAGTTACAGGAACCCCTTCACAGCGGGACATCGAGACGCAATCTCTTCTCGGCTCGATGTGTAGTTTCACCCTCGACATGTATGTATTACTGTACGCATATATATACATACGAATACTGTGCAAGCACAAAGGGGATTCCCCGTCTTTTGGTAACGAAAGATTTATTGGGAATCACGACAAAGTAATACCAATGCCCTCGAGAGAAATTGGGCAAAACCAGTGTTGATCACAAGTGTCTCTGCTGTACGATATCAATGTATATTCAATAAAAAAAAACAACCATGTGAACCGAATATGTTTCACACGCCAAAAATATAAATGAATTGAAAAATAAAACAAAAGTTACCACGGCCCGATCGCTATTTTCTGATACACATTTGATACGATTGAAAAGTATAAAAATAAAAAATATCAAAATGCATTCGCTTCGACCATATTTCTTTAATTAAAAAAAATATATATTCTTTCAGATCCAACAAACACGCCCTTTCATTTCTCTTGACGTAACAACACACAAGCACACACGATACGCGTCACTTTTGCGTGCTCCACGATAAGAAAACCCTCGTAAACTCGTCTGAGTACAGTGCATGTATTAAATTGGTACAATTTGCGATTCTCACGTTATGGATGTTCGCGCATTCGTACGGAGCACGAGTGGCAAGGTACGTCTGCCTGTGCCGTTATCCCCGCAAGGACACACGCATGCCGGGGGCGGAGAGGGGAGTTGGGGTCGAAATAAGCAAAGCTGATGGTGTGTTCGGTACAGTTTTGGTGCCGTTTCGACACTCGATCGCCCCTGGCGGCCCCGAATACACCTTTTCTCCTCTCAAAACTCGAAAGCTCGATCGGGGAATGTGACGCGGATTAGTCTTAATGGTCGAGAGAGGGAGTTTTTTGCCCTTCGCACGCCCTTAAATCCATATAGCCCGCACACGCATACACGCACTCCCCTTCTCACTTTCTTGCCGGGTATCCACATCGCTCACACCATCAAAAATCTCTATGGATTTTATTCCATAGTTTTTCTTTTTCGACTGCATCCTTTTTTTTCACTCTCGCGCGTTTCGAACGTATGGCAGCTAAAGGGCCCTGTACAAAACGGCATGGTTTGCCTCGGGGTTCCTTGCCGAGATTTTGAGCAAGCAATTACCGCTGTGGTAAGGCTTCCGATGATTCTGGTAATGTGTTTTTGCACCCCGCGGGTATTCATATACATGTACCGTGTGCATTCACATATTTATATGCAGACATACACATGAATATACAAATATCTGAGACTGAAGATGCAGGCATGGTAAGTGCCTGCTTGTTTCACCCTAATAACCACGTAGATCAGCGTCGAGTGTAATTACTCATGAACGAGGTTTTGGAGACATGGAATATACAATATTATCCCGAAGTGAGAATACCCCTCTCGGTGAATCCTTTGCGCAATAAATTTTCACACGCTCCGAAGGATTGGCCAAATAAATGAGCACGGAATATCATGTCGTGACAATTAATAATATAGTCTTCTCCTTCGTGGATATGATTGTGTTGAAAGTATACAGAGAAATAAAAGGCTGCATCTATCAGACGAGAGGATACAAGTTATACTCGGGCATATTTTTACATATATTGATAAATTCGTTAGACAGTGTTATAACTTACGAGAACTCGGAGTTATATGGGCAGAACGAAAACGTTTTTGTCCACGAGTCGCGCAAAATACGTAGGGAATAATTCACGTTTCCGGTGTGCCTGCCTCTACGGATGAGCAACGAAAAAAAAAAAAAATCAAATAACTGCAACGCCTTCTCTGTGCGAAAGCGCCCCAAGCGCCACGGCGGTGACCACGTTGAAAATGCAATATTCATGGGGAGAATCGAGGCGAAGAGGCCGCGGGAGGGATGGGCAAGCGTGGTTTACGCATTTTTCACGTTTTACGGAGATTCGTATGCGTATTTCTTCTCATTGCCGGGGTTTACGAATTCCGCTCGCTATATATACGTGGGGAGTTTTTTTTCGCCACAGTCCCTCTGCCATTCGAATGGCATCCCCTTTTCGCTGCTTTCTTTCGATTAACATTTTTGGAGTTTCGACCATCCGTACCATTGGTTACCGGTACACTTGGTCCACGTGGAAAATTCGTCCTACGTATCTGCGAAATAATTCAACGAAAATACTCAGTAAGCTAGTCAAAAGAGAGAGAGAGAGAGAGAGAGTTGGAAAAATAAAAATGTGAAATGGTAGAAAATCTTGCGTTCTGTAAAGTACAAATTTATCGCGTCCTGTATGCACATTCGTCGAAGTACCATTTTTTAGAGTATATTTCGATTATAATTCGACTGACAATAGAATCGAAAGCATGAAAGCTCAAAACAATAATTATTTAAGAAACGCAAGCCGATAAAAGAGCCACGAACCCAATTTAGGGGTTGCATGGAAATTTGACGAAGTGATGTAATTTCTGGTATATTATTCTGGCTGTATAATTCATAGCAGAATTCGATACGGAACGTCCATATACGACCGACATTTCAAAAATATAAACATAAGGAGAAAAATCTGGGCTACATTTTTTCGCGAAGCAAGAGCTTTTTTCTACCCTGAGGTGACGTGTGAATGGTCATCGATGGCTTCTGGACGACCATCAACTCACGTGTAGAGACCATGGGGTATTCATTTCTTCTCTCTCTCTCTCTCTGTCTCTTTTTCTCTTTCCCTATCTAATGTGATCTCCCTCTGTATGGAACGGCACACGACATTACGGTGCTTCTATACCAGAAAGAAAACCGTCCGGTTTTACCCCACTGGTTCTTGCATCCGGATATGAATCATACCCTGCGGTATCTGTGAACGACAGGATAAAGAGAGGATCCTTTATATCCCCGAACCGTTTCTCTTCCCCTTTCCCATGACTTTTCTCGTCATCAATTCTTTCGCTCACTCCCGCGCATTTTCACGTTTTTATCGTTCTCTAGCTCATTCAGCCGGACGTGATGCCCTTCCCGTGAATTCTTTTATGACCTATGCTATATTCCTCTCTCTCTCTTCATCCTCATTTTTTTCCTACTTCCATGGAGTGCGACGCACACCCTATATTGTACTACAAACCCCAGTGCCCTTTTCCTCAGCTTTTTGTTCGCCTTTACTCAATGACCAATGGTAGTGTGGCTCATCAATGCCGTACGCTTCATTTCAAATCGCTTTTCTTCACTCAGGACTAATACGCAATTAAATGAATTGAAAAGTTGAAAAAAAAATATTATTTGTTAACATATCTAATAATAATAATAATAATAATAACATATCAACATGCAATCATGATAAATACTTTGTACGACGTAAAGAAGAATTCGAAGGAGTGTATGGAGTAAAGAAAACATTGTGAAAGTTTCAAATTATATATTTTTTGTTTACCGCTCATAATACGTGCAGAGCGTTCAACTTCAAAATTGCCGAAACTTTTACAATCATGAAAAAAAGTATTGCGATGCGATAGGAAAAATTTCCGTACTTCTTGTTCCCAGTATAAAACACGTGTAAGGGAATCGCTTAGCAGCAAATTCGCGATCTCTTTGTCTGGGTTCCAATGACAATGGCACGCAACTATTGTCATTCCCCCGACTGAGAAGTTTTATCCCGAATGCTGCAGATGGCGTGTTCACCGTTCTCTTTTTTCGCAGAGTCTTTCGCCGTTGATGGAATGTCACAAACGCCAAACCTTTCGACTTTCTGATAACAAGACTCCCCCACCCCCCTCTTATCCTCGAAGTTTTGCGATAGACCTTCAAGTTCCTGGACAACTTTGAGACTAGTGGAGAGAAAAAAAGTCGAAGATTCCTCGACAAGACGATTTCCGTTTTGTCGAACAGCACTCACGATTCCCGTCATTCATTCGATTTTTTTTTTTTTGTATAAGTGGCTATGAACATCTACATGTAATGTATGTATATATCACGATCTCTCTTGCCGATAGAAAACGTTGGTTTGGATTTTAATTCTATCAAATAACTTTCACCGATGATATGAATATAGTTATTTGTAATGAAAGATTTCTACCTGCTTCGAGACTCGACTGCGAAAAGGGGTGCAAGAATTGTTTCATCAATTATTCAAACGGATGTGAAGTCTTGTGCTAAAGAACGTAAGCTCTTATCTACAGAACATATATCCGAAGTATTTTTTTACTAACGGCACAAGAGAGGAGTATATTTTTTCAATATACCACTATAAAGAAAAATAAAAATGGTGGCACAAATACGTAGGGTGACGTGGAAAAGGTTGAAGATAATTGACGTTCAACAGAAAAAGATAGAGAGAGACAGAGATAGATAGATAGAGAGAGAGAGAGAGAGAGAGAGAGAGAGAGAGAGATAAAGAGTGAAAAAGCAGAGTTAAATAAGAAACCACGAGTACACGTACACAACATGGCCGGTGGCTATAGGGTTAAAGTGAAATTTCTACATCACTGTTAGGAGGAAATAGATACGGAAGTAAAAAAGAGTTGACGCAGAGGTTGTAGACATATAAAACGTATAATACATCACCCTACACGGATAAAGAACAAGTCCCTCCGTACCGTGAAGGGGGACAAGGTAATCTAATAATGCACGGGTTAAAACGATATCTCGCCAACACTCTGCAATTTCAACTGCGCACTTTGCAAAATGTCATACTGTACGAGAAACGTTTTAGTACGTGAGGGACTGGACGATAGGAACGATTATGGCTTGGAGTAGAGGCAAATCGTGCATTTTTTATCATCGAGTCGTGCTTTCGTAGTTCTACGCGGAGAACGTGGATTTTCTTTTTTTTTTGTTCCAAAGAAGCATATATATTAGATTCAGATATACTTATACAATATCTAGAACGCGGGAGCTAGGTTCCTGGTTATATAATTCAGGTATTATGAAAAATATGAAATTGTATTCACTTGTAAGTTCAATATATCGGATATAAATATATGGCACGTTTAAAGAAGCTGGCACCTAAAACTGTTAATTAATATCACACAAGCGATATAACAGGTGCTCATTCCACCAATTCTCATCGAGAAACATGACGTCAGAAATTTTTTCTTATCTGTAATTTTAATATCTTATTGATGTGTAAACATCTATGCTTTCGGTCTTCGGTAGGGGCTAGCTGGGAAATCGAGCGTCACGCGTATGTCATGTAGGTGTGGACTGCGTCAGTGTGTGCGTGTGGATGCTAGCACCTTTTTTTTTATGATTGAAATACGTGATTGGTCGGTTAGCGGACAAGGATTCGTGATCAAGTTCAGTTTGTCAGTTCCGTCAACCGTTCGCGCGCGTCAGCGCGCGTAGTGGACCCTAGTGAGTGTAAAAACGTTATAATAAAATAGATAGTTTTTAAAACATTTCTTTATTCAGTGCGTTCAACTAATATATATGTTCTCTTATTCTTTTAATTCAGTGCGTGACAACAAATATATCGATAGCCGGAAAATTAGTTTCGTTCGTCGGTAAAAAAGGTAATTGAATATTTTATAACCAACTTAAACAATTTAAAACAACGATCCTCCAAGTATTTGTAACAGAATTTCTTTCTTTAGATATTAATAAAAATTACCAGCAAGAAAATTGCTGTATAGTACACAATAACATTATAGTTCGGCTATCGGCTTATAATAATTATAATTATAATTATAATAACTATCATGTTATTGTGAATTATACAGCAATTTTCTTACTGGTAATTTTTGTTAACCAGTTAGCTGTGGCACCCCGCTTTTGAGAGCACGCACTTATAAGCACTCCGTGGCGAGTACACTCGAATATTTGAAGAAGGAAATACTGTTACAAATACTTAGAGGATAATCGTTGTTTTGAAAAATTTTATTTTAAAGTTGGTTATAAAATATTTAATTACCTTTTCAACCGACGAACGAAAGTAATTGTCCGGCTATCGATATTCGTTGTCACGCATTAAATTGAAAAAATAAGAAAACATATAATATATTAGTTGAACGCACTAAATATGGAAATGTTTTTAAAACTATCTTTTTTATTATAACGTTTTTATACTCACAGATTTATATGTAAAATGGAACGCACAAGCACACCCCACTGAACACGTTTTTCAATTGCTTGCATACAAGAAGTTCAAGAGCATTAAATTTTGAAAAGAACGCGTTCTAATACGATTCTTATTATTTTGTTACAGAAATTGAATTGTTTTTCACTCAAACGAGATCTCATATTTCCCACTCCAGCCCGTACCAGCTAACATGTTTACACATCCTCTGTGAGTGCAGTGGCACGCACGCATATTTTTTTTATCCGATGACAGACGATTCAACACAATAAGTTTGATTAAACTGCTAGTATCGTTTTATATCGTTTTATAAAAAATTTTATATCGTTTTATATGATGTGATGCTGTACCATTCGCCCGCTGATTGGCTGCTCGATGAGCAACTCGAGTACCGTTTATGTGTAATCCGTTTGATACATAAAAAAATGGTTATATTTGCACCTTCGCCTCGCTTCTATTTTCTTATCATACAAACTACAAGATCGTTAGAGTATGAAAACTATTGATGATGCTCTGGATCAAAAATAATCTACAGGAACCACGCAGCGTTGAACATCGTAGATTAAATCAAGTTATTATTTCTTCGATGATTTCAAAAACTAATTTTATTGTATATATTACTGGATAGCCAACGAAATTGAATATCATGACCGTGATTGATTTGACGAATTGAATGAATGATCGTGAGAAAAAAAGGAGTTATTTGAGCAACGAGCAACCCGGTCACGTTCCAGCCTGCCGTGCGGGCAGTATTTCCGGATTCGAGATTTTCCCTTGGCGTTAGTTTTAGCGGTTTACTTTTTTTTTATTTTTATAAGATAAGCTCATCCGTATCGTGATAATTTCGGTGTCGTGGTGATGTATATCAATGTACAAACTCTGTAGAGCTTTGGGAATATATTCACACTGATGACTTTCAATGACGCGTTTTGTGCTCGTCGTAAATGGCAAAATATCCCTTTGTACACATTGAGATTTATTTTGTTTCCTTTTTAATAAACAAAATATCGACTTTCGGGGCAAAATACTTAAAGACGTCTACAATATACGAAAATCAATTAAGATGCGACGGTATGACGTATTGTCTAGATCGATGTGTTTTAATAAATTCAACCTAATATTGATACTGATAATATTGATATTGATAATATTGATACAACTGATACTGATGAGGGCACTTACCTTACCCTGTCGGGCTTAAGGCTCCTTCATACACTGAGCGCATAGTTTTTCTGTTCATTTACGGAACTATTAGTTTCTGTTGATTTCGCAACCTCTTCGCAGTCTCACCCGGCCCAGTATATTTGGGAGCACCTACAGTTTTAGGTGGGTTTCGAACCACGGAACTCGCAGAAAAAGCATTTGGAAAAATCCATTGGTTGCCGATCGCGGCATGACCCTGGCCGCCTGCGTGGCATTCCAGAGTCGGACTAACTGGGCCACTACGCTTGCTCTCTTAATTCGACCGATCAAAGTTTTAAAATGTTTTCAACCTCATAATTTCCAGCTGCTCGTTGCAGACTCAATCATGTTATCGGTCCACATCTACATAGCAATATTGTTACGTAACACGTATAATATCCCAAGCTCCGAGTTGTGAATCATGTAAAATCGTCGTGAAAACAGTATCAAAAACTGCATTAGTCAAAAGGTATTGTACTGGTTGTTCACCGGAGTGAATGCATCATTGATGGATTACAGAAGCTACCTATCACCTACCTCATCTTCCATTCTGTCGCAATTTTCCATTCCCCGCACTACGTCACCTTCTCTCGTCAGCCATACAACATTGCGCTCTCTTTATCTCACTCCCGAGGTTTCGGTAGATATAGAACGGGCGTTACGCAGTTATATAACGGTGTCGGGTAGCGCTATCGTGCTATTTCTATTTCCACGTCTCGTGAATTAATTATCACGGGGCTTCCGGTCGATACCCCGTCGCCAGTCAGCGATACCCATCAATTATTCAGACCTTTCTCCCTCCCTTCACCTTCGGGCGAACGTCTGGCAATTCTCTTTGGCACTTGGCGTATTTCCCGGTTTACTCTGGTCCCTCGACGGATGAAAGGGGCAGAACAGAGATAGAGAGCGAGAACGATGAAATAGAACGGTATCAAGAGTGAAATGGATATATATGAAAAGAGATGGAGATATTGAAAGCTGATATGGATTATACGATAGCTGAGAAGAAGCTACTGTTGGAACGCGTCGAGAATCGTGACGCTTCGGACGATAAATTTCAAGGAGGAAATTGCGAAACATGGAGATTTTTGTTTTTAGCATTATCGTTTATCACTCACCTCTACGCGGTATAATGCAGCGTGATTAAATTGAATTGATTTCATTGACTTGCGGGAAGGATCTAGGATTGAAAGTATAGTCGTTTCTGATTATACCAACTGCACCGTGGCCATTAAATGATCCTTCTCGGTGTTACCGCGGGAAGGCGGTTTGACGTCGCAAATGCCATCCGATAATCCTTGCAGCAACCTCCGTTCTCTCGGATTGACGTTATCCGGAAACTGCATCGTAAGCAAGAGTCGTGTTTCTCGTGAGTAATTGGACGTTTACGAGGATCGATGGTAACTTGCTACCTTCGATCTCGCACGTGTTTTTTTTTTTTCGCACTATATCTTACTTGCCGGAACGAAATTTTTTTTCGACAAATTGCGATGATTGACTCCGAAACATTTCAAATTTGCACATGCGACGGAGAAAACCGATCGATAAATCTGTACAATTATCAGATTCAATCTAATAACGTCCAACGCTTAAAAAAAAATCAGTCAAGGTAATATGATTCGAAACAGTTCAGCATATCGACTGTTTTCTGGCTCTGTGGTGGCGCAAATCGTAAATGTACGAATAGGTACATGCAACGTCATCGACATACTTTCCAACGATAATTATAAAATTGGGTGAGGGTGAAAAATTCGATCGATCAATATTCAGAAGGACCAAAATATCGAATAAACAAATTAAGAGACGCTCGAAAATAGATAGGTCAATCTTCGATAGTCTATAAAGTTAGTCAATGAAAATTACGAACATAAATATGTACTGGCCTTTAAAAAAAATGGCTGCTCTTTATTTTGAATTTCAAAAATCTAAACTTTCTACATCGGTAGAATCTTTTTTATTCACATTCGAAGTATAGGCCGTCTGAATATAATATTTTCGAATAAATGCGCATTTGAGTAACTCTCTTACATGAAATAGGTATTTGACTCAATGATCTGTCGAAAATAAAAACTTCGAATAAATTATCGTTCGTTATATGAAATTTCCAATTCTGGAGTTTTGAAATATTGACCGTTCTACATTTGGTTATTCGAAATTTCGACCCCCACCCATAAAATTCTTGTTTGAGTCTAATAGGAGATTGAATATCGCTTATAAGCAAGTCAGATATTCTGAGACTGCGGTGTCGAATTGGCCGATAAATTTTCAGAACATCACCGTTGCTTAATTCGTTACGAATCGTATCGATGTTCCAAATTATCCCATTAGATTGAGTACATTTCGCCCGAGTCTATAACGCACCGACCGAGAGGAAGAGGTCATTACGAAATCAGCACATGGGTTTGATCAGAACTGGTAAGTATAGAAAAGCGACAACATGCACGATCGTGAGCGTGAGACCGGCCAATTAAGACTTTACTGCTTCTGAATGCGCAAGAAGAAGCGATATATAAAAGCTGGAACGCGATGCGCCCTCATTTCGCATCTCCTCGCCGATCGTTAACGGTCCAGAAGTTGCTTCTGTTGCGGCTTATCTGTTTCTCGGCAGCAACAATGAGGCAAACAACCTCCCAGCCACATGTTCGTGAAGATCGCCTCACGAACATTTACGATTCAAAAATGAGATAAGAAAATAGAGAATTCTATTATTATTTTCTTAACGTCAACGCGTATGAACAAATTACATCGTTTATTGTAAGAAATTGCAGTAACAAACAATAGTGGGGCAACGATTTGACGGTAGTTGATGTTAATTTATCCTATAATCAAATTTTCATGGTTACGATCGATCTCACTGCCCTTTTTAACGTTTGCGCGCAACTTTACGACCGATTCAGAACATTTGTATAATAATAGAATCTTAGTCTTAAGATATCGATCGACGGTGAATTTATTGGTTTTTTTTCTACAATGACGTTCATCTAGCGGTGAGTTGATCAGCAAATTTTTTGCGATTTTGCAGTTGAGCATTGGATAACGTGATCGATCAAACATTCCCTTGAATTGTACATTACGATATGCACTGAAAAATTCTATACTCTAGTTTATTCGTTAATTCGATAGATTCGATCTATTTATTCCAGGACTCGAATTAATCAGTCATTCAGGCAAAGAAGAACAAGAAATAAAACGATTTCAAGTCCCCAAGCTTCTAAAAAACAAAGCTTGAATCCGTCCAGAGCTAAGACTGATGACTGTACGCCATAACTTTCATTTCTCTTTCATGGCCCATTTTTCTTGTCCCCCGTCTCGCATTTCGTTCTGCAGATGCGTTCGGATATCGCTGTGTTCATCTCTTCCTTCTCGCTCATCACCTTCACTTATCTCTGAGTTTTGCGGGTTCGGGATCTCTCCTCGAAGTGCTTGAGCGATGTATCATAACTCCGGATCCCGCTGGCCAATCGAATTTTACAACCCGGAGTAAAGGTATTAACCGCACGAATACTCATTCTCGTTCGTCCTCGGGTTTTCTCTGCTTTTTCCCCTCCCACTGCACCAGCCCAATTATCCTGTCGAGAATAACGTGGTGATATAATCGAAGCGTAATCTTTTGGCCTGTTCTCTCTCTCTTTCTCTTTCTTTCCCTTTTGCCACACTCGAGGGTCAACTGTTCGGAGTCCATTTCCTCGCACGTGTACAGTCGTAGGAAACGACATAATACTTTTATTGGTCTTATTACGAAGTGTATAATACTGCGCGTCGTATAGTTATACGGACTCGATCCTGAAAGGACCTTTGCTTCGTTACTCTGTTGCCTTTAGCATTTTGCATAGTTTAATTATGCGTGCAATGCAAATACAATTAAACCGGAAATCTCTGACAATATCCTGCCAGGAGCTTATCTTGCTTTTCGGTGATCGATAATGGAAAATCGTGACGAGAGAAACAAGCCTACTATATATACCCCGGTATCCTCTATTCCTACCAGTTGCTGACGTTCGGGATTATTGCGAGATTGCTGATGCTGGCACTCACCTAGGGTTGAAAGGGATTGATGCTGCTGGTGCTGGTAATGCTGAAATTCTTGAAAATCTGGAACGGGCAGCACAGCTTTTAGGGTGAGAGACCTGTAAGAGGGTGTAGCATAAGTAACGACTTGGCGTCGCAACGCAACAGAAGCATTCGCAAAGATAACGTTGCGCCATCATCAACCGGAGAGTCCACTTGTGTGTCGAAGCTTCGATATGCTTCGACTTGGCGGTAAAGATCCCAGCAGTTGGCAACCATTCAATGGCTATTGTGCATGGTGACTGTTTATTAGACGCAATGAATAGAGATGCTGAGATGTCAACGTCTAGTGGTAAAAGAAGATGCAAGCATGCCAAAAAACTGGTGATTACCCGTATTTCGAGTAACCAATCACCGTACCATCAAGCCTTTCACAGTTACCCCTATAAGGCTGCGGATGCTATATATTCCGTCAACTGGGATTCCGGAGAATGCAAAGCACTTCTCGTCCCTCAAAACCGTCACTCCTTCCGTCTCTCGTGGCTTTCTATCCCTGTCACTCTTGTATTCCCAATGTTTTCACTCTTCTCGTCACTCTCACACCAGCAGGGACGACAGCTGTAACGGTCCTCACGCTGGCTCAGGCTAAGCCGATCGGCCAAATCCGAACGACGTCTCTACAAAATCTCTCTCTCTCTCTCTTTCTCTCTCTCTCTCTCTCTCTATCTCTCTCTCTCTCTCTCGTTCACTCTAACGGGAATTCTCGCATCGGGTAATGCCTCCCCTGGACAAGCAAAGTGCTTTGCACGTTAGAGGGCCGCAAAATTTGTTCGATCCATGTAGAAAGTCTCGTCCAAGGCCGCTTGCGTCATTCGGATTACAAAACGAAGCAATTTCAAGATGGATTGGTCGATGGACCTTACGTATTAAATATAAATTGAACCGATAACGTATGGACGTGACAATATTCCCTCTCATTACTATACCGGTTCATATGACATTTTGACTGCTCCCATAAGAATTCATTGCTGCCAGACAAATTACTAAATGCACTATGGAATACGTAAATCGCAAGATTGTACACATATTATACCAGCGGGCTTTTGTACCTCAGGCAATTCCACTATACCAAAAAATTAGACATGTTTTAGTTTTTTTTTTCTTTTAGTTTTTTTTTAACTAAATTTTTCGGCATTCGACAAAAACGGGGTGAATCGTGATCAGCGAAAAATTTTCGGTTGCATAGAGTCTTAAGTCAAAGTCAGTAGTAGAATCAATCGAGCAGCATTTGAAAGCTCGAACAATTAAAAAGAGAACCAACACTGGGAAGAGTCGCACTTATACGGAAAAAAAAAATTCTAGTGATTGAAGGGCATCAATGCATTTATCACCAATCGCACTAGAAATATTCAATTAAGGTTTTTATAGGACTTCGTATTCGCTTACTTTTCTTTCTGATGATGGATCAACGTTTTCGAAAAAACGTGGCTTATCTCTATACGAAAAAAATATATATTTAATTGTATTGACTCTAAGGTTCACAAAGTTAAAATGACTGCAAAGAAATCATATTTATTTTTAAAAAATGCCGAGATATTTCGGTAATGCAAAAGTTATGACTATGAGTTCGCATATCTTCTCGGTTACACATTTGTACGGATATGTACACACCGTACACCCGACTTTTTGGTACATAAAACAGCGATCGATATTTCTCGCAAACTATTTTGTCAGTTAGATACTGCGGGCGCCATAGTAGATACATTTCTCGGCGAATTGTCTATAGACTACGTAGAACGTAACTAACATTAGCTCTCGGTTTCGGGGAACGCAGGATATAAAGAGTCACGCGATATTCCGCGGTCCATCGTTCACCGACATGCGAGGAGCTTTGTGCTAAATCATCGCGGCTCGTCATTAATCACAGAAAGTGAGGGATGATGGGCCGCGGCCCGTTCGCTCCCGTTCGTACCTACCGCATACACAGCGTAAATACTCGCGTACTTTAGTCGTACGGGAGGCCACAGTTACAAATTACGTTATACGCGAAATAAGAGAGACGAAATAACGTTTCTATACCAATGCGAATGTGGAGTGGTTATGACGAATTGAACAACGAAAAATAACGAAACCATCGTCGAATGGAAAATTTATTCTGTGACTGATGCATGGAGCAATAAAAAAAAAATTAATAAAGCCTATCGTGTAATCATAAACGACGAAATTACTACGGGTATTGACGAAAAGAATTCAGAGTTCGAGTTACTGAAAAAGCCGCAGGTATTTAAGCCAGGAGCTCGCGTACTATGCTGTAACTCGCGGTGGATAAAATTCGTATATGGTTATAACGGCACGGTATAAGGGAGAACAACGAGGAAAAAATAAAGAGAGATATATATATACAAGAGGCGGAAGAAGTAAAAAGAGTAAAGAGAGAAACTTGGAAGAGAATCGCGGAGGGTGAGCGTAAAGAACCTTGCGTCCGCATACATTAGTCCGGCGACCTCGAGGGTCAACGTTGCAAATTTACGGCAGCGGTGGGAATCTCAACGTGCGCGCTTCAAGCAGAAACGTACAGTTGGCCCTCGCTCGATACCCTCTTTCGGCCACGTTTGCGTATATCCATGTGCCGTTAAGAACTACACCTGTGTGCTGCTTCTGCGCTTAGATATATGAACATTTCTCGAGCACCACCAACAGTAGTAGACTAG
Source organism: Rhorus exstirpatorius (assembly GCA_963564615.1). NCBI lineage: Eukaryota > Metazoa > Arthropoda > Insecta > Hymenoptera > Ichneumonidae > Rhorus > Rhorus exstirpatorius. The sequence goes on along the minus strand of OY751315.1, from coordinate 32,357,995 downwards.
GAAAAAGCCTGAATACAAGACAAACAATAGTCAAACATTCTTTCGCAATGTAAAGAATCAGGAAACCCGCTAATGGCGAACTTTCATTCATGCGGTTAACGAGTAAAACGATCAAAAGTTTTTTCGAAGTAATCATAATCATTATGACCTCTGACAGAAAATGACTTGATTCGAGTTATTTCCTGATATTTTGATCAGAGGCTAAACTGCGTTAACTTTAGGGAAAAAAAGCTCTCTGATATGTTACGAATCCGGAAACATTCATGAAAATCATGCCAACTCGTTAAGCTGAGAAGTGTGCTTCTTTTTCCAACTATCTCGATACCCATCGCCCTGAAAACCTGAAAGCATTAGCTGTATGGTTAGTTTTTCGTTTGAGAAAAAAAAGAACCATACAAAAAATCCGACCTTCCGCGGAACCATTTTCGAACGTCTCGCGTATAGTATATGCGCCACACAACTTGTTCACCCAAATCAGCTCAATTAAATTCGGGGAACTCTCGTATAGTCGCGTCCCCATCCAACATCTGCTTCGTTAAAAAAAAAAAAGGCATCGGCTATCTGCGTACACTAATTCATTTCGTTGAGAATACATTTTTTTCAATTTCACGTGTAGAGCACACTGTGAGCGGATGAGCGCGGCAAACAAATTAAACAAAGTGTTGTCCATTCGCGCGGTTAAACTATTTCATGTTTCGTGAGGGCGCCTCGGAGAGCAAGAGACGAAGGGGAAAGGTTCTGCATTGAATTTATGATAGAAAGTAGAATTTATTGCTCGCGGCTCTTCGTGAATTGCCGCGTGCTTTTTGTTCGGCTCTTTTTTGCCTTTTCACTTCGCAATGACACTGAGCCGTCGGAATTATTATTATTTTTTCTCAGCGGCTCATCACACAGTCGTAGAATAAAACGGCATGTCAGTGCGGAAGCTGAGACCGCAATTCTTTTTGTGTTTTCGGTATAGGCTACGCGTAGGAAACGGATTTAAAGAAAATGTCGAAAGAGAAGAGAATAACGCCGATGCGGCTCTCCCTAATCGTAGAAGACTCGATCAACGTCTCTGGCCGGAAGGGAATCATATTTTTCGCGAGCGGAACGAACGATGCATTTTTTTTTTTTTTTCCTATGCGACGAGACTTTCGTCGTTTTCTCTCGACATTCGCTGTCGTAGAGCGGTCTCTCCGCGTAGTCTCCGGTTTCAGTTCTCCCGGTCGGTGGCCCCGTGGGGCACACACCAGAGCTCGCCAACATCCTCTCCGGATTCCACCTCCCAAACCCTCGATAGTTTTTCAACGGATTTTCTTGCTGGGATTCTGTCCGCTTTCTCTACTATATGGTATACGCTTTTCTCATCTTCTTCCCTCACCGGGCCAAGCACCGAGAATTCTCGGGTCTCGCCGCTTACTCCTCGACCACCCGTGGCTTCCGTTATTCTCCCGCCGAGGATTGATAATGCCACGTGAGCCACCGCGCCCGAAGCTGTACTTATACACAGGTCGTCGATTATCCAGCCCGAAAAACTATCTACGTGCCGTATCGCTTCTAGAGCGCTAGCAAAACCCCGTCCTAGCGTTATCCCTCCTGTGGAAGCGATAAAAAAAAAAACTATATCCAACAGGGAAAGAGAGAAGTAAAAAGTTTGGTGGTTTCGCAACAAAAGACAGACAACGAGAAAGCGCACAAAATGGGAAAACAGCGGGCAATGAAAAGTGTTGAAATCTAAAGTTGAAGCTCTAAATCCGCGGATGTAGGATCATTGCAACTGGCTCTTGTCTTTGGATCAATGCACACTGATTTCATTATTACCTATTGTAAGACGGAAACACCTAAACTGAGAAATAATAAGAGTTATTGGTTTGGCCAATTGTGCCCATGTGAGAGAAAATTTTTTATATGCGCAAAACAAATGTTTTTCTCATCCAACGGTAATAACATTCAAATGATCAAAATATGTTTGGAGTCATCAATGAAATCCGTGTCGTAAGTGGAATATAATTACAAAAAGAATGCGAAGTCCACGTTTTCCATTTTGACTTGCCAAATGGACAATGTGAAACTGTACAAAAATCAGTATTCGCCAACGTCCGGGTAAACGATGAACAGCATCACTTTATAGCCACGGTGACTTCGTCGAGTGCTAAAAATATGTAAAACCAACGATAATAATCGAGGCTGCAACGTTCATAAATCTGTTATTACGCGAAAGCTATTCATTGCATATTTAATTATGTCATTCGAGAAACTTTAAAAGGTTCCGGTTACTTGAAGTCCGAAAGGCAGGATCAAAGAGAGAAGCCAAAGTATAGACGAGCGACCGTGCATAAAGACAGATAGATAAGTGGGAGCAGAGAAAAAGTAGTATCGGAAGATTATCAGAGAGGTAAAGAGAGACAGAAAGATAGTCCTTAGTAGAAAAAGAAGAAAAGAATGGAAAGGCGGGCGCACGTCGAGACGCTTGGCTACAGAAGAAGTAAAATAAGAAGCAGAAGAAGAAGCGCCAAGGTCCACATCGTAAGATTCTCGGGACACAGGAACGGCGGATGGGCGATAGTCACGAGCTGGGCCGGATTAAAAGTTCTCCGAACATCGGGCGTACCGATCGTCGTAGTGGTAGTTGTATATAGTCAGTGTGGGGCGCTCTCCCGGTGGGGGACCACGAGCTAATTAATTGCAGATGCCAGGACGGGGCTGGTAATGTTGGCAGCAGCGAGCGAAAGCGTCTGCTATATAGCAAATCAGCTTTTCCCACAATCGCGGTAACTGACACTGCCGCTGGTCCTCTCCTTAGCTCTGGCACGGTTTGGGCTGGTGCGCTTGCGAAACCCTGAAGTTAGTCAATAGGACCAAACTAAGAGGGAGTAGAGAGAGTGCGGAGGGTTTCGAGCTTGTGGATTCCGATGCTTACAGCGTTTGGGCACGGTGAAGACACTCGACTTTTTGCTTGGACTTTCGCCCACCGAGCATATATTACTTATACGTATATGCACATCCTATTCATATATATATATATATATATGGATACATAAGTATACGCCAGACGGTTGACTTTCCTTTCTCCCTTTAGCTCCTGGTGTCGTTCAATGACTCCATCTTTCTTACGTTCTTAGGGTTCCCGGTCGTAGTCTCCGGTATGGCGTTGCCAAGCGTTCATGCCTCGTGCCTTCGCGGTCGCCTTAGCGCGTTCCATGCTGTATTTGCTCGTTGCCCGAGAGCTGCTCTCGGTCTCCCACAGCATCCAAGGGACACGCTGCCTGGCTCCGTACAATGGTAGAGGGCGAGCATTGTCTTCGTGGTTTATCGCTTCCTTCGATTGCCAAGTACACGCCGGCGAGTCGACTCTCGACTCTCTCCTGGTGCCGGGCAAGGGACTCTATGTCTATACGTATATAGTTAAAGGTATATAGAGCGAGAGAAGAATCAACGGTCCTCAAAACAACGACTATACGACAAGGAGCCGAACTGCGGTGCAGAGCTACCGAGAGGCAGCTTCTGCTGCTCCTGATCACGCCGATCCCTTCCTCTTTTTCTCCAGTCTCTCTCTCTCTCTCTCTCTCCCTCTCTCGCTCTCGCAATACTCGCGCAATATACTGCGCAGTACCAAAATTGTCCATTCACGTTGATACCACTAAACGCTCAAAATACCAAAGATGTATCCGCAAACTGTACCTATATAAATAAGGTAAGAGCAAAGCGCGTGGCTACTTGAGTTCAGAGCATCTTTTCAAATATTCTTTTTGAGGGTTGAATAACCGCAATAAAAGGAACAATATGAAGCAGATTCGAGTTTTAACTTTTTGAATCTGTAGGGTGTACGACCACGCAACCAAACGCAATGCATTTTTTGCCTCTTGATGAATAGATACGAGGGGAAAAAATTTAAAGATTCGTGCTTAAAATCTTACGAAAAAATCTTACCGTCAGTTTTGTAATACTATGCCTACAAATTATTTTTGAATGCATGTCTGCGGGGCTCTCATAAAAATTTCGATAAATAATTCATCTGAACTGCGGACACCACTTGCATTTGTCCGATATCAGAATCCGGATAGTACAATCTGGTCATCTTCATTTTTTTTTTGCATTCCTATTAAGTTTCTTAGCCTAATTCGTCACGACAAATTCGTGGAGGGCGCGAAAGAGTTTCTTATAATCGTGGCTGAACCAAAGAATCTGTGCCCATTTAAAATATTTTACACGGACGAGTACGATTCAATTGCAACTAGAAAATTTTATCTGCGAATAATTCATCAACAATTCATTACCTGCAGCGATGACATATGGTAATACAAATAGATTATTGAGTTAATCAAGTCATTAAAAGCTTGTTTAGCATAAAAGCCAAGTTCATTTAAAGTCATCCCCTGAAGAGAGAACGGTAAATTGAGACTATCAAGTATACATGAGCCTCGAAAATATGAGTGACATTAAAGTTTTATTCGTACGGATGATGGCAAAAGTACTTTGGATTCAAAGACTCGGTGTATACAAAGGAGAATCGACGTGTAAATGTATGCTAATCTTTCGCCAGTGAGCTTTAGAGGATTGATTCTCTGAAGATTGTTGAGGGGAATAACGTTCAAACGTATACACATCTAGGCACTATGTGGTATTTATACGATAGATATGCGCGTATTATGGATATGGTAGATTTATGCTCAGTGCCACGTTTGCTTCGCCGTTCGTATTTTCGGAGCCGTAAACACGTCGGCCGCATCGCACGGGCGCTCGCGGTTTTCCGGAGAGCAACATCAGAGTGTATCACGTCTTCGTCGTCGAAAACTATGTGGCATATAACGTGACGCCTTCGTATATTTCAGACGTATACGTATGTATATCCTACAAAAGTTTGTCACTCTCTCACTCACCCTTTCTATCGTATTCTTGGTTCCACCCTCGCTCGGGTTGTAAGTATATGCACACATATATATATATATATATATATATATACGTAATACGGATACTGCATACACTTTCCTTCGCACTTTATTCCGATCCAACGCTCTCTCGCCGCCGTCGCCGCAAAACCGCCCGGCTCGTATAAATTCGTTATTCAACACGCCATTAAATGCGCGCACGTCGGGCCAAGACGGTGGTGCCCCAGGCTCATAAATCGCAATTACGAAGCGGCGCGAGCGAGAATTTGTCGCGCGGGCCATCTAAGCCAACCAACACGCGATGCGTATGTGTCCGTGTGTGTGTGCGCGCGCGCTTATGCGTGTGTATACGAGAGAGAGAAAGAGAGTGCAACCATCCGCGTTGATATGTGCTCTCACTTACATAGCACGGTAACGCTCGACCGTGCGAGGACAACTCTGGACCACACCGAATGAGAGGCACGAGAAAGGAAGCACGATCAAGTGAGCATGCCCGCGTGCTCGACTGCGCGCAGAGCTTCTTTGGGAAGAAAAACGTGGCGAAAAAAGGCATACCGAAATATTTCGGCAAAAATTTAAAAAAAAAAATGTATTAAACCAGTTGTTCTACGAACAGTAGACTTCAGTTTTAGTGGTGAACGGTAGCCGTCACTACAAGTTACTACAAGTATAGTTTTTTTTTTATATCAATTCCGCCATTTCTAATTTTTTCGTCAATTTAATTGACCTTGATAGGAATAATTTTTCATTAAATTATAAGCATGAGAGGTGCTATTAAAACCGGCTAACGTACAGTCGGCAGCAGTCGTGAAACAAACAGACAGAACCAAACATGCTAAACTGTTGAGTTAAAGCAGAACTTTCCTTTTTAATTTTGCCATAAATTATGCGTGTATTTTTGGATAGTTATACGAACAGTAGATCATGTATTTTTAGTAATTTTTTTCAGAGATCTAGGTAAGTCATATACGAATCTTTTTTTCGGATGGTGATTTTACAAAAATTACAAGAAATTAAGAAGGAAAAATTCAATTAAAACTGTAGCATCAAATAAGTGACAACTTAAATGATCTTGGTCTGAATCGAGTCTTTGATATTTTTACAATTGTTCGAAATCCTGCTACCATGCATTTATTCTTTCGTTGCGTAAAGTTGATTATTATATTATTATATAGCTATACAATATATAGCTATATATTGCTATATATAGCTATACAAGTTTATCAGTGCTGTAATGAATTGAAACGGCAAGCCGAGGTACAGAATTAAAAACAAAAACGTGGAAGCCGGGAAATGAGATGATAATTCGACAAATGAGATTCAAGAGGCTGGTGGAAAGGGGAAAACCAAACAAGAAGAAGAAGGTGGTTCGTTTGTGGATCCTCCGGAGAACATGGCAAGGTTTCCCTCACCGTTCCCCCTCGCCACTTGCCAGAGTGGGTGGAAATGACCGAGTGTTCGTCCCGTAAGCCCACGCGATACTCTTATAGCAGTGCATAAATATCCGGCCTGCGCCATCATCCCTCTCGCGAAGAGTTCATCGATCGTCGAGTTTACACTTATAAACCATACACATGTATACGTAAAGTTTTAGATTGTGTAAGAAGCATATTTTAAGGCGAAATATCAATACAGGATCGGTCATGATGTTAACGGTCCAAGATATTTATTCTCTTATTCTCTTCTCCCGCTCAGAGATATCATCCGAGACAAAGAAATAAGAATATCGTTTGGAGCTTACGCACTCGAACCACGGCACTTTGTTATAATGACGGTGACAAATGAATTCGCAAAAGTACGTAACGCGTATGCTATCGCTGTTATTGATTCGACGGATCGGATCGCCCGTGATACGATCATGGCGAGCTATGATTATAAACGAAATCCCGCTACAACTTTCATTGATCGTGAATCTCGTAGCTAAACATTTTTTTAACCTTCAAGTAACTGGAATAAGTCTCGTCAATGTTTTACCTCTCATTTCCCTAGCGATCTTCCTACAATCTTGAAGTACCTCTAATATACTGAATTGTGCAGATGCAAATGTTGTAAAATGTTTTTGATTATGCGTGTGAGAAATGTCCATGCAGGCTCCGATTCATGTTGAATGACGTACGACCTATGCGCTTACCGGCCTCGATGAAACTTTTGCCCGAGGTAAGTAGAGATTAGCAAACATCCAGAGAACAAAATAATATGACTGGTGGTGATGTAGAAACAGGAATAGCGAGAAAGAGAGAGAGGACTGCTTTGATGCATGAAGCGCCTGTGATGTGAGCTAAATATAAGGTGGGCCAGCCGATAAACGTTTCAATTAGAAACGTATTAGGGCTCGACACGCGATAGCCACCCACGTGGAGGATCCATCGCCCTTCGAAAACAGAGAGATGGAACGTAAGAGAGACAGAGATTGAAGATAGAAATGTCAGAGAAAGAAGAGACACGGCAAAATTCAAGCGCGATCGGTGGTTGGGCAGATAGAACGAGAGAGCTGTGGGGCGGGACTCACCACGAGTATATATGGGCCTCTGTGGCCGTGAAGGTGTATTTTCGTGCATTTGCCACAAATAAAATAAAAAGAGAGAGAGAGAGAGAGAGAGAGAAGAGAGCACACGCTCTCGGTGAACGAGCAGTGGAGGAAGTTGCTGGAAAAAAGCAGATCAGAGAAGACGAGAAAGAAGATGAAGAAGAAGAATGAGGCAGCAACAGGGGCAGGCAAGCGAGCAAAAAAAAAGGAAGAGAAAGAGACAGAGAGTCCCGAGAGCGCACACCAGCAGCAGAAGCAGAAGTCGCGGGACCACCCAAGAGTCAGCTTCCCGAATCGATAAGGTAGAACGCCGAGAGTCGCCGCGGAAAGAGGGGGGGGGGGGGGGAGCTCGGCAAGAGGAAACCCCGCGCGCACTTCGACGCAGAACCCTTGGTTCGCCGAATCCAACGTTTCTCTCTGGCCTCCATCAGTCTTGCTTCGGGGGCTATACCTTATATCTCATCCCTTTTTTCCCCTCGTTCTTTACCCCTCCAATTCGACCGTCCAACTCACAGCCGACCATCCGACCGAGGGAAGCTCCGGAATCACGAGATGCACGACTGTCCTCTTGTATACATCGGTATGTGTGTGGCATGTATATATATATATATAGTCGAGAGTGGAGAATAGTGTCGGCCGATTCCGCGCAACGAGAGTATCGTGGCGATTCCAAGCGTGGAGAGGAGCAACAGTTTCCTATACGACACATCGCGTGATCTCGGTGAAACAAACGACAATGACCAAAGCAGCTGGATGTCAAAAACTGCCTTTCAAATTTTTTTTCTCTCCTCTCAAAATTATAAAAGACTGTTCCGGTATGATGTCATTATCTTTTCCATACCACCATACCTATACACGTGTATACACTTTCCTAACTGCCACCGAGTCAGAACGAATCTCAGTGATACGTACTAAACAAAACCAAGTTGAATTCATTCACTCGGCTCAATATTTCTTTAATTTTCGACAAAAAAAAAAAAAAGAATTTTACGCGATTGATTGGCACGCGAAGTTACCTATTCTTCGTAAATCTCCACACTGTGCAGAAAAAATTGGACGATAATATATTATGTTCGAATACAAATATGCTGAATTTTCCAAGGAAAGTTTTTCACATCTGTATGAACTTCATAAAATTTTCCATTGATAACTGCCGTACTTTACAAATGAAAGTGGTTTTTTTTTTTCAGAGTTACACGTTTTTTTAGTCAGGGGACGAAAAAAAAAAAACTGAAATGAACTTAAATTTTTTATTTCGATTTTCACTGATTCGCTGAGGCGATCATGAGAAAGAATTTCACAATGAGACGTCTCGCGTTTCATTGATTTCATTGCAATTCGGCTGATAATAGTAAGCAAAAGGCGCATATGTGATTTTTCGAACCCGACGATCTGTCTGTGCAACGTGTTTATGCTTTCGTCTCTCTTTATTTTCATTTGTTTCTCCATAGTTTGCTGTTTTTTTTTTTTTTTTCATTATCTTATATTCGTTCGTTTCAATAAAGGCGGAATACTTTCATCGCAGTGAGGTTCGCTCTCTAAGAGTGACGCGCGGGATTCACATAGATATGGGGTAGTGATATCAGGGCTACACGCTTCAGCGACCCCATTCTATTCTGTGCTCATTCTCTTGGAGTCTTGTGCTACGATACTACATGCTGATATACGTATATCTTCATATACACATATACGCTACTACTCTTTGTAGCGTACAAAAGCTGGCCGCGGGGGTATGAAGCCGAGTGACATCAAAAATGACCCCTCTGAAAAGATCTCTGGCTTTTTTCCGAACTCCTCCCTCCCTATAATCCCGCTCTATTTTCGTAAAAAGAGTTATGAATCCGCGAAGTCCCATGCACGGATACACAAAGCCTACTATTATGTTACCCGAATACGTGACACGTGCCAGCTGTGTCTCATACGTATAAGAATGCCCACATGTATACCTCCTTTTTTTCTCTTACGTTACCCGTGCTGAGAGTAACTGAGAGTAAACAGCTTCGAACCCTAACTGGGGTGCAGGTAGACCCCGACATTAACGTGTCACATTCAGCATGCTTCCTCTCGCTCCTAAATTACCCTCTCGATGAACGCATAGCTCCGTTTTGAGTTACTCTGGCTCTTCACTGATAAGATAGGAAAGTGAAAAAGAGATAGGAGAAAAAAAATTGACTACGAGCAGATCGTAGACAAAAAATAGTGCTATAACAGTACGAGTAATTTTGTTAGATCACTAGGAAGGTTGAGCTAATGTACAGCTGTTATTAAGAATCATGTCGGGTCAGTCGATTATGCAGACTACTATTATCCAGAAAGAATATTACACATTCCTGTTGTGTGCACATTACATGGTCACCGACAAGAAATGGAAAGTTTTTTGGAAAATCTCAAAAACCTGCAAATAAGAAAGTTTAAAAAAAAATGTCGTTTATCGTCGTTGCAGAATCACTGTTTGGATATCGATGACACGAATTTCATTACCGTCAGAATCGCGTTAATCTCTTGACCACAGAAGCCGCATCAAAAGGTCGAATGTTAAACTCTTAGGGGGGATACCAAAAAGATATTCGAACTTTGCAAAAGGCTTTTACATTGCATCTGGGTCGTTGCTACGTTTACCAAGTGAATATTATATCTCATGCCCCTCGAGATATACTTGTATCGATCCCAGAAATTTCGGTATTCGCGTTGGACGTGCTGCCAGTCGGATAAATATTTGACGTTGCTATGTGGGAAGTTGCGACCGGTAAGAGCGAGAGAGCCGAGTTTGTGTGGGATTCGTGAGCCAGCACGAGGCAGACGGGCGCGAAGTGTAATAATATGCGCTGAGCAAACGACGGTACGCTTCGACGATCGAGTAATCTGCAGCGTCAATGTAATATCCCCAGCGTGATATGGATGTATAAGGGAGCATTGGCCAACGTAGACATGGACGCGTCGCGAGCGATTAACCGCACGCTTTTGTATTTACGCACACGAACACATTTCGAATGATATATATATTGCTTCGACGGGACAATTCTTTTTATTTAACTGTGTAATTGGTCGAGGGTGAAACAGCCCGGACGATTTAATTTCGCCGTTCTGAACCGTAAATTATTCGGCAAATAAATGGGAGCGAAATTTTCCGAGAGAATTTAGAGTGGCGAATTGACGGATTTATTGGAGCTTTTCGCATAAAATTTACAGACTCCAACACGCTCGTGTGCTGCTTCTCCTTTTAACTCATTCTTATCAAGAGATATGTGGTCTCGAGCCAAAAGTATACTACATAGCGGAGATTATGTACTGCTGCCAGGACAAATATAGTCCTGGTGGGTATTTTCTTTTGTTTCATCACGGAAATAAACAACTTCTGCGCCGTGTTCTTCTCCGCGCGTATATACATATAGGTAGCCCATGTATGTCCAGCACACATTCCAGTTACGCTAACTCGACAAGACACCCCGAGTACTGGGCACTAAAGCCAGCCAAGTAAACACGGAGAACCGACAACGTGAAAGACGACGCGCACTGCTCTCCCGTAAAATAAAAAGCTAGTCCAGTCTCTTGTATGAGCTGTTCACGAGAAGTTACGAGATCGGGTAGCACAAGAACGTCGCTCTGTGCTCGCCTGCATCTCGCCGGTGACGAAAAAAAAAAGTATAGAGGATGAGAGAAGATCTGAAAAAAAAAACCGAAAAAAATCGCGAGAGGTCGAAGATAAAGTGAATAAGTAAAGAAAAATCTTGAACAATCCCAGCTTCCGAGAGCACTCAAGCAAAGCTTTTACACGGATACACATACGCAAGTGTTTCCTCGAGCAAACATTTGCGTAATCCCAACCTCCGTAACTAAAAATTGGGTCCCAACGATTTCTGGCCGCACTATCGGTGACTCAGTGCCACAATTGCATACACTGTCAGATTTGAGAAACGGCCAAAAAGGTATAATTATAAGTGAAATTAAATTTTACGAAATCATCTTTACAAAATATTCTCTCATTGCTTTTAGCTTATTAATCCTGAAGATACTATTTCGTCAATGATTCTTCGAATTAATATAATTATTATTTTATCAAAGGAGCTGTATATCAGAGCTCCTGAGACAATCACAATTCCACTTGATTTATTATTCCGATTTTTTCCATTTACGAAGATCGCTTCGAGTGCTCTATGGTCCTTAATGATGAAAAGAGATGAAAAAGGTCATTGAGAAAAAAGAAATTGGCTCCAACACCTTTGTTCAACTTTGGAGAGGCGAGCCTCGTTAACGAAGGCTCGGTTAAAGCTCTCTGGTAAGAGCTTCCTCTCTACCCGGATATTGTTCGGCGCGTTTCTATGGCGTTGGCTCCCAGGAGTACTACGTGGTTAACCCAGCGGTCATAACTCAATTATTCCGGTAATTATCGTTTCGGCGAACTCTTTCTGCCTCTTACTCGGCGATACGCAACTTGGCACAGACCGGTACAGCGGTGGCAAAAAATCTTTCCAGGTTTTTTCCATTTCCTTCTCTTTTATTTTCATATAGTTTCTTTCTCCCTCTCCACACTGTCCGTCTCTCAGTGCTGGCCAACTTTGCGAAACGCATACCGAAAGCTCTATCAACGGCAATATCAACGGCACCAGGGAGCTTAGATTGTCTCCGCGTTCTCGTACCTCTTTTCAGCTTCATTTTCATTTCTCACTTGGTTTTTCTTTTTTATAAATTGCTCGTATTACTTTTCTACTAGACTCACAAAATGTGGCATGGTGCCTTGGGATTATCAGTGGACGCAGAAAGGCGATGCCTCTTTGGGTGTCATATCTCCGCAGGCTCGCAAAAGAAGCATTGGGACGGTGAGGGCGTATCATCACTGCTGCTTGAAATGGTATGCGCCTCTCTATTATATCCTCGTGATTAGTTACAAGAACACTCTCTTCTCCATATCCCCCCCCCCCTTTTTCGTTGCCAATTTTCTGTTTCAAACGGGAAACTACAGGCCTTTTCGTTCATGCGCCTTTTAAAATGAGTCCATATCAGGACTGCCAGCAACACATCGACCTGCCAGCCTGGGCCTCAACGCTGGGACACACAGCTCGTTTTGGTTGCTGCAATTGCCAGTGGCTTATGATGGTATCGCGGGTTGCCTTGTTCTGCCACAAGCAAGCCCAACCACAAACCAGTATTTGTCACCCCTTACCACCAACATCAGCAACACGCGCGAAAGCGAATGACGATGCTGGTTTAGGGGTTCCCCTGGTGACTAGACGAGTATTTGATCACTGCCGCGCTTTGCTTTTTCCCTCTCGCACAGACTCTAATGAAGACCACTACCACGGGGCACCATTGTTGGGTTATGAACGTTATTTCTGTCTCTCTCTCTCTCTCTCTCTCTCTCTCTCTCTTTCTCTCGCACCAATACCGAAGCAGTGTCTCCATTATTTTTCGCCGTTATTAAAAATCTACCGTATACCCCGTTCAGACAAAGAATTCGATAGGCATTGTTCCTTCGTCTCCGGGTTTTTGTTCCTCGCTAAATGTCAATGATTCTGATGCGCGTTTCTACCAGCCAGCGAGACATGGTTCGAATCCGATCGTAAGTATGAGTGAGACGACGGAAAGGGAGAGAGGAGAAGATTGAGAATGAAAAACGGGACGGGAAGAGTTCCATCGTTCATTTTCTCAACCCCTCATCGTTCTCTTACCATTCTCTGTCAGTTCCTCGGCATCATATCCTCATATCGAACGATTCCGTCATCCTTTTCTCCATCCTCTCGTTCTGCCTCTCGCAATGGCACCAGTGCTCTCCACGTCCTTAACATCGTACCCGTCAGCCGAGTACTAGCAAACACATAGCCGTACTGTACTTCGTGTTCCTCGACGCTCTTAAACGTGTCATAGATCGTACTCGTTCAGCTTCCCGCGGATCTCCAAAGCTGCCATATACTTCTCCTTGTCTAAATGTCCGGAACACCCTACTATTCTCTTTTTTTTATTTTTTTTTTTAATGGAAATACAATGTTATGTCGAAGAGAATTAATTGACATTCTGCACGCAACAACCTCTGTAGTCTCTAGTGTGCTTTGGTTTGCTTCTAGATGGTTTTTCGATGTTGGCTTTCTTTTTTTAACTCTTGTTTCCCTTTACTTTTTCTTATTTGTTCTGTAATGCAGTCATTGGTGAAACTATGATCTTGTTTACGATTACAACAATTCTCTGCGTGTCTCCTTTATTTCTCTTCCACATCCTCTCGTTATCACCACCGGGTTAACCCAACGACGTTCACGACTCGCTGTTTGTTCAGCTTTAATTTTTCCACCTACATCACCTTGATAAACAAGAGCCTCGGCCTTTCTGCCTGCGGATGAATGCGGGCTATGATAACGAGCCCCATCCGCATCCATATCACTGCCACGTACTTCGTCGTCGTGACAACACCACCATCATACATCCTGATATAGTTGTGTCCTCCACCGAGACATTTCTGTTGATCCCCATTTGCAATGCGATAACTCGTCTCTCTTATTTGTCGTACTCTGTCACCCTACTCGGCTTGACGTTACATTCCATCAGTCATGTGCATGTACCGTGTAAACGAAAGGAGTTACACCGATCGCATCACATACAATCGGAGCAGTCATCGTGACGAGCAGAATAATGGGTACATAACAGCAAGCTTATAGCGTGTTTTTGAGGAATTTTCATTAACATGATCTTCAATTTACTTCCATTCTTTTGCATTGACGAGAAAAACGAAGTATTCAAGTTACTTCACCTGAGCAAATCATCTAATTAAATTTTATTACGATAGCTTTGAGCAGCGTGATGGGATTCATAATAAGAAACGAAGGTTAATTCGCTCCGAAAAAATTATGATCCTAATTATAGGGCTATTCACCAACTAAATCATTTATGACGATTTTCGAGATAAACCGACACGTTTACGTTACTATCACAGTTCATAAGAAGTGCTCTGTTACTCAACTGCAACTTCAACACGAGAGTTACATCGTAAGCCTATAAATGCGAACAAGTATCGCTGCGTTGGGTCGAGAAAATAAGCGTGTCTAGTTATATTGTGCTAAGCAGTATTACCTTGAATTTTTCCTGTAATATCACTTGTTATCGCTGTTACACGGCTTGTTATCGGGACTATGAGAGTGCTATCTCTGTCGAATACACAGGCAAACGGCAAGAGCGGCGAGAGATCGAGAGAGCGAGAGAGAGGAAGTTAGGCAGGGAAGAATAGTGGAATAGATGCTTGAAGTAAAAGCACAGAAGCAGGGCAACGACTAATACCCACGTGCCCTACGGGCCATGGCGAGCCAATGGCGTGGCTGTTTGGTACTATATATAGTGTACGCAGGTACCGGGCAGAGCGGTTTTGACTGCAACTACGGGAATACCGTTCTCTACGGCCGCGGTAATGGTTATAGCACCATCGCGTGCAATCCCATTAGCACCGATGCAATTTACTCGATCTATCACACCCTATTAAGCGGTATGCGAGAGCGCGCGAGCTTTCTCCCGCTTCCCTCTAGTCAGGAATCACCGCTTTTGCGTTCAGCATCGATTCCATTGCGTAACGCTCGTTTTAATCGAGTTTGTCCACTGGGCTATCGGAACTTTTGAATATCGGACCCATCGAACGCCCTCGCACGGTGCTGTCTTTTTTTTTCCTCTGTGGCCTCGCCTGTGGCACATGGCCTAATACACACTGTATAGACTCTTTACTTTTCTCCTGCTTTTGCATGATTTATTTCCGATTTTACCGGATTAGTAGCCAATTTCTTGTGCATGCAAATCAAACCCATTACTCCCATTCTTTTTCAGTCGGGAATTAACAAAAGCATATAAGGAAATAGGTGTCGAAAGGCAATGACGTCGACAAAATTGTTTATTTTACCTGTCATTAGATTAGTCATATATAGATGCTGCAAATACGTTTGTTCCCTTAATGCATTATCATTTATTCCTCGATGAGCAGCTCGCGGTATTGATAATACATACTCGTTAAATCCATCGATTTATAAGGATCAACGACATAAAAACATTCATCGACAGCTTAGCACTACTTATATGTTATACACTAGCCTGATCAATTTCAATAAATTCATGCAGATAATATGCGTGTATTCATGTTGCCATATGAAATAATTACGGATGTAGTATAGGGTATACAGGTTGATGTGCACATAGAACTGTCGATTTCATTACAGTGTAATGAGCCGTGCAGTTTCACCATTGGAAATCGATATGTAAGACTTTATGTCGATATGTAAAAACGACTCTATGCATACCAAAGATTTCTCTCCTAGCCTATGTAACGTGTACAAACCTATGTTTTCTATAGTATGACAGTATGCAGACTAGACTGCTGGATTTATCGACTATAAGGAAACGAGAGGGTGTAACTCACACGTTTGAACATGAAAATTTCATGCGGCATGCGCCCATTTGTTTTCAAGCAGCCGATGTATATGTACACGACGACATGGAATTCGAAGAGGGATGTAGAGAACGACAGAAAATCGTAAGAATGTAATGAAAAAGCTTCTTACAAGGAAGGTATCCCAGGTCGATCTCTCCGATTTTGATCTAACTCATATATGTTGTAGTACATTGAAAACTAAGCGACACGTATTTTTTTTTATCTGCCATTAAACACTTTAAGGGGGTGAAACCACCCTCCAAAGTAAGGCATGTCAAGGGGCCATTTGGCAGTTTCACCCACAAGGACATAATATTTTTTAACCAATCCAACTCCAAAAGTTTTCTCATAATGAGAAACGAAAAATGTAATTTTCTCGATAAAAAAAAAAAAAAACAAGGGGGTGAGCCACCCCTAAATATTATTACATTAATGCCAAAAATGGGCAAATTCAAGTAAAAAAATCTGAAAAAAATATATATTACGTATGAACACAAAATAAAATTGACGTGTTTTTGGATTTTCCCGAAAAAAAAAAATTGGCCGGGGTAACTACCCCTGAATGCTGTTTATCTTGCGTGTATGCGAAAAATCGTCAAATTCAAGTTTAAAAATCTAAAAAAATGTGTATTGCGTATAAACACGAAATAATATTGCCTTGTTTTTGGATCTTCCCGAAAAAAAATATTGGCCGGGGTAACTACCCCTAAACGCTGTTTATCTTGCCTGTACGTGAAAAATGGTCAAATTCAAGTCTAAAAATCTGAAAAAAATGTATATTGCGTATAAACACGAAATAATATTGCCTTGTTTTTGGATCTTCCCGAAAAAAAATATTGGCCGGGGTAACTACCCCTAAACGCTGTTTATCTTGCCTGTACGTGAAAAATGGTCAAATTCAAGTCTAAAAATCTGAAAAAAATGTATATTGCATATGAACACGAAAGAATATTGCCTTGTTTTTGGATCTTCCCGAAAAAAAATATTGGCCGGGGTAACTACCCCTGAACGCTGTTTATCTTGCGTGTATGCGAAAAATGGTCTAATTCAAGTCTAAAAATCAGAAAAAAATGTATATTGCATATGAACACGAAAGAATATTGGCTTGTTTTTGGATCTTCCCGAAAACAAATATTGGCCGGGGTAACTACCCCTGAACGATGTTTATCTTGCGTGTATGCGAAAAATGGTCAAATTCGAGTCTAAAAATGTGAAAAAATGTACATTGCGTATAAATACAAAAGAATATTGACTTGTTTTTGGATTTTCCCGAAAAAAAATATTGGCTGGGGTAACTACCCCCGAACGCTTTTTATCTTGTGTGTATGCGAAAAATGGTCAAATCAACTCTAAACATCTGAAAAAAATAGATTGCGTATGAACCCAAAGGAAATTCGAGGTGTCTTTGGTTTTTCCCGAAAAAAAATATTGGCCGGGGTAACTACCCCTGAATGCTTTGAATTGTTAACGTTTGTTTGTTTTCTCACGATATCATCAAATGCTTGAACAAAAAAATCATCGGGAACAAAGACAAGGTAATTTTTCGAATGAAGTTTAATACGTTTTATTGGTATAACTTATCGTTACGAAAATGATAAACCAAAAATTATTAATTTTCGAATATTGAACAATAGGGATAATCGTCGAAAAAGTGTTTCAAGCAGAAGGATTTTTTACACCATGAACATCGAATAACAGCAACGTTTGTGCAGCCTTCGATTTCGACGTCTGCCTTGCGGATTCAGTATTTTGTATAAAATTAAATTCCTCACGATCACCTTTGAAACGTGTACGTAGAGTAAAAACCGCCCGAATGAATTTTGTTCATCGGGGGTAGTTGCCCCGGCCAATATTTTTTTTTTCGGGAAGATCCAAAACAAGTCAATATTATTTCGTGTTCATATGCAATATACATTTTTTCTGATTTTTAGACTTGAATTTGACCATTTTTCGCGTACACGCAAGATAAACAGCGGTCAGGGGTAGTTACCCCGGCCAATATTTTTTTTCGGGAAGATCCAAAACAAGTCAATATTATTTCGTGTTAATGCGCAACATACATTTATTCAGATTTTTAGACTTGAATTAGACCATTTTTCGCATACACGCAAGATAAACAGCTTTCAGGGGTAGTTATTCCGGCCAATATTTTTTTTCGGGAAGATCCAAAAACAAGGCAATATTCTTTCGTGTTCATATGCAATATACATTTTTTTCAGATTTTTGGACTTGAATTTGACCATTTTTTACGTACAGGCAAGATAAACAGCGTTTAGGGGTAGTTACCCCGGCCAATATTTTTTTTCGGGAAGATCCAAAAAAAAGTCAATATTCTTTTGTATTTATACGCAATGTACATTTTTTCACATTTTTAGACTTGAATTTGACCATTTTTCACGTACAGGCAAGATAAACAGCGTTTAGGGGTAGTTACCCCGGCCAATATTTTTTTTCGGGAAGATCCAAAAACAAGGCAATATTATTTCGTGTTTATACGCAATATACATTTTTTTAGATTTTTAAACTTGAATTTGACGATTTTTCGCTTACACGCAAGATAAACAGCATTCAGGGGTAGTTACCCCGGCCAATTTTTTTTTTTCGGGAAAATCCAAAAACACGTCAATTTTATTTTGTGTTCATACGTAATATATATTTTTTTCAGATTTTTTTACTTGAATTTGCCTATTTTTGGCATTAATGTAATAATATTTAGGGGTGGCTCACCCCCTTGTTTTTTTTTTTTTTTTATCGAGAAAATTACATTTTTCGTTTCTCATTATGAGAAAACTTTTGGAGTTGGATTGGTTAAAAAATATTATGTCCTTGTGGGTGAAACTGCCAAATGGCCCCTTGACATGCCTTACTTTGGAGGGTGGTTTCACCCCCTTAAAGTGTTTAATGGCAGATAAAAAAAAATACGTGTCGCTTAGTTTTCAATGTACTACAACATATATGCGTTAGATCAAAATCGGAGAGATCGACCTGGGATACCTTCCTTGTTAGAGATATCCAGGGACACCGGGTGTTTCAGATACATGTAGGTATATAGTCAAGAGGGTTTGAGCAGATATGGTCGAATGTTTTATCGCTGATGGTTCAAGAGTGTCGAGCAAAATAAAATCAAAGGCATCCGAAGTTCTGAACGGAGATTTTCTCTGCACACTTATAACACATCAGCTGTGACTCTTTGTCATGCTTTATATATACAGCAATACTTCTATATAGACAGCATAAACCTATATATCGTTGGCAGACGGTATGGTCGAATATACAGCAAGTGCATTGATGCCACTGAGAATTCTCAGCTGGGCGTTCGGGTGCCAATCTGTGAAACTTGAAGGACGAGAAGGTCTGCGAGGGACTACGAGTTTGGAGGATTTCTGTTTATCGTCATTTTCCTTTTCCGTCCACTCCCCAGCTGTCGCAGACTCTCGTCGTTGAAGGAGCAACGTTACTGCACCGGCCGGGCTTTTCCGTCGTTCTCCCCATAAAATCATTATCTGCATGTGTGCGTGTGTGCGCGCGCGTGTGTGTGTGTGTGTATTAATCCCTCATCTTCTGGGATTCACTTTGTTGTCAAACATTTCCCACCCGCTAACTCTCGATTTTGCACTTTCGATTCCTTCCCCTGCGACAACGTTTCTCCGGTTCTCTGAGGTGGATCGATGCGCTGTTCTACTACGTGAATATCTTATTCAGGGGGCTTCGGCAGGGATTTATATAGAGAAGTTGGCGCAAAAAAAATGGACGAGGAAAATTTTTCATGACATGTCATGAAAAATTGAATGAAATTTGCCATGACATTTAAAATCAATGCGAATAAAATCACGTTCATTGGGATTAAATAAAACTTACTTCGACGATTACGAAATAAAAAATTAACATCTTATAATGCGAGATGGAGACGATATTTTCCCAATTCACGCATGCGGATTCGCAAGAGCGTACGCGGAGCGAACCCGGAGCGTATTGATGCCTTCGCATGAGCTCTCAGTTGCCTGTAATCATCTCATTATCGGGGCATTGTACATCGCTGACAGAGACGCCTCGTACGTAGATATGCCGTTCCAACATTGGTGCACAATCTTACGGGCTATAATGTTTCGCATATAATAGAACATAACCGTACTATTGCAGTATAATAAAGTATATAATGTTTATATTCTCGATAGCATGTTCAGGTGATGCGTTCTTCTTCCTTTAAGATCGAAAAAAATCATGCTCTCCTTCGGGTTTTCGTTATTATGGCGTAATTTCGGGATCACAAAGTTGGTCCGTTGAATACTACATGAAAGTTAATTGTCGTTAAATTAAATTATCGACTCTATGCAGTAGCAGAGTATATACACTGCAAATCCAAGTGTGTAGTTTTTACACACTTATGTGTGTAATTTCTTGTAGTCACTTTTTACACACTTTAAGTGTATTATTTTGTAGAATTACACACGTGAAAGTGAGTAAAAAGTGACTACAAGAAATTACACACATAAGTGTGTAAAAACTACACACTTGAATTTGCAGTGTACGACTCTGTGAAATAAGTATGACTTGACCCTAAATCAATTATTTGTTTCACAAAAGCTTTATTTTATTGAATCGTAGACACCTCGCAACTGAACTGATTGTCAAATTATCGGTAGCTGATCTTGAACGGAATGTCATATACATATAATATGTAACATATAGAGGTCTATGATGGAAAAGGAGAATCATCATGGTCCTCGAGCACATTCAAAGCGAGTCTCGCATCTCCACCTCTCCAACTACGATTTCGTATCCGTCCAATGATTACACGGAGCATGACGCCAGTGTACCCCGTTTTGCTATGCATATATACATATCTGTATTCCCATGTGGGAATACACAGCGCGGAGTTCTAATCAGCCGAGGCATTGTGAACACACGAAATTACAGGAGACGGATCTCTATCACACTGCGCGGTTCTATAACGTATTAGTAACTACGTACAGAGAATGTAGACAGTACAGGGCGTATAATATATATATGTATGTACATATCGTAATGTTGCACACATATTGCTGGATGGTGGAAGGGTGGATACCATTCAGGCACCCTCTCTTGTCCGTTATAACGTAGATATGACGATATAGTTGGGAGGGGAATGTAGTAACGTAGTCGTTAACGAATTATCGTAATCAATTCTCTTTGACTCTCGCTTTTTCATTATAGATTTATGTACATATGACTAGTTAGCTGAATTGAGAATAAATTAGTGATTCTAATGAAGCCATAGAGTCTAAATTACACGTATAGTCTGATAGTTGTAATTAACCACAACGTATGATCACATGTTCAAGAATCATGAACAATAGGGATTTATTGAAGCTCTCACCGTTCATATACTGCGAGAGCACTTTTAACATTTCCGAATGACTAACGTTTAGCCAATGGTCGAATAGCAGGCGTTTACTGTACACCACAATATGAATATCCTGTATTAAAAAATGCGAAACAGGGGAGATAAATTTTCATGAGGACTCTAATACTGGGGTCGATATATCTATTATAATAGTAGTCGCTTTTATTACATTGAAGAGATAGCCCACGGCTGACACTCTATATCCTATTCATCGTGCATGTGTGCCGAAGCTCAACAGAATGTTATATATTTTCAACGCATGCTGCAATCTACGACAGCTTCAAACCCGTTCGTACATGTACGCAGGAGTTCGATGCGAGAGCGTGAGTATTGGTGAAAGTACGGAAAGGGTTGAAAAGGGATGACCATGATACCATCGAGAGTTCTGATCGCACGAAGGAGATGCTCGGACTCGGAAATACTATACCTATAGATTTACCTTGTACCAGGGCAAAAGAGTGAAACAGAGCAAAGGGTCACGTATAAGTATATCGATAAGGGGAAATAGAGAGAAGAGAGAGAGAGAGAGAGAGAGAGAAAGAGAGAGAGAGATAGTGAAAGCGAATAGCGATCGTAAGCCATGCCATTAAGGGCGGCAAGTGGGTGCATCTGTCTGGGCAAACCTGGGCTTAGTTCCAAATCCAACTGCAAACACACGAGATTTAGGAGCTATATATATATTGGCGAAAGTTATACTCTTAGTATTGTAACAGTGCTGGCTCTTATTCTCTGGTCTTTTCATCCCTCTTGTGTTCTATCGTATTTTCTACGTGAAACGAGAGAGATGGGAGCGAATAACCCGTTTTTTGTCGTAACGTGTATTGTTCGCGGTCAATGCCGACACTCCGACGCCTTCATCTTCGAGCCAAGATGCTCAGACAAATTTCACCACAAAAAAAAACCATACCTGTATTTCATTTGTCATAATTGAAATTCATTGAAAATAAACAAGATTGATTTTCATCCCGGTATTTGACCACAGATACACGATGCAACTAAATTTGCTTCAATTCAAATGCACCATGTTTTAATCGTAACAAATCTATTTATCTGGATACATGCAGCACGTTTATAGCGATGCCTCAACGCTTCGATGTTGGATCTAAATTTTTATTCCAGAAAAGAAAAAGATATGAAAAATAATATTCAATTCAGCCGGGATGATCACATCTCTTTCGCCTCTTCTTTGCCGAATCGAGAGAAATGTTCTACCCACGCCTGCTCTCGAAAATTCTTCGATCGAAACGCTCGGGCGGCATATTCGTAGAGTGCTCCCGTGCATTTGCCTCGCTCTTTCGGGACAATTAATTTTCGGAACGCTTTCGAGAAGAGTCCAGCTCGTTATCTCCCGACTCGTCGTAGTTGTCCTCGGTATTAACGACTCGATTCTCGAACTCGTTTTCGCAGCTCGATCCACGTGCTACGAGATACTCGCATATACCGTGCGAATTCACGAAAAAGAAGAGACGCAGAGCGATATAATAAAGAAAGATGGAGAGAGAAAGAGAGGAAGAGACCCGATCCCCATCACTTGAATCTCGCGATCTCTGAACTGAGATGAAGCCACCTCTCGCGAGTCTTTTCATCGACCGATGAGACACCGAGAACAATGCGACAGAGTTGAGCCAAATGAGAGTAGAATTATACGAGAGGTGGAGATCATCTCCAGCCTGGAAAACTCGAGAGTTTTCCTGTACTAGATGAGGCGTGAGTTTGCGTGCTGGTAAATTCGTCGGTCATGACAACGACTCTGTTCGCTTTATTTTTCGTCTTGAGCATTGTCATCCCTCATTCCTACATTGCTCACAAGAACACAGTGAGACCAAATTTAAAAAATAAAAACTTGAAAAAATACGAAAGTTTTTTTTACGATTCTTTGCTACTTTTCATACGGTTCACCTTCGAATAAGATTTTTAGAATACTCGTCAAAATTTGCAAAATTTTGTGTACATATTTCATAGGTACTTTCGACAAAATAAATTTTACTTCAAACATTTTGAACGTCGTCAAATATAAATTTTCTTAGAACTGGGTTCGGTCAATGCTTTCAATGACTCACCAAAGCTTGCATCAGGAGACGATGATGTATTTTTTTTTTCTACCGTTGGTGCAAATTTTAAACCCTTCCATGCTTACCAATGAGATGCATTCAAAGGTACTATTCTTTAGGTATACTCGCAACTGACACTAAACATCTGTCCATCCGACCCTTCTGTTTATCTCTCTCTAACTCATCGAGATTCTCGATCACTAACTTTTGCTCTTGTTTTTTTCTTGCTCTCTCGCCTCTCATCTCTCCTTCTGCTTCGCTGTTTTCATCTCGTTGACGACGAGAGAAATCGAGAGAGAGGAAGAGAGAGAGAGAGAGAAAGAGAAATAAAGCGGGGAAAGAGTACTCTTGCGATGGTCGTTCCGCCCTCACTTGTTCGCTGAGCCTCTCTCCCTATATACACCTCTCTCTCTCTTCCCCCTCCCTTCTTCGCCGGTGAGTTTAATTAGGCTCGCTTCGGGATATCTCGCAAGATCAGCAGCTCGTTAGCATGTTTTAATTGGCGGCTGTCAGTGAGATCCTTGCCTACGATAAAACCGAGAGGAGTAACCGAGCTATAGTATGCCATGGTGCAGCAGTCACCGCTTTACCGAGCGCAGCATATATGCAATGCATCCCACAAGCATATATATAAATTTACAAAGCGTACGGAGAGAATTGTTGTTTGCAGCGAACCTGCACGATGCCCTCTCGCAAGAGCGCCAGCGCTCGGTGACAAGCTTACCTTCTTATGCGCCCTCGTAAACGCTCTATGGCATACCGCGAATGCAGTATAAGATTCACTGAGAGAAGGAGTGAGAAGGTCGATATATATAGCGGATAATAGATTTAGAAAGAAAATGAGAGAAGGAGAAGCTGCGCAACGATGCTGGAAAGTATCCCTCCTCCCTTTTATGTTTGTACAACGTGTGCTGTACCAATAGCTCGGCTATCATTCTTCTCTCTCATTATCAATTCAGTGAGCATGGCCTATCTACTCCCCCACAGCTCTACACAGAGTATACCAAGAGAGCGCGACCATTATAGTTATCTTGCCAGGAAAACGATTCGTAGTTACAGCGTAATTTGGATGGTCCTTGAAAAAAAAAAACGTGTTTAAAATACAATATGTTAGATTTCAATAAAATTCCATTATTGTGTTGACGAATCGAAGCGACTTATTCGACTTGAATATTTTATTTGAATCTAAAAAAATTATTCGAACGACATGAATTTCGCTTGACTCAAAAATTCAGCGTATTCGTCAAATTTGCCTCATTATTTTCAGAGAGTTATCAAGTGCCATGAATATTGAAATTAAGCCGGAGCAGGCACGATAAATTTTTGGGCAAAAGTAACTGCAGACTCGGCGTGGCGTCAAGGGAGAAGAGCTCTGATGATCCGGCGGTGCAAGGATTTCTAGCTGTCACGTTGAATTTCCAAAGAACATATTATTATAACCCACGCACACAATTCGTGCAAATCCACCAAGAGCAAGCACATCGGACGAGACTTCCGTTCTGGCTTTGCGGTATAGTAAAAGGCGGTCTTTACAGGAGTAAAAGCCGGTGGACGTGGATACACGCGTCACTGGGATTTAAGGAATACTCGCGAGCACAGACTACTGAGGTAGAAGTGGGCAAAAGCGACGAAGGAAAGTTGCAAAGTTACACGTGTCTCTGGTACGGAGTTCACATCACCCGAGAAGACCTTATACTATCGCATTAGATGTACACATGAGTTTACATACCGCTGATGCTTTATATATATATCGTCTACTAGCAAGCAAAAGGGCGTATAACTGACACGATTGAGCACACAAAGTTATGTACGTTCTGCCTTCTTGCTTGTTTACAGTTCGTATATGTATGTATATACATTATATATAATGTAAAATAGTACAGTTTAGTGGAGCAGACAACTCACTGCTGATGCTGTCGTGGCTTACGACGTCTGGTGTGTCGCTCCAATTTTAGCAGGAACCGGGCTCTAAGCATGGATTAGGACTAAGCGGCTGTCACACACCATCCATCCCAACTGAATCCATAAATACATGTATGCATATATTCACACACGCGCGTTCGCTTAATGGATAACTAATACGTATTCCTGAGCATATCCGGGCGAGGAACGAAAGTAAAGAGGAGCCCGAGGTCCTCTGAAACGTTCAGGAGGACCGTGTCAGTGCAGAAAGAAAGAGAATTAACGATTCGACGTACTCATTCGCTATAGAATCATAGAGGGAGAAAGGGGTATTTAAAAAGCTCTCGTTTCGATACCATACGAGCTTTCTTACCATCATACATAGTATATATATATATATATATACCTATATGTATACATTTGTGTATGTATATATATACCTATTTATATTATATATATACCTATTTATATATATATACTTTTTTTATATATATATTTATATATATATATTAAATATATATATATTTATATATATATATATATACCTATTTATATTGTGTATATATATATACCTATATGTATACATTTGTGTATGTGTATGCCGTATAGGCGTTCTTCGTCCTTCGTGCTCGATCTCTTTCTGTCTCGTAGACGAGTATATCCGGGGATTTAAGCTGATGTACGTGACAAGCGGTATTTGCGGGCGCGTTACTTCTCGTGCGTGATCAGATTACGAGCTTTCAAATCCACACGATTCTCTTGTTGGCCCTGATGCGAGCTTTCACACGCGGAAATACGATACCGCGCGCATTGGATACGAGTGTGCGTCATGGTCAAAGCCAGTTTCTCCGTATAGTGCAGTAAGCACTTGTGTGGAAAATTTGGAATCCTGTGCAGTTTTTTGCATACTCAAATCTTAATAGCGTAGACATGATTTTTTGAAAAATTCGTTAAACTTTACTTGCGTTATTTGTATCATGTTTATAAATCGATAACCTATACGTTAGTAAAATAAATTTTTTTATTCTGTTGTAATTAAATCCAATATTTTTTTTTGAACGGTTTGTCGCGTTGATATGCTAGAAAGTTCTATCTAATTTATTTTGTTCAAATGGGGACGCCCCTCAACGAATATTTCAATCATGTCGATCAGTGAACGTATCAAATGAAATACACTCAAGTGACCTAAATTGAAATTATATTACGAAAGATCGTATAGAGTTGTAATTTAAAGTTCTAAAGGCCAGTATGGTGGATGAGATTTCTACATGGAGTATAGCAAGATAAGTTTTGGCCTCTCCTGTGTTACGTAACGAGGAACCTTTCCCTCTATACTGTATATGAGCAGATATCCGTGGTCCCAGGTGGCCGATTTCGAGGCCAACCTTCGAATGGGAAATCTAAATGGTAATAGGAATGGGAGACCTTTAACATCGCCACAGATGCAGGAATGCATACATGCATTCAGGGCACTTTGTAGATTTAAGCATGCTGCACGAGTCAGTGACTCGTCTGTTGAACAGTGATTAAAGTTGGGGCAAGCCTCGAATTGATCGGGATCATATCGTGCTTTTTTTTTTGACATATTGCATGGTGCCTATTTATGGATGAAAAATATGCATTCGTGTTAAAAACCTATAAATTTGGACCGGTAATGAAAAATTAATCGAACGCAGCGGTACCCAATGGAGGATTCGACATCAAGTTCATAATCGATTTCAGACGAAAAACAGTTGATTCGTGATGAAGATTCATGTAAAACATCGGGGCCCGTATGAACATTGTCGGATAATAACAATCTTTAGCACCGATTGATTAACTCGAAAGCGTTCGTGATTTTTTTTCTGCTGTGGTGGTTTACTAATGAAATAAAAAAATTTTAGTTTCCCTCCGCCACTACCCCAGCACTTTTTCACAGCGACGATAAGTTATTTCACCCAGATTTTTCGTCACGGCCGACATGCAGTAAAATCCCCTAGCGGATAATTACAGCGAAAACTTTTTTAATCGAGTAAATTGAATTTTCGTATATCGTACCCACAGGGCAAGTACTAGGTTACCAGAACAATGATAGTAGACATTTTTCACACAAGCTACAAAGTAGACTTGAGCATGCAACCGAATTCTTTTCAGGTCTTTAGGACCCCAATGATCCATTGTTTTTGCCTGGTCCATATTTGCACCAACTCCTCAATGTCTCTATATTGTACACATTCATACTTATATCGGCAACAACGCAATGCCTCCCCTATTGGGTCTAAAACGAAACTTTTTAAATCCTTTTCTGTTTACTCTTCAATGCCTCATCGATCGATGACGTGTTGGTCACGAGGGCGGAGGAGAAAAACGTTGGAAGCCACGAGACCTGTCAGTAGATGAGAGAAAAGAACGTTGTAAACATATATTGAACACCTCGCATCGACGAGAAATATTCCTGGGGCTAAGATGGTTGTGGTATCACGAAGAAGAGCCATGAAAACAGAGAAATACGTTGATAAACTTCTTTGTGTTGCAGTGAAAGCATTGGAACGGCGAGCACGAAGAGTGTAAGAATCAGGATGAACGAAGGGGAGAAAGCAAAGGCCGTATAGTTTTTTGTACCAGGGAGTAAAAAATGCTCTGGTCGAACGAAAATGCTTTTTCACTGGTCGCACACCGCAAGTAGATAGTATATAAGTCCGGCGAAAGAGAGGATGCGAATCAGAACAAAAAAAAAAACATTGTGACGAAGAATAATCATGCGGAGCTGTAAGCTACGCGAATGAGGGATCCCCAGGCGTCTGTCATGATGGCTCAACATAAATTCTCCTCTTCTCAAACCAGCAGCCTCTGCACCATGTTTTTATCGCACTATCTCTCTCTTTCTCTCTCTCTCTCTCTCTCTCTCTCTCTCTCGCGAAGTGCTCTTTTTTCTTTCCATTTACTTGATGAAGTAATACGCGGCTTATACCAATTTCCTTGCTCATAAACAAAAGCAAAATTTTAGCGAAACGTACCGAGGGTAACACGAACAAATGGCGCAAGAGAGGCGCTAGCTACAGATTGTTTTCTGCAAGATACAGCGATAATTACGATAAAAAGTTATACAAATTTACTAGCCGAAAAAACTTTAGATTACGATTCGACGGTTTTTGCGATAATTGAAATATTTGTAATTTTTATATTCTTAATGAAATGATGACTAATTGGAAGGATTAAAAACCTGGGTAATTTCCGGAAGAAAATTATATGAGATAATTTTTGATTAAAGGAATGAGAATAGGAATCGTAATTAGAGAAGAATGATTATTATATTATAAGCTTCGTAATTGTTGAGAAAAAAATATCTTTACGTTACGGATACATCATATTGATCTCCGTTGTGTATTTTCATTTTTCCACCGTGCAAATAAAGGTCCCGTTTCTAACGTGCACATAATTCTCCATTTTTCTTGCCGTGATATCCGATTCCTCATAGCACTGTTTCTCTCCCTCTCCGGTGGCGGTGCGCCACAAAGGATCCTCCGGATGAATTAAGATCGAAATTTGAGCGCGCGTTGTTACGACAATGCAGCATGCGCACAGATATAGAACGCTGGTACACACACGACAGAGCTGCAGAAGAAATGTGAAAGATCTTTCTTCGCCCCGATAATCCGACACTCGCTCTCTCTCTCTCTCTCTCTCTTTCTCTCCCTCTCTCTTTATCTTTCTCCCTCTCTCTCCCTTTCTCTATCTTTGTCGCAAATTGTTCACGCCGTTTCTCGCAAACTGTATATTCGTCCTACCGTATATGCAGCGCACTTTATGTACCATCTTCCCACGATGAAACTGACCGGTATGCCGCAATATGTCTGCTGATAAATCTTATCGAAAATCTCTCGAAGCGATTGCACCGAGTTGCGGTTAACTTCACCGAGTACATTGGCCGTTATTACGCGGTATGTTACGCACGCATGCGCGTACTTGGCGAAAGAAAGTACGTATGCACGTATATGTAATATATTTATGTAATATGTACCCTATCATCGGGCTCGGAGTTTTCTCTCCTCTCTCGTGTGACGATATCGCGAGCATTATATCTCGCTGGCAGATGTGAGCACCTATGGAGACCCCACTTCGTATGCAAATCGGACTCCGCCCTGAATAAAATATTAACCATGCGCCAGGAGTCTCTCGTGGGCAGAGCAGCAGCGAGAGAGAAAGAGATGAAGAGCGAGAGCAGAAAAGACGAGAGCAACTTTGCTCCTTCTCTCCTTTACTCCCAGCATCGGGGCTCTTTCTATCGGACTATTGAGAAATTCCTTCTCCGTCTATATTTCTTACCTGTCTCAGTCTTTTTTTTTTTTTTTTTGCACATCGCACCCTGATGACGGGACCCTCGTTTCGTCTCATTTCTTTCTATCTCCACACGACTTCAACGATACGCCTCTCATTTCGCCTCCCCTCAATAGCCCTGCGTCTCCACCAATTTCTTTTTTTTTTTTTCGTTTTCATTATCTCCATGTATAGGCCTAATAACATGGGCCTTTAGAACTTCTGTGAACCGGTAGTAAAAGCAAAGTTCCTTCCGAAGGGCGCGATCATCCTGAAAGAAGTGTATCCGCGAAAGAGAAGGAAAACAGAACGAAAAATTCGACTTTGCTCCATCGCTTTTTGGATTTCTATTTCATTACTTTGCCTCTTTTATTTCATCCATCACTCAGTCCCTCTTCATCGCGAATAACGGATTTACCTTGTTCGAGCGTCATATGCGTATAACGAAATGAAATTTATATTTTTATTAAATATGATGTGTTTAGGGTTGCACACGTAAAATATGAGATTCTCAACATACACATCAGAGAAAAAAAAAGCATACGTTTCAACTACAAAGAGTGACCACAAGCTGTCAAATAGTTTTTTTTAGACAGAACGAGAAAATTTGGCATGACCGAACTTTCTTAACGCTTTGTGAGCATAATTACAACGAATTAATTATAAAGGGACACACTGGTCAGCGAGACGACTCCTGGCGCATTGTCGCACCTGAAGACCTGAAGGGACCGAAATACGCTTCGGTTCATTCCACTCTGAACCCAAAAGGATCCTAATTTGCATCTGCTGCTACGGAAGAGCTACAGAACGTGATGTCGCTTCTTCAAGTTTCCGCCCGAAGGGCTTAAAACGCGTACCTCTTCGACGAATGAGAGAAATACGACGAGACGAGAAACGTGTGACCGCACACAACGAGATCTGCGTTGCGTGAAATTTAATTGCGATTTTAACATCCCTCTCTGCATGCCCTATATGTATACATATCTGTATCATCGCATCCCAAAAAGTCACGCCAGGTAAGAGCACCATCATGTATATGAGGTATTCCATGTGAAGTGGACCACCTCCAGACTTCATCACATCCGATTTCGTTTTTCATTTAGGATTATATTATTATCCTATATGAAAGTACCTTCACTGATTTATTTCAAATTTTTTCGGCCCCCTGTTCCGGAGATTTGAATTTTTGAAATTTTATGATTTTTTACAGCCGTAAATTTTAAATCGATGGTATCTCGCGATCGGAACATCGTAAAAATATAATCAAGATAGTCGATCAGTTCATTTAGAATTCAACTTTTTGAATTTTTTTTATTTTCCGGAAAAGTATTGGTTACCAAAATTTGACTTGAAAACTGAAAACCAAATTTTCGTCAATTATGTCAGGTCGGAGAAGTTCGAAACATTTTTTTTCGGATTCTACACATTTTTTTCACGTTCGAATATGTCTTCTTCCAGATGCAGAAATTCGATTTACATTTTCTAAAAAATAAAAGAAAAAACAAAAAAAATTAAAGGCTTTGATTTTTTTTTAACAAAAATTTTTGTAATTTCATTTCGTTATTAATTTTTTTTGTATTCATCAAACCCACTTTTCCGAAACTTTTTTTTGTGTAGTTTTCAAGTAAGTCGATAGCGTCAAACTTAGAAAAAAAAGGTAATATAAGGCTAAGGAGACGTTCGTGTGATTAGCATCGTTAAGGAAGGTTATTTTTCAACCACATATTCTCTTCAGCTGACGAATTAGAAAATATAGCAACTTTAATCAAACCTCACAGTATTCTATGCTTGTAAAGAAATTCTCTCTCGCTGAAAGGCAGTCAACTTTGAAATGCGAAAAACATGTTGAGGAAAAAAGTGAATCCATGTTTCAATCTTTATTTTTCTACTGGCTCTTGTATACTTATATAAAAATTTCTGAATAAATGTTTAACATTGGATTCCAATTTTGCAAAATGTATTTTTCTTACGTCTGATACCCATAATCTTCTATGAGAAAGACGAATGAATTGGAATTTTTTTTTTTCTTTAATTGAAATATAATTTTTTTTAATAAAGAAAAAAATCAATATTATTTTTTCTTTTCTTTTTTAGTAAATGTAAATGATGAGATCTGAAGGTGGTCCACTCACGTGAAATATCTCATATACACGTATATTTCCGCACATACAAAGTGAACTGTATGTACACCAATTTTGGAACTTGGTATTTGTCTCGCTTCGTGTGACCAATACAGTGTAACTCGGGGATTCCCGCAGTTGGGGCAAAAGCAAATTCGAAGTGCAATATACTATATACATTTGCCATATGGTATACCATCGAGCCACTGATGCCACACGCGACCACCAAAAGTTTCACCTTTGTTATTGCGTTTCCACCACCGCCACAGTGGCCGCGAAATGCAAAGCAAAGAGAGCCCTAGAGAGAGAGAGAGAGAGAGAGAAAGAGAAAGAGAGAGGGAAAGATGAGCGTCGGGACGCCTAGCCATGCGCGAAATTACGTAGTTTACGCGAGTATCTCCTATATGCGCGCTGAGAAACGTCACGCTGATTCGCGATCACACAGAGCGAGACAGACATAGAGTGTCGTATAGCATAGAGAAAACGAAAATCGGAAGCGAACGGGAAAGCTAGTTGGATTTGAGATATAAATTCGAGAGAAGTTCTGGATGTTGCACACACATCCCGCGAAACCAGAGCTTTCGAATTAAGCTCCACCGTGCTCATATATGTATATTCCCCTTGAGACCAAAACTCGACCCGGGAGGCATTCAATTTGTAAAAAAAAAACGATATTTTCATTCTTTTCTTTTCTTTTTTTTTTCTTTCTTCAAAACTCGATTTCAGATACTTCTAGTCAAAAAAATATATGTATTAATACGATTAGACGGGGTTATACGATTTTATTTACAAACAAAATACAATTTTGCTAAGGAACGCGTTTATTTAATGGTATTGAGAGAAAATAAGTGCAAAATTTCGAACACATGATTTAGTTGACTCGTGAAAACTAACGTTGGAAAATTTAATAATATCGTGAATTGAAATTTACAACTTTACCGATTTGGCCCGATATAAAACCCGGAAGCGATATTATATTATGTCTTATCGCTGCAAAGTCTTCCTCTGTGGTAAGAAAGTAGAAAGGGCAGGATGCTAAAGCAAACCAATATCTACTGACTACCATACATATATATATACTCACGAAGAGATTTAGGAACGTATAGCGAAATGGTCGGGCATACATATATTTCCCCGTGGGGCCTTCTCTGCAACAGCCAGTCGAGAACTCTCGGTAGTAAAACGGTAGTTACGGAAAAGTAAAATGAATAGGAGTGAAATGGTCCGGGTAATCGCCAATGTGGCACGAAAAAGCGCATCTTGCTATCTCGGATAGGATAATTAATGTCGAAAAAATCGTACCGTTTTACGCAAAAAAGTGTACTAGGATCCTAATGAATAATAAGGATATTGAGGAGCCAAATGTTTCGAATCAATAATCGGAACTGTGGTATCTATACTTTGCTGTTAAATATAGTAATGACAGTCGAAACTGGAAGTGTGATTAATTTATGACGAAACAGTGTAATTGAAAGGGCAGTTATTTTTACAATAAGAGAACGAAAAAAAGGAACGAAAAAATATTTTTACAATAAGAAAACGAGACCAAGGGTGAAAATGGAAAGTGAGGCTGGTGTTGAGGTATAAAAAGGTAGTCCATGTCTCAAAAACCAAAACATAGAAAAAGATTAACATTTTTTACATTTGCTTCAATATTTCAATTTGTTTTTTCTTGGAGATCTGAAAAAGAAAAATTTCATTGTAATAATCGGGGGAAGATTCCCTATCGAATCGAACTCGGAAATAGTTTATTCGATTGTTTTTTAAGTCGCTTAAACCCTATCAGGACTTTGAATTTAATGAAAAGACAAGTATTAACTCTCTCGAGGACAATCCATGGCATATATTTATCATCCACTTTTTTTTTATAGAGCGAAACATAAAAAAAAAAAAAATTGGCACGTATTCAATGCGGTACAATCAAAAACTTTACAGTCTCTATGTGTATGTGCATGCACATCGTTCATTGCGGATACATAAATCCATACCCCGCAAATTACGAGTATATATGAATGTGTGGTGTGTGTTTCTCGATGTGAAAGAAAGTCGCCAAAAGTATCGCGATCGGCTCAGCATCGGCTCAGTCAGTTCGTAGAGCGCTTTTTAATCGTCGTTTCGAAAGTAGTAAAGTGCAGCAACGTTTATACTATAATGGTCCCATTGGCGATGTAGCGTTGAGAAAACGAGAAAGAGAAAGATGCAAATAACTATGTATATGTAGAACGGTCGCTAGACGCACGCGACGCCAACATCGTCGTCGTCGTCGCCGACGGCGCTTATAGAATCACCCGGACTTTGCCCGGCGCCCGATTTACTCCTGCGGAAGGAGAGAGAAAGAGAGCGATTAGCCGCGTGTGCCGACATCAGCACGATAATCTCTACCGTCGACAATTTCACGATTTTCACGCTTCACCGATCTCCTCCGCAGGCACTTGGACATGGAATTTTCTCGAGGCGAGACATGTTGCATACGGGAATTGAAAAAAAAAAAAAAAAAACGTTTAAATCGTGATGGGAATATCAAATGAGATGCAGAATATTATAATATCTATGCACATATACATATATATGTATACGTATATCTGATCATTTTCCTTGCATCTTCGATCACTTATAATTACAGGAAACCTCCGCCCGTGACCGAATTCCATTAAGCGAATAGCGGGTAATTGATTGAAATAATACTCATTACGCGTTCATGAACAATGTATATTTTTTTTTAAAGCTCATCTCGGTGCAGGTCAATGCGCCGAGCAAGCCGGGACATTGTGAGTGACGGCACAGATCCATAAATTTTAAACGAATCGACTGATTCGAATGCCTTTTTCAGGATCTTCTTATTATTTCGATAAACACAGGAAAAAAAAACCAATCCAATCCAATCCAATCCAATGTTGCATATTCGGTAGACGTAACATTCAAAAAATTATTTTTGAATATGCTGAAACATGCGAGCAGCCAAAAGTTTTATTTTATTTTCGATAGACATTCTCGGTTTGTAAAAATTATTCGTGAGCTCTGAGAATATTTTTCGTTGTCACGAACGAGGGGCAAGCAACGTCGTGTTGAAATTGTTACATTCGGGTATATGCGCTAACAATTTTATTCCATACCATAGTTGAATACATTATAAGAAGTTTACGATGGAATTCAGTACAAGCTACGACTACGAGCCACTCTCTACATGTGCATTCCGTTTGTTAGAATTGCATAGTTTTCGATGGCTTGGAAATGTAAGGGTGAAACTCATATGACTATTCGCGTTGAATCATGCGATTTACCCAACCTTTTGTTTGCTATAATTCGATATACACGTTGCAGATATCCTTCACGGAATTCTGCAAAACCCATACGAATCGGCGTAATTGGGGGGTGGAGGGGGGGTCAACGGTCCATCGAAGTTTGGTCGGAAAGGCAATTTAAACAAATTGGTGTGAGCCACTATCCGCGGGAGTGCGAGGGTCGCGTTGGAAAGGCTGCCGATAGTTTTAGAGGAACATAGTTTTATAGCGAAGTAGGCGAGAGGGGTGGGAGACTTAATAGGGTGGCGAAGGGGAACGACGGACGGTAGAAATAGATGCTTGGCTCGGAATAAAAAACGCGAATTGTTCTTTCTCTCCTTTCTCTATCGCTATCTCTCCCTATATGTCCCTGCTTGGATACAGAGAGATAGAGAGAGAGAGAGAGAGAAAGAGAGAGAGAAAGAGAGAGAGAGAGAGAGAGAGAGAGAGAGAAGGAGGGAAAGGACGCGCTCCACACCTTGTTCGATTAATCGAAATCGAAACGAGTCAGCGCAACCGTGCTGTGTACGAACGTTTATTGTTCGAGGGTGGTAATAATTTGATTTTCGGGTTATTCGTTGCATTCCCGAACGATCCACATACTAGGCGATCGTAACCGTGTAAACGTCACATTCCCCTTTTTTTATCCATGCACATGCTCATTCGACCCGATAACTGGAATATAATCGAAACGAGACAACGTTGAATCTAGTATATGATCGAGACAACAGTGTATTTGAGAGAGAGAGCTCACTGCGCGTTTCATGAATTTCCATGTTAAAATCGAGAAATTCTGGAAGCTCCGCCGTGGAATGCGTCCACAAAGAGCTCATCGAGAGAGAGAGAGAGAGAGAGAGAGAGAGAGAGAGAGAGAGAGAGAGAGAGAGAGAGAGAGAGAGATCTAAAAACGAAAAAAGTTCGGATGGTAAAAAGTTTTACTGTACCGCGAGTTTTAGCTAACGGATAAATGTATCACCGGGATAAAAGAATAAAGTTTTTTTTTCGTAATGAATAAAACGGATATCGCGACAGGGAGGAATTAAATTTAGAAACATTTTCGCCATCAGAAAGATAGGCACCTCATTTATTTAAAATCATGCTAAGCTCGCGCGTTTTTCACGGTGAGTTTTTCATTTTTTTTTTTTTTTTTTTTTTTATAAAACTAGCAATGGAAATGTAAGATAAATGTATATTTTTGCAGCTCCGATGGGCCCACTCGGTGCGAAGGAAAATTTAATGAAACGATAAATTGTCAAATTTTGCAACCCCGATTTTCGAGGTAATTTTTATCCGCGCGGTACCGCGGAGGAGCTTCCGTAAAAAATAATTCTCACCCACCGGTCACTGGAATTCTCGTCGATATATTACATCGAAAATTCTTCGTTGCAAACGGTGCAATATAACAATGTAGAGTGAGAAACAGAGATAACACCAGAGAACAATAGACGCCCGGATATTAATATATGGGACATTCCAGACCATACCGATACGTCCAGGTGCATCACCTTCCAGGAATTGATGGACAAATTTGCTTTATTGTTTTTTTATACTATTAAATAGGAGATGGCGAAAAAATCTTAGGGGTCTAAGGGCAACGTAAAAAATTATGGACCAAATCACAGAAGGCGCGACGATCACGGACTTGCCGATTTGGCCTCTCAAATTACCTTTGTACTCACAAACCCACACACACACACACACACACACACACACACACACACACACACACACACACACACATACACATACACACATACATAGATCAATATATCGAGTGCTAACAAACAAAATGGCCTACATTGTTTTACGTATTAAATCGTGCACGTTTACGACCTTTTTGTTTGCCAGCAATCGATACTTAAGTATCAGTATGCTACATATATGCGTATATAATATACACACATATGTGTGTGTGTGTGTGTGTGTGCAGGATTTCAGGACTGGGCACACGTGTAAAAACCACAAAGAGTTGCGGTCTGCGAGAACGTATTTTTCCCAAAAGGATTAACGATCAAATCGTTTTTCCTGGTGGCGCGCGAGCGCGCGGCGTGTGGTCTCTCTCTCTCTCTCTCTGTGCCCAGCGATACAACACACACGGCACACGTTTTCCACAACGGGGCGACCGTATAGGATACTATACTCTTTCGGGTGATGGAGGAGCAGTGGATGGGGGGGTGACAACGTAGTTTCCCATGTTTTATGGTCAGTTCCGTGCTCCGCGGTATCTGATTGCGTCATAAATCGAAAAAGCGGAACGAGGCGCGAGCTTCCACCTCCATGAACAGTTCCGCAGCAACACACTGTATGTGCAGTATAGGAAATAGCGAATCGTACAGTCCAGCAAAAGGAAACGAGCGAGAGAAAAAAGATTTATAATAAAAAAAAAAGTAGAAAACGGTTAGCGCGATACCGCAAACCTACGCGAGATTTTCGTTTTGCTAGCGTCAAACTAAATCGAATGCTGGTTCCCGGTACAATCTATATCTTCCATTAACGGCATGAGAATAACGCTGTTCGTTCGCCGCAAAAAAAACAGCGGTCACCATTCACAACTGGTCTCCATTACGCTATCTTTTCCCTTAAATTTACGTGTACAGAAAAGACGCTTACGAAGAAACTTCATGAAGATTTAATCGAAAATTTTTCCATTTTTTATTGCTGATTTATATGAGGCTTGAATGAAAATATAACTGGAGATTGGTGATCGCAGAGTCGGATTCTCCATCGGATTACGTCTTCGTGTACCCGCACAATCGAAAAAGAAAGTTTTTGATATTTTTTAGAAATAAAAATTGTATTGCAGTTTAAATTTGCAAGCTTGTAAAATGAGGAAGAATCATTCTTCTGAATGGAATCGCTTCTTCTTATCGAATACAAAAATAAGTATAATTTGAAAAAAAAAAACAAACAACTA
The DNA here is from genome assembly GCA_963564615.1 of Rhorus exstirpatorius. Classification (NCBI taxonomy): domain Eukaryota; kingdom Metazoa; phylum Arthropoda; class Insecta; order Hymenoptera; family Ichneumonidae; genus Rhorus; species Rhorus exstirpatorius. Next base: position 32,320,258 of record OY751315.1, on the reverse strand, counting down.
TACGTGGTATTATAGAGGTGCTGTTAAATGGTGGTGCTGGTAACGTTTATAAGGTCTCAACATTCTTAACAAATAGAATCGTGTTTGTTCTTTAAGGCTGGTATAAAATGTGTCCGCAATTTCCGTAAAAATACAACTTCTTTATGTTGGAAAAAAATGATGAAAATCAGTCAACTTTTCGAAATTTCACAGTCTGCAACTTGCAAAAAAGTAAGAATTCTGACCATATAAATGCTTTATATTCTCCATGGGAATGACTAATTTGATATAAAATCAAACTGTGTTTCGAAACTCGATAAGCTCAGGTACTTTTTTTATTTAATCAATTCCACAAAATTTCGTTAAATTCTTTCTTCATTTCATTCTCCCCTCCTCTCTCTTTCTCTCTCTTACGCTCTCTTTTTCTATCGCTCTCACCCTTCTTCATACTCGGAAACTCTCTAGTCTTTGTAGTTCTCAGAGCTCTCTTGTGACCTCGCGGAGGGGTAACAGTTGTTCCATTAAAACGATTTGGTACTCGAGTACCTCGGTGCGGTGGCTCGGTGACTCAGTCAGGCTTGTGAACCACCAGCAACCTTATTTCTCTCACTCTTTCTCTCTCTCTCTCTCTCCCTCCCTCTGCAACCCGCTCTCTTCGGCACTGATGCTGAAGAGCCACTTGTGAGTTCGCTGCGTGTAATTAATTCACCGTGAAATGCTACATTAATTCGTAATGGGCCATGTGTCGTGTGCGCGTGCACACAACTGCAGTCAGGTACAGTGTATACATATATCACTAGAATCGAGCCTGTGTACGCTTTTTTCTCTTTCTCACTCCTTGCCGTATATCCTCTCATTCGCTCATTGCCCGACCAACTCGCGAAACCGGCAATGCATGCTCACCGGTTAAATTTGCCCCGTGCCTCGTCGAACACCGCCGGCATACACATTAATTGTTCTTTGCCCGTGTAAACTACTCGTTACGCTACCGCGGCACGAAATTATCGAACGTGAACTCTACGTCTCACTCGTTTTGCGACAAAAGTGATTATAGCCCACGGGTCAATTTCCCCCCTTCCCTCTAGCATTTACCCGTTGAAATTCTCGTCTCACTGTTACGTAAATTTAACCAGCTGTCGATCTCTTTGTCCAAAATCTGCTCGCAAAGGATCTTATTTTATACGGTCAGATTTATCAGACCGTATTAAAACTGAAAAATGTAATTTTTTTAAAATGCATTTATGGTTTTTAATAAATTTATGTTATTCGTATAAGCTCAAGGATTTCCCGTAAATACACGAAGAAATAAGTGTTTCGTTGCACTAAGCATTCATTTGCACGTTGCATGATTATAATTGAACATCCATTTGTGAATTGCAAATGAATGTTTAATTAATATGAAGTATCTCTATCGTTCCATGCCGAAAAATATTCGATTGTTTGGATAAATATGTTTTTGGATCAACGAAAAGATTTTCCTGCATTGAAAATATGCGTACAAATTTTTAAAAAAGTCCATAGAATGCGTGCTTAAATTGAAAATGTATATGCAATATTGTAAATTACTCGGTTAAGAGAATTTGCATTTTGTTTCGAATTCTGCACTGTTGAATATAATCTGCACTCTCGACTATAAAAAATTAAATCGAAGTGCTTCTCCTCTACTCCAAGTCGTTATTGCATAGACCAACTCGATTTTTTGATTCGGCATAAAAGCTCGCCTCGTTCAACATCGAGTACCGAGCCCCGGTACTCGAGGAATAAATAAAGAGTTAACGTGACTACGAAATGAGACTTTTCATTTCCCCGGATAGAATTCCGATACTTTTCACCACACTGCAAGTGAGTTTTTCAACTTTGTCGCTTTTTTTTTCTCTTTTGCCTCTTTTTTCTTTTTTATTTTATTTTTTTCCATGGAAACCACTTCTGCTCTTTATGGTCACGGGGATCGAGCAACCAAGTTCGAAAGCAGGATAAAAGGGCACGAGACGAACTAGCAGAGTAGCGAGTAATCGTGGCGACCCCTACCGAAAGGGTAGAGAGACTTGAAAGTTTCGAAACGAGAAACGTAGTATAGCTAGAGTTTCACCAACTCTAGCCCCCCCCCCCCCCCCCCCCGCCCAACGTATAATTTCACCCGTTTTAAACGTGGATCTCGTGTGGCGTACTCGCCAGTAAAACTTTTCCTCGGGAAAACGACGTAGCTATGTCCTCAGCAAAGAGAACTACACCGGTAGTTGGTACCAAGGATATTGGTTAACAATGCCATACGTTACGAAGATATTCACCGCGGTGATATCTAAAATGAAAATGTGCACAGATCGAATGGAAAAGAAAAACCATTATTAGAAATAATTTTTGACGAAATGAATTATAAATGATTTTCAGAACAAGTAGCAACATTTACTATAGAATAACAGTTATTCAAAATTATACTCTTAATTGTTCGATATATTACAATTTTCAACAATAATAATTTCATCAATAATTTTAAATTGGGATCTCTATAATTCAGTTTTATCACGAAATCCTTCGTTAAGCAAATTTTCTGTAATTGTTTGATAAAAATCTCAAACGGTAGAAATATATCTAGAAATACAAGTCGTTGAGTTTCTTTTCAATTTTTTTTTTTTTTTTTTACAAAAATATCACCTAACTTTACCGAAAACTATTACGAAATCCGTTCTCTGATCTTTTTGGCACAGTCCTAGAGTGGGCGCGTCGTGTGTCCCTATCGAGAACTAATTTAAATTAGCTCTCGACGTAATTATACGTCGGTGGATAATAGCAAGTGAGTTTTAAAAAGCTAACCGAAAACGTTAAGTGTACGGTAAAAGCTACAAAGCCTTGTGGTTCGGCTCGAATCCAATTTTCCGAGTCGGCGAGAGAGCGACGACACACAGTCACTCGTCGTTTCAACGTGTGGCGAAATCCCCAAAAGCAACGCGCGCACGCACGCACACGCTTTACGGTAGAGCTGTGGAGCGCTCTCATCTACTTCCGGAAATTCGGTACTCTCTCTCTCTCTCGTTCCTCTTGCCCCGAAATACGCCACCCTCGGGCAATTGCCCGTGCTTGCGTCGGCGTAAATCCGGTCCTGTCGCCGCGCTAAAGACCGCTCGGGCCGAGCGAAACGTCACCCACCCTCTCATCTCCCAAACACAGCCCTTAAATCCCGACGAGAGGGCCTTGACTATATATACATTTTACTGTGAGTGTGTGTGTGTATGGTTGGCGGTATATTCTATGCTGTGAAAGGCCATACCTTTTGCTTCACAGGACACACGAGACGACTGAGATGTATGGGACTGCGATTTATCAGGGGCGCGAGAATGTCCTGTACGTTTGAATCTCACCGAAAAGAGAATGCGAAACTTTGGGCTTGTTTTTCTTAAAAAAATTGTTACCCTGCACCGGACACAATGGATTTATAATAGATTTTCATAAATTTTATTTGAAACAAACAACGCTTGTTCGATCGAAATCAAATTTATTCAGTATTCACAGTAAGAACCCTCCATACAGTAAAAAAAAATGTTATATATTTAACGAAAAATTGTGTTAATTTCACCAATACTCATGAATTTTATTATACTATGTTATTTTCGTGTTTCCATCAAATCGAATAATTATAGAAAAATTAATAGTCGAAAAATTCTAGTGACTGCCTTGAGAAAATCTCATTGTCCCCTTGTCTGTCACGAGGTTGGAGAAAAAACGCTAGAGATAAACAACGAGTCATATAAAATGAAGTATATCATAGCTTCAGTTTAGCTTGCTAAGTGTCAGACTTATAGAAGTATGGAAGTGATGAAAGGATGAAACGGGAGAACCGAGAGAGGGTGAGAGAGCAAGAGAGAGAGAGAGAGAGAGAGAGAGAGAGCAGAGAGAGTGAGGAGATCGAGCCTTCCGTGAAAACGACTTTGGGACGAAAGATCATCGACGTGTCTCCTCGTCGTTGACGAAATTTTCACCGCGCGCATGCAAGGAGAGAGGACAGATTTCACGGTCTGCATGAGACGTTCGAAAGTTCGCAGCGAGTCTACGCGGAGAAGTGGTGATAGCGTAGCTCCGAAAACTCTGGGGTGCACTGAAGATGAGAAAAGAGAAAGAGAGAGAGAGAGGGAGAAAGATATACGGTGCGAAAAGACGAGAGCAAAGTTTCCCCTAATAACTATTGCGCCACGACGGGGCTATCCAGGCGTGAAGGCGAGATACGGATTAAAGACAGGAGGTTGGATGCTTTTCCATCCAGGACAATTGCACGTCTTTCTGACGCAGCTGTATTCTCACTCTTTTCTAATAATGCTTACCTCTCTGTAACTTTTCCCTAATACGGATATCTATGTACATAGCATACATATTTTATTGATTTCCGACCGTCAATCAATTACAATATAGCTATTCCGATTTACCTCACACCTTAAATAGTACGTTATTTGTAAAACTTTTTTTCACCGTGAGGAATTATTTTAATAGCGGTAGGATCGTCAAAAAATATTTCTCAAAACGATTAGTCATCGGCGAATCTGCGCATGAAAGTTCCATCAGCATATGGTGCACATGCCAAAAAGTACTACTGTATAATATAGTTAGTTATCCACACTATGACCATTATAGCGATAGAATTGTTGGATGAAGAGCGCGAGGCAAACTGGGCTGTGTATATAGAGCGAGGTAAGCGGAGCTATAGATCTTTGATGCAATTATATACGCTGCATCATCCCACCTAACGGGACAATGGAAATTCGCCAGACTGTTTGAAATTCGAATTACCGCACGGGTATCTTGACGCGGTCACCGCCAAATGCTCCTCTCTCCTATTATCCCGTACTATCGGTCGTTTTCCACGCGTAAGGTAGACTGGGGGCGATTGCAACAGTTTTCGTCATTTCTCGATTGCGGGTATGAAAGCGAACAATTAAGCAAAAAAAAAAATGATTATCAATGGTTCGACCCAAACTGTTAAGTGTCATTATCTTCAAAATCAATTATGAAAGTGCTGCAACTGCCACCGCACTTCGACGGAAATTTCCGTGATCACGTCACAAAAAATCACGGTCAAACAGCTATAATTCATCGTCTCTATCGTACTTGCCTGGCCATAGCAAATTATACTGGTTCTCACAATAGCTACCTGATCTTTTTATTTTTAACTGCTGATTGAATAGAAGTATCAAAAACGTATCTTTACATTATTTGAAAACTACTTTCTCCACACACGCTCTCGTTTCTTCTTCCCTCTGCTGTTGCTTATAAATCAATGATAATGAAAATTTAAAATGAAACATTGTGCGAGAGATGCTCTACAAATTGCTGCGTGTGCCACCAATCTGGATTTATGCTTCAATGCTGTTATTCACAAATGAATAGGAATCGCATGACCATATTGACTCTTTAAAATTCAAGCTTGGACATCCAAAATGTAACGTATTCATACGGGATAGGTTATATGCGAGTTATAGGAGTCAATTAGAATGATTATATGTGCGGAAAGTTTTTATTAGTGAATGAAGGCACTATCTCAATGATTGTATACACTGTGATGGATCGAGGTCCGCCAATTCCACGCAGTGATCACCAAAGCCAGTGTATTCCGATTTCCCCCGGTCTAGCCTTGTACACATATCTACATCGACTGCTCGCGAACAAAAAGACCTAACCCGCATCGATTAAAACGTAAATTGATTTAGTTTACGTCTTTTTCTATGCTGGCAGTCAATATTTATTTTTCGTATATATCAACAATTTTGTTAAAACTGAAATTGAGAAATCTTGAATTTCAAAGCGGATGTCAGTCAGCATCAATCGAGTTGTTCAATTCGATCTTTGATTGGCTCACATCACTAAAAAGTTCCTTGCGCATGACATTTTATAGATGAGATGTTCTGAATTTTTGTGATTCTGAGACCATTCCTAGCCATTCAACTGTTTTTACATAGCTGAAAAGAGCATACTTAAAGTTCACGTAGGTATTATCTGTAATTTCTCAGATTCCGATTTATCATCTTTCATATCGCAATGTACGTGCCGGTAGCTCTGTTTTAATGAACATGTGCCAACATTTTCGAGGCGAACAAAAACTTTGAAAAGACCTTGTCTTGGTGACGTCACCAGCTTACAAATTAGTACGAATATTGCTAAATACGATGAGAGGCAACAGTCATGGATGAGCTTGAATCTTTAACGGACGCCGCAACGAATTTCTATCGAGTAAACCCAACGATTTATGCATACAGCATGAAACTTGGGTATTTGCTATTCGTCGTCATAGCATCTCTCGCGACAGCCTTATGTCAAACTGAATAATTTCACATTGTTCAATTTTCATCTGAGGTTGAGATTCGAATGAACTAATTACGACTATTTTAACTGTTTTTTTTATAGTTATTCGTTCGTAACATCAATTTCCTACACATAACTGAACTAAGTGTCGATTCAGTGCTCGTTTTATGTATCACTGCTTTCTCTCCCTCATATTTTAGGAGAGGCGCTGATGTGTGACAGTTGCGAGAGTACATGCGATCTAAAATGCAACGATCCATTCGAAAATTTTCTTGAGATAGATATGGTTGATTGCACTCCCGGAAAAGTTTGCCTGTAGGAGACACTGATTGAAAATAAGTTCGAGGTAACAAGCTTGCAACGCCCTTATCGTGTAATGGAAGTACTTAAGGTAGCTTGGTAACAGCTAGGTTGAGGTTGAGATTCGAATGAACTAATTACGACTATTTTAACTGTTTTTTTTATAGTTATTCGTTTGTAACATCAATTTCCTACACATAACTGAACTAAGTGTCGATTCAGTGCTCGTTTTATGTATCACTGCTTTCTCTCCCTCATATTTTAGGAGAGGCGCTGATGTGTGACAGTTGCGAGAGTACATGCGATCTAAAATGCAACGATCCATTCGAAAATTTTCTTGAGATAGATATGGTTGATTGCACTCCCGGAAAAGTTTGCCTGTAGGAGACACTGATTGAAAATAAGTTCGAGGTAACAAGCTTGCAACGCCCTTATCGTGTAATGGAAGTACTTAAGGTAGCTTGGTAACAAACTGTTTTTGCGTTTTTCGTTAGTTTTTTGAGCTTCATCAAAAGATATGTTACCCATGAATTGATGAATAACGCAATTTTCAAAGTTTCACCATCTCGTTCTCGAAAGATTGATACTAATCGATAAATCGCTCCTTTTCAATTCTTCTCTAGCTAAACAGCATGAACATATGACCGAAACTGCGTTCCGCCCGAGTCATGTGCACGGCGGCACGGCCTGATGCCACTCTAGTCGATAAATCGCCAAATATATCTCATTAGCTGCAATTCCGCTACATACCGATTATTGCAATGGGACGAGTTTAAACTCCTAAACTTGGAGTGAGTCAACATTCATCACCGTAATTATATCCGCACTGTTGACTGTCTCGATGCGGGACTATTATAATCGCGAAGCGGAATTATGAAAGGTCGTCGATTGAAACGAGTAAGATGGGCTGGTACATCAGGTGTTTTAGAAATCATCAGAAATAGTGGATCTTACCAAATGTGGTTAGCAATACAGAAACATAGTAGTTTTTGATTTTGTATCACAATGAAAAATAAACGTTACCGTTCAATAGAAAGGATTTTCAAATCGATAGTAAATATGAATATGGCGCTTTTTACGGAAAAATGACTTAAATTTAGCATAACTCCGTTCCACGTACAATGACATTTCAGGGGAATCTCGTTGTTTCAAAGTTTCGTTGTATAATCCAGCCAACACGAATTATAAACGACGTGTTAATTAAAATATTTTAATCAGGAATTCGAAACGGAATCCTTAACGCGAAGCAATGTTATTTGCAGGTCGTGGAGAAAAAAAATTGTATATGTACAAATGATACAAATTGTACGGTACGTTGAAGCACGTATTTTTTTGCAACAGCGACGAAATATCGTTGAGCACACTGTACGCGGCATATTCGTTAACGCGCCGTAAAGCGTCGAGTGATTTTTTCAAACAATAATAATGATCATAATAACAATACTAATAAAAATGATAATAATGATAAATGTAACCAGGATGGTTAACGAGGAAAGTTAACTTCGCGGGAGAGAATTGGCGAGAACTGGCGTATAGTAAAACTGTGGTGTGAGCGGCTGGATTACCAGCGTGTGAGTTATAAAAAACGCGCTGGGTGCGTTATGAGATTGGACCCGGTGAATTCCCGCATCATTGGTAACTATGAACCTACAGATTATGTATACAGTGGCTGCTTTTAACGCCTCGAGGACGTAATGTCTATCCTCGTACACACATGATATGCCACTTTGATTATTAGCCATCGATATATGTGCATGTGTGTGTGTGTGTATATCTACAAATATTATTTGATAGAAAAGGGATGGGACTTCGAAATCCAGTCGCGTCGCGCTCGTATATCGAGAATCGAATCACACATTGAATCGTCGAGTCTCCGACGCGACGACAATGGCCGGCGGAGTACCGAAATTTGGCTTGCCGTTGGTTAGAGCGAAAAGGGATGATGCAGTGAGGTGGGGGAGGGCGGGGGAGGGCGAAAGCGTTTTGGGGGCTGTAAAACGCTATTGGTATTATAAAACGAGGGCATGCGTATAGGTGTAGCGAGAGGATGGGATGATGAGAATGGCGAGGAATAGAGGAATTGCGAGAGTCCCGTATACCGGCGCCAGGCCGGAAACCACTGTGTTTATATCTACAATTAACAAGTTCGAATCGGCGGGAGCTATCGAGGAATCGGCGAATGGATATGCGCGGGGATGCGGGAGAAACGCGAACGACCAACTCGAAGCTCGTTTAAAATTTCAAATACAGTGGATCATGTTTCCCAGAGCATAATTCTCTGGCTCACTTTTTCTCTCTTTCACACGCGCGCGTTACATGCATACGCATGATCTCACTTTTTATAACAACACAGCTTTATAAGAGCTAGTAAAGCTCTCTCAATCTGATAGCATCGATTTGCTGTAATAATATTTTCCACGAATTATAACTAAATTGACTCATATATAGTCACCGTTTGAATGAAAACCATTAAAATTGAACTTCGATGAAGTGCTTCATACTTGTTCCATCACTTTTTCACAGAATTAGGCAGGGTATTCGAAGCGATTTTTGAGTCATTTACATTCTTGGACATGAGAATTATACATTTAACTGAATTCCCATGAAGGGACCCGAGAACATATCGAAGTCGTCTAAGTATTAGTACATTAATTTGAGAACCAATGAACAACTGAATTCTATAAGCATTCTCCGGCTCTTATTCTTCACGATGTATCAAAATTGGCGGAATCAGTTGATGGGAAAATGAAAGAAATTTTCCCGCACGCCGTTCAGAAGATAATTATTATCAAATTTTTTGCTTTTTAAATTTCAGCGTTATGGGAAACAAATGATTGCCCGATGTACAGGGTGTCCAATAGGAATGTGTGAAAACTAATCGAATCTCCCCTCCCTCTCTAACATTGTAAGGAACCCTGCGTTTCAGAAATTTGTACCTGAGACCTGTCAGTTATATTCTAGCTGTGGTAGAAAGCGGACAGTCTTCTTAAAAATGAGTGAGCTAACTATCGAAGAAAAATTTTTTCTCATTGAATGTTATTATTCAAGAGAGAAAATTTATAGTGAAGCGTTCAGAGGCTTTCGTACGAAGTATGGAAGTAAAAAAGTCAGAAGCGAAACTACTCTTAGAAGGTAAGAATTGAATATTTTTTATATCAAGGCTTATGAACAATCAGATCTAAAGATCTCATGTTTCAAAATTTTTTAGATTGTAACTATTTTTTTTTTTTCCGTTTGCAGAGTAATCGATAATTTTAAAGAGTACGGAACATTACAGGACCGTAGAAAAGATTTGTCAGGCCCTTCCACCTCGGTAACTACAGAGGAAACGATTAAAGCAGTTAAAGACTATTTTGAACAAAATCCTCAGTCTTCAATCCGTAAAGCCGCTCAAGCTTTAAAAATAAGCAAATCGTCGTTGCACAATATTCTACGTCATTTTTTGAAAATTCTAATGTGGTGATTCAAATGGCTCACATTTTGAAAATATTTATCATTGATTTTGACATTTTTTTTAGTATTTGCTTAAATATATAATTTTTTCTATGGAAACATCGTTTTTTTGTAATAAATTGACATAAAATAAAAATGACAACTCTCTTCTATTAAAAAAAAACTCCACTGATCTGGTTCCTTTATTTATTGCAAAATACCAATTTATTAGTTTTCGCACCTTCCTATTGGACACCCTGTATTTATACGTGTACGCATATCTTCGAGCTACGTCGGTCAGCATAATGCAAAGGGGGCTTGTTTCAAAGAATAAGAAAAAATCGCGCTCTCTGCACACTTTTCTCGGATGGTCTGGTTCTCCTCTGCGTGAAAGTTTGCGGAAACTCTACTCAAACTTCGACGGTATAACGACGTTTCACGTAGATGCGATTTGTGGAGCTCGCGGTCCTATGTACCCCTATATACGGGGAATTTCATATAGAAGTAGAGGCGAAACTCGTAATACACACACACACACACACATATATATATATATATGTACACATATTCGAGAGTTACAAACGTCACGAGAGCAGTATATACAGCGGTTCGCAGAGCTTGTCTGCCAAACTCGACGAGAGAAACCACACTCGTGGATCTCTGAGTCAATATTTGACGAGGAAACTCTCCGGAGATAGGGGCCTATATATGCTTTTGGTTCATGTGCGTGTGTGCAGTTCTCGCTCTTGGGGGCGATGGTGTTGGATGGTTCGCGATGAAAGTTGCCTCTTCGCGTTCTCGTTCCTTCTACACAGTGGAAAACCTCATGGAGCGAGAAACTACTAGAAAAAAAAGATACGGATAAGAGGTGAAAAAACTGCGGGTCAAAATAAGAAACGAGTAAGAGGGTGGAAGAAAACCGCAGACGAAATAATAATAATAATAATAATAATAATAATAATAACAATGATGATAATAATAATGAGACGAGCGAAAAGAAATGGCAATCGAGGTAAGAATCTGAAGCGCTCGGTGAGGCCTCTGGACCACATCGTTGCTCCCCGGATTGCTATACCTCCAAAAGTCTTTTGCCAGCATCAAAAAGCCCTCATACCTCGTCGTCGGTTGGATCGCTTCTTATATCCCATGTACTTTTTGAGCTGAGCAGGCGAAAAAAAAAGTCGCAGCGTCTTGTAAATAAAAAAAAAGTGGGTGGATATGGAATCGCGAGATGGAAACATGCGATGAAGAAGAGAGTAAAAGTCCTTCGAGTGTATTAAAATCGAAGTATATGTACTACATACGTATATATTTCTTTTTATATATCGTACTGATGAGGTGGTGGCACGGGATCTTAATCTCAAACGAGTGCCTTATTGCATATACAGCTATAAAACAAAATGCTCGTAGTTGGCTAAAAGAGAAAGAGGGAAAAAGAACGAATCCGGAAAATTCTGAACTTCAGTGGACGAAAGAGCATAATTGCTCGTCGCGCCGTTCACCCGTAAACCTTTTTGATATGCCTTGAATCCCCGTTCTTTCCTCTCGAGCTCTCGTCCAGCACTGATTGCGAATGTGATTTTCGCAAAAAGTAGATTACGTGAATGGATATATGTATGAACCACAGTGATATGAGCAGTACATAGGATTTGGTTGTAAGTAATGGAGGGGCCAGCTTTTCATTAAAAATAGAATTGAGAAAAAAGAAGAAAAAAAGATGAAGATACTGAATGTGAATATGACAAATTTTTCCTGTCTGAAGAAGTTTTCATTTTCAATTTTAATTACAGAGGAAGCTCTAATGAAAAAGCAGTGGGTACATTTTAATTTGCATCTTATAATCTACGCTTAATCTGAAGCGTTAGACGATCTTCGTCGGTCGTTGCCAAATTTGATAGAGAACCTGTATTGATGTTACACTCCATTTATGTAGAAAATTTTACCTTGACAGGTCAAAATTGGCTCAATTAGATACCAGCGTTCACATAAGTTTTTCGAGAAATTGAAAATTTTACTAAATCTTAAAAGCTCTCGGGATTCCTGCTATACATTTATACCAATCATCGTCCAGATATATCCTAGTGGTGTGCACCGTTTGTTATAGAAATCTAAAAAAACTGTTCGAGTTAAAGTGCAAGCGGACGTTTTTTTAAACATTTGAAATGATCGCAAAATCTGAAAGCGAATGTCAATATAAAATTCGTAGTCAGAAACAGCTTATTCGTTTTTCAGATGCTTGCAGAGTTTCAGCTCTGTATACAGATCAATCCGTTCTTAACTTATACCTAGGAGCTGGAAGTTTGTGCATAGCGCACTACATCCATCCGGAAATTTGTTTCTGAATATTATTTTCCAAAAAATTTAATACATAATGAAGCATAATTCAAAATAGCAAGGTTTCGAATAATGAAAAATAATTTCATATAAGTATTCTTTCCTAAACTATATTCATTTTTTAAAAATAATCCTTTACCAATTTTAATCTTATAAATTTATTTTTAATCATTTTTTTTCGATACGTCATCAACTGTCGAAAAAGAGCTAAAGCTGTCGGGATCACCCTCTCGCTGGTCACGTAAAACGAGATTGCGTTCTGCGAGAATAACTACCACGGTTGAGGCGAGAGGAAAGCTCTCGTACTCCATATCCGGGGCTAATCTACCAGCCAAATCTCGGGAAATAGCACTTTCGGTAATTATGTTTAGGGGCTGAAACTTTTTTCATCTCTGGATACCACTAGAAGTCGACGGAAATCCTGCAAAGATTTTTTTCTCTTCCCCATCTTCGACCATATTAATTAAATCTATCAACTTCATCAGGGCTATAACTCGTGTACACTCGGAAATTTAATCGCGTCCTTTATGGGGGAAAAATGTATCTGTATAATAAAATTGACTTTAAAATATTGTTTCACTTGACTTTAACCACTCTCAAGAGACTGGAATATATATTCGTGTTAAGTGATGTCTCTTTAATATATAATCGTAAAATATATAATAGAGACGTTTTTTAAAGGACTAGGATTTAAAAATTGTTTGCCCACACTTTCACAGCGATACAGTCACGGATAAAGATGAGTCTGAATTAATGAACTTCTAAATTATGGAATCAATGGAATGCAAGGACGAATTTTCAAAATGACAGCTCATCTTTTCTTTTGATTAGTCGGCATGTTGTCAGTCGGTCTTTTTTAAATGTAGGTGTTTTGATTGTCGTTAAGTTGAAAGGCACCTCGTCAAACTTCTTAACGCGATTGACTGAAAATTGTATACGGGCACAATTTACTCCATAGAGATATATATATATATATAATATTTTGTGCTATATTGTATGTATTATACGAGGTGACAGGACGCAACCAAGTCGTGTCCTTCGATTTCCATGACAACGGGAACGACGATTGAATGCACGTCGTTTAAGGGGGGTCGCGATCGACAGACCGGCGGATCTCTCTCCATATTCAACGAGCGAAGAGAATTCCCCTCTCCGCGTCGCCTCTCTCGACTATCCATACCCGCGATCGACTCCTTAACGTCGCGCCATACTCCGTTGTACAGTGGAACTTCTGACAATTTAGCAAACTTGAGACCGAGCTCTTTCACGATGAATTAAATTTTCCAGTCTTTCCTACTTTTACAATCATCTCTTTGATGGATCTACGACATGAAAAAAAAACTTCCATTTAAAAAGTTTTGCTCACAATAAAAAAAACCGTAAATAAACGTGCACCTTTCTTATCTTGACTTGAAACTAAAATAGCATGAATTATTTGCGTTCTGCAAGCCTAGGCTTGAATCGACGTAATGTGATTGTGACATCGGACAAAATATTCAATTAAATATCGATTTGCTAAAAGCATACAACAATGTGACAGTTATAATTAATTTTTTTTATTCAATCGATTCCATTATTATTACCGTGAAAATATTTAATGTCTACGATTCACATAAATGAAAGCTTCATCCCCACAATATTTAAGCTTTTTTTAATATAATTTTGACAAAGAGTCTATAATTACTACTGCAGTTATTGCAAAATGACTATGACATGGTTGTTTGACAAGGGGTTTCCCAAGAGTCCTATCGTCGTTCCGAACATCATGAGTACCATTTTCGGTATTTCTCTCTCTCTCTCTCTCTCTCTCTCTCTCTCTATATATATATATATATATATATATATATATCTTTCCGTCTCATCTCTTAGCCTCGAACCCCGTTTACACTCTCTCCTAAATTATATTGAATCTGAAATTCGAATAAAAAATCTATTTTCAAGTGAAATTCAACAAAAGAAAAATACAGTACACTAACGTTTTTCTCATTGATTAATTTATTCACTCGTTGCGGCTGCTATACTTTTATGCGTATATAACTTTCTACGTAAAGTCTCACAACCAGTTTATAAATGTGTATGTTTGCGTATGTGCATGTGCGATGGGAAAGCGTTTGCATATAGGTGATGTACTAAATATTTATTGTTCGCTCGGAGACACACGAGAGATAGAGGAATGTGGTGAAAGAAGTAAGAATATGAGATGGTCACGATGACGATACGCCTCTGTTGGCGTAGTTGCGCTGAGACTTTTCCAAGTGCCATCGCGGTATAAAGTATGACCCACGGAGTCTTAATGATATTCCTGGAGCGTGCAATGCGAGGCCGTGCAGTCTTTTCTGTCTATCTCTTTCTCTCTCTCTCTCTCTCTCTCTCTCTCTCTCTCTATCTCTCTTTCTCTCTCTCTCTCATTATCTCTCTCTCTCTCTCTCTCTCTCTTTATCTCTCTTTTCTTCGCTATCCTCTCGTTGGTATACCACGTTTTGCCTCATTCTCCTGTACGCGTGTGGAACACGTAAAGTTGAAACACGTGGTGAATGTACATATGCATACAAAACACATATACACGAGCGATACTGGAAGCGCGATCCTATCGTGTCTGGCGCCTCTCTCGTGGATCCTATCTCTTTCTCTCTCGCTCTCACCCTATTGGGGTCCGGAGATCGCGAGGTCTTGGCGGAAGTCCGGCCGAAGTCAGCCTAACTCAAACCACACGTCTCCCGTCTACAGAACGTCCTGTCTATCGTAACTCGGATGTTGGATAGAATTTTTTTTTTTTTTTTGTTATCCAGATCGATGTATATACCACGTGATTCGGGTGAAAACGCGAAATAATCGGAAGTTTCGCGTTTCCGGAGCATAGTTGAATTGTTTTAGACTGTTATTTCACGACGATCCACCGAAGTCATTCGGAACCAGCGTTGAATAGTCAATAGATACTTGAACGAAAATGTTTTAGGCCCATCAATCATAAAATTTGTGAATCGGCCAAATAGATTTTATTTAAAACGAATAAATCCATTTTACGATTGCATAACGGCCCTATATATAGAAGGAGAGAAGAGCCGTTCGAAATTTAATCGTGAATGATCGTTGTAATTGGCTCGAATTAAAGCACAGCTCTACCCCACCCCTCATCCCCTCTATATATATCCACCATCCCTCATTCGGTCGAGGGATAACGAGAACAATTAGATGCCGGCAAGAGTGAGGAAGACGTAAAGCGCTATGTAGGCGAGAGACATAAGTGAGAAGGGAGAGTAGAAAAGGCATTAGCCCGAGGAGCCCGTTGGCAAAAGAAGAGAAGAAGAATGAGGAGAAAAGGAAGAACGAGGAGATCAACTCAGTCTTGCACTGGCCTCGGGAATCGACGAACGGATGGGAGCGGATCGTTGGCGGCGACCGGATAGATACCGATCCGTACAGAAAGTGGATAGATAGGTAGATACTCGCGGCAGAGAGTTGCCGTGTAGCTAAACTATATACACTCAAGATATATATATATATACAATATATGTATATGTATATGTGTGTGTTTGTGTGTGTGTGTGTGCGTGTGTGTGCGCGCGCGTGTATGCATATACATGTATATATCTTGAAAAAGGGAGCTTTTCTCGTGAGAGCCTTCGGGAGGAGAGACAGGAAGAATTTCATGCTTCGCGAAGCGGGGGACTCTACTTGAGGGATTACCTTCAATTGATCCACCCTTGCCACTCTTCCCATTTCTCCGGTTTTGCAACAGAGGAGAGAGAGAAAGAGAGAGAGAGAGAGAGAGAGAGAGAGAGAGAAAGAGAGAGAGAGAGAGAGAGAGAGAGAGAGAGAAAGAGAGAGAGAGAAAGAGATGAAGAGGAAAGAGCAAGACAGAGATATAAAATGGCCACCTCCGTTAAGGGTGATTCTCCGACGGAAGCATACACCCTTCCGCATCACTCCGAGACATATATATATATAAATACTACGCTACTCCTGTTGCGTTCTTTTCTTTTTCTGCTATTTTCTTACACAAGAGTACGATCCCTTCGCCCTTCCGTCATATTTTTTTTCTTCGTGTCTTCTTTTTCCTCGTTTCCCTGTTCCCCTTCGTATAACCAGTACAGCGTTTGAAATGTGCATTTATATATGGATATCATACAGGATAATATATCTGTGTCTCGCGTACATTGTGAAAATAAGGGAGGAAGAAAGAGAGTTCCCGGTGCCCCCTTTGCGTCGTGAGTATAAGTCTCAAGGCTCCGGGAGAAGATTCTTCGATGAAAGACGATAGTATAGGTAAGGAATGCAGGAAAAGAGAAAAGAGAGATCTCTTTTTGATTTTTTTCTTTTTTCGTTCGCTTTATTCTTCTTTCAGAAAGACGTATGTATTATCTATAGACCGTCCATCCCATAGATATTCTCATGTTCGAGCTATTGTTCGAAATACCCCGAGAACCAATAGCAGAAAACACGTCGTTGGATCTTAGTCTTCAATATATATAAATATATCTATGTAGTTAAATACATAGGTATAATAGGAGCAGGTTATACGGAGGCATCAGAGACGAGCGGACGGAAGTAAGAAGGCGATTCTGAGGAGTCTGTAGAAGCAAAAGAGACGGGGGGCATGGTAACGAGCATCCGAGACATCGGGAAAGAAAAAGGGATGAAAATATCCACCCCTTAAGCAAGAGCGTGCTGTAACGAAGCGTACCGCCGCGCCGGCATGGCAAGGGCAAAAAAGAGACACCGCTATATATATGCGGTTTCTCTCGCATCCTTTCGGTTTAGTATACGAGCCGAAAACTATGTCTATGAGAGAGAGAGAGAGAGAGAGAGAGAGAGAGAGAGAGAGAGAGAGAGAGAGAGAGAGAGAGAGAGAGAGAGAGAGAGAGAGAGAGAGAGAGAGAGAGAGAGAGAGAGAGAGAAAGAGAGAAAGAGAGAGAGGGATCTGGTGTAGGATTCTCACGAAAGGGGCAAGTTAACCGCCTCCTCTCTCGATCATGCCTGATTTCCCTCACTGAACTTTGCTCTCCCGCGAATCGCTCCACCGAGCTGCTAATCTTGAGAGAAATATCCTCTATCATGCGTCTACGTCATATTTTAGCAGACTCGATTTTGTGCGTATACCGAAAATCGAATCGATCGAAAATCATGAATTATTTTTTAGAAAATAGCTCTATATACTTTTTCAATAACAAATAAAATCGTACATTCGGTATGGATGACTTTTGGGGAAACTCGAAATATATGCTTAATTATTCTTATGAATTTTCGCAAATTTACATGGATTGATGAAAATAAAACAACTTCATCACCAGCCAAAGGAATTCTACCTAATTATGGTATAGAGAAATGTGAGCCTCAGTAAAATCCTTGTTTTTAATGACTTTCAAAATCCGTATCCACCAAAAACCTGATAATTTTTTTATCCCAGGAATGGTGCACTTCATAAGAAGGGTGAATTTGTTTTTTTTCTTCGCTGATTTCCCTCCCCTCGATAGATCGCCAAAAGCTCTGTTCTCAAGCCACAGAACATTTGCCACGGAAAGCGAAAAGAAAACTTAAAACCTCACCTCTTCTCTTTCTAGTCGCTGTGTGTTCGGCTTCTCGCGCGTCAATTAGAAGAAGAGACTCTCCCGCCTGGCGCAAGAGCCCTCGGGGAGATTCGCGTTGACAAAGTGACAATTACGTGGAGGGGAACTCGTGCTGCAGTTATCTCGCTGTGAGCCGAAGTTCGAGCCGCTTCGGTAGAGAGTCTCACTATACCAGAGCATTTTCTAGGTCTTCTGTGCATGATCGTGGGGGTACACGCTTTCACGCACGCACCGGCCACGCGAGGGTTAGTCCAAAGTCACGTGCGGTCTCGTGTTACATTTTCATTCGGCTAATTGCCTTTTCATCGAGTCCCTCCGCTATATAGCAATGCACATACAGACTTCACGAGTTATACATAGTACAGTAGATAGAATCTTGTATATATATCGTGTAATACATGTCTAAACGATTGCTGTTACACGTTTCTATGCTGCCGGTTTCTCGCTTTCGAATCATTACGCTCATTTTTTTTTTTTTTGCCGACATCGTCCGAGAGAGGGCGTGTCGCACAGCAACTAATGATCCACTCGGAGGATATACGAAGAAACCAGGAAGGGAAAGAAATCCGCGCAGACCCTTCATAGGATTCTAATCGTCGCTGCGTGCACGTCCCACTATACGGTTGGATAATAACCATTAGGGTCTTTACAACAGTCGAGAGATGACGTATACAAGCGAGAAAAAGAAACAAATTTTTTTTTTTTTTTTGTATAATGTAACGAGCCATTGTGCGGTCAGCGCGTCGTCATAACCGCGATTTTCCTCGCGCAAATTCAGAGAACAAAATGGGTAAAATGTACTGAAACACGGGGGTACATGGAGAAAAGCACGAAGAGTAAAGATTCTAATTGCTCCAAAGAGTGAGAGAGGTGGACGACAGAATGACAAATGAAAGAGTCACGGGGAGTTGGGAGGGGACGATGAGGAACAAAAAATATATACTTGCGAAGAACGAGAGGAAGAGCCTTTGTGAAAATTCTCGTCTCCTTGTTTTCCAGACAATTCCTTTCTTGTGTACGAGCGACGAGAAATTGTGAAATCTCTGCCCGGGGGCAGGAGGGGAATCTGCGAATTCATCGTGAGCGGTTTGCTGTTGGATTCTACAAAACGTGAAAGCAGCTGGGTTAGCTGTGTACGTTCTGTGGCATTGTCGTTGCTCATGATGGTCCGGCTTTTATGTCTCTATGAAAAGTGCCAACGATAAGACGGTATAGGGTAAGATGAGATACTTCTGTTACAATTTTTTTTGTGTTCCTTTATCATTTTTGTGAACTTCGTTCGAAAGTCGGAGAACCAATAGGCAAAATTTCATGAATCGACAGCGGGAGAGATTGGAGAGCTTTGAAAAATTTTTCCACCCGATAGTCGTATAGTCGTGTAACAAGAATTATGCACGTTTATTCCTGCAAAATTGACTGCGTAGGAAATGTACAGACCTTCCAATGCGAGGTGGGTTTCTATTCGCCCAATCGGAAGGACATTGACATAACTAATGTGAAAATTTTAAAAATTCATGGTCTCTAGATTTCATGTGTTCCATATTTCCCCCGAATTAATAGATATATTATTATAGACATGCAGAGAACGTGGATGACTCTTGAGGCTTATTCGACTTGTTCTTTACTTCGAGTGGACTCGATTATATTCTCATTTCGTCGATGGTCCCTGTCGAGGTCGTCTGGATCACGGCCAAGACAATTTTCAGCAGGCACCAGGCCGCGAGATGTGGCTCAAACTGTATCTATATATAGTTTTTTTTTTTTAGCAGGTTTATGCTTATATCTATATTTGAATATAGAGCCATGGGATGGAAGGAAAAAGGTAAAGCTCCCCTTACCGCCAGCCGGATAATAAATGCAATCTTAATCCCCGACCGGGTCTAAGCCGAGTACGGCTGGCTCCTCTCATCGAGCGATGCACTCCTCTGTAACCCTTAATTGAAACCCGAGACGTCCCCGCGACTTTAGGGGTGGTTCTAGAGGATGGTCCTCGGGAAGTAATCGATTGATTCCGATACTCTCTGATGCTATACCGAGCTTTCTCTCTCTCTCTCTCTCTCTCTCTCTCTCTCTCTCTCTCTCTCTCTCTGCCTTCTTTTAACTTCGATATAAGATGAAAAAAAAAACACTACAGTATCAGAGAGCCGAGTCAGCAGTATTACTCGGCAGAATAAGAGAAAGAGTGAAAAGGACGAGAGACTTGGAAGAACGAGATGAAGATCGAACTCTTGCAAAATCGAAAATAATTTTATATTTCCATTTTCTGGCCTGAAGGCAAGAGAAAGAGGTTAAGAGGCGTGGGGTCGGAGGAGAAAGCGAGGCGTTTGAAAAAGATTTAAAAAATAATTATTCAACGGGACTTTGAGAGGCACGATGGACCAGAACCCTGAGAGAGAGAAAACTATGTATGATACATTTTGTAAAACAAAGAGAACAACCAGCCGGTTCACAAATTTTTCTCATCGTCATTGATGATTCTGCAAAGTTGTGTGAAAGAATGAGAGGCGGGGAGGGGGGGGGGGGGGGAGATCGTGAGCTTGTCGGTGCATATAAAGTCACGACGAGTCTCTCTCTTTCTCTCTCTCTCTCTCTCTCTCTCTCTCTCTCTCTCTCTCTCTCTCTGTCTTGGAGTATCAAATATATAGCCTCACTCTAGCGCATCCTTTTTTCGCATTTTTCGTTTACTCTACCGCATCTCCTCGCTCTTCTCGCTTTCTTCCGGCATCAGGGATAGCATGGTATAATTACCAAGGTAAATAATGTTTTTCAACGGCCAATCGCGTTACTCCCGTCGGAGATAAATTCGAAGCCGGCTACGTGCTCGGAGTACGGAAAACGTGCAGCAAACGACGAGAGTCACTCGTTCTTTCGTTTTCCGAATGGCTCTTCTCGCTGCATTGCCGCGCCAGTCGTGCTCTTCGCAACGTAAAAGAGACTTGTCAGGAGAAAAAAAAAACTTCGTATCTGCGTATATATATATACGCGAGATGGCAATTAATATGAAAATAAAAAATCAAATGAAGCAATACGTTGCCCGGTAGTTTTTACAATATTTTTTTTTTTCCTCTGATACGTAATCAAAAAACAAGTCTATATAAATAGTCGGGATAGAGTGATGAGTAAGAGATTACATTGCAGCATATATGCTTACGACTAGGCACTTCAAGAAGGACATGATCAAATATTTCGTTGAACTAATGTCTCGAATGAAATTATTGAAAATTGAGATACAGGCGAGATTTTTTACTAATTTTATTGCACTATAGATCTTCTTTTGCCTGCTCGTTAAATGTGAAATATTAATTGTCAAACGACTGTATGAAAGTACAAGAGAAAACAAAGTTATAAGCTGAAACTTGCTAATTGTATTCCTTGAAATGTAATAAAATGCTCAAAGCTTTCTCAATGAGGAAGATAAAATTAAATAAGTCAGTTATAGATGAGATTTGAATATAATGTGAAATTTTAAGGGGAAAACTTGCAAGCATAAAAATGCAGCTTTTATAAAAATTTCCGTTTGTCGTTGTGGGACAATGTTTAGTAAAGATTTGTTGAATATATTTCGTTAGAGAAGTTGGTCCCGGAGTGTATCTCGTTATTCAAGCAAGAAGGAAGAGGGTGACAACGGCTTCAGTACCGAAGAGAGTTACGCGCAGTGACTGATGCGAGCGCAGAGCGTGCGAGAGTAGAAACAGAAAGTTAGAGAGAGATAGAGACATGGTAATAGGGGGCGAGAGAGTGAGAGAGGAGTGATGGGAGAGTAGCGAAGACCCTCACGATGTTTCGTGCCCGTCGTGTTTTGCGTGCAACCTCAAGTAACTCGAGAGGTTCAGGCGACTACGGCAACGACGACGACAACGACGACGATGACGACGACGACGACGACGACGACGAAGGGCTCTAGAAGGGGACGCTTGGGCTTCTAAGGTGACGAACCAAGTGCCCGGAAGTCCTATGAGTTACAGTAGCTAGTCTTGCTTGCCATAAGATTCTCCGCTCTCACCGTAAGTCTCTCCATTAGTTACTCTCGCTCTCACTCGGGTAAACTTTGCGGTTGGATCGATGAACCCCGGCACTGGTCGAAAACGACTAGAAACTTGGGTTTAATTGGATCTCGTTTACGCTTAGTCTGGTGAACACGTTCGCAAAGTTACTTCAACGTTACACGAGAACTAAATCCAACAATTTCGTGTTATCGATAAATGAAAATGGCCGAAAAATGAAATAATGACGATCCATCGGGCGATACAGCGTCAATCGAGTGGATCATACAATTTTTGATTTCTCATGTACGGAGGAAGATTTTTTGTGGAAAAAAATTGAGAAAGAACATATCAGAGGATAAACGGTAGAAGGTGTTGTCCTGTTTATGATCAACAACTTCTTGAACAACCCGTCATTAGCCTTTAAGGATGTATGAGCACTAGCTTCACGATCATATAAAAATCTGAATTTTTTATATGGTGTAGCAGAAGTGTATATGATAAAACCTGCAAAATTTCAAAGTGGGTCAACGACTTTTTACGCGAGTAATTAATTCGTGAAATCAGAATATTTATCCCACGCCATATACGAATTCTGGACTGACGCAACTTTGAAACAGAAATTCGTATCTTTCACGATCAGATACGATCAATATTAAAACTGTTAAATGTTCAGAAAACTATCACGATTACATACGTTCCATAAAAAATGGGGGTTAACGAACCTTTTGACATACAATTATCGATTTTAAGGAAATTTTTCGCGTGTGTCGCATAATGAGCGGTCCGACTCTCTCTTGTTTCATGCGTGCCCCTCGCTCACCGCGCTCACCCGCGCCCACGTTTCCGCTCATTTCCCGCCACCTTGTGCTCATACATCCTTAACAGAATGCTGCCACGCTCCAACAACACCACGGTGTTCGCACCCAATACCGCTTGGGTCTCCAGTCCGATGGGTTCGATCCCCCGGATACACCCCTCACGGCGATGTTTCACGAAAGTTCTCGCAGTACCGCGATAACTTTCGGCTCGGTACACGAAAACTTTTGCCCTAAGCTGCGAAGAAGAGCCCTTCGTCAACAATGGGATCCAAACAGGATGTGTACCGAGACGTTCACAAAACTGATTTTTTAAGTATCCTCAGAGTATACAGGATTGTCGAAAAGCTGGAATGAACGGAAATCGAAAGCAAGTCGAGGATTATGGTTTTTTTTTATCGTAGAGCGTGAGTATTCGAGTTAAAATAATTCTATGCGTCATCTGTGTATGTAACATATTCCACATATTATGTGTTTTATCGGAACACCGGTAATATTTCTTATTTCGATCATCCATAGCGTTACAATCATTAATTTTTTAGATCATACTGTGTGCTGTTTTCCGTTGGTTTGGTACTGAGGTTCCTGCTAAATATTCATTTATAAAAGACATTTCCATCCCCCACGAATAAATTAAATTGGATGATCCATCCATAACGATTTGCATCAATGAAAAAAAATGCCCTGAAAACGCTCTTCATTTCACGCACGATTATTTATGATTAGTTTAAAATATAATGTAATGAATAGTTTTGAGTCTCTGCGTTAAAAATATTGTTTTTCAATAAAACACTTTATTCGCAATCTCGCGCGAAAATTTCACTCTGAAACCTGCGAAATGCGCAAGGTACACGAGAAGGAGGGAAGCGCGCACGAAGGTGAAAAATCGCATAGGATGATCGATGCGGGAAAACTTTAACTATCCGTATACGTCGAGCCAAAGTTCTACCGGCCACAAATTTTGAGAAATTTATGGCAAAACTTTTTTCACAAGTCTTACATAAACTTCCGAGGCTGACGTATTTTCCCACGTGTTAGTCCCATCACTCCCCCTTCCTTTCTCGCAAAAGATCACGTATATGCGTATCTCGATAAAATAATATAGTTAAATTTAACGCCGGTTTATTTCCTAACGGCCGGTGCAATAATTGAGCGGTGAAACGTCGAGTTCGCCGAGACTATCAGCTCGATCACTTTGATCAAACACGCGAGAAACGAGAAGTAGTTAGATCCGACAGTTTCGAGGTTTGGTCAGACATCGACTGCACACAACACACGGGAGTGCACAAAATCGAGAGGACTCTCGATTGGTACGCGTTCATTTCCTCGTTTGCTGACCTTTGATCTTTGAATTTATCGGGGCATACAGAGATGTCAACTGGCGAGAGAAACGGGGAAACTTCAGTGAGTTAGTTGACAAAGTCCTTCGGCAGAGAGGTAGAAACGCGCGAACCACGTCGCGCGCGAACATCCGATTCGCGACATATATGACAAACATCGGGTCGCGCGCGTATGATTGAGTTACGCCGTCGATAATGTCACGGAGCATATTTATATAGTAATGTGCTGTGCGCAGCGATTTCCATGAGCCACACGAATTGAGCGGAAATGTACCGGCATTTTGATGTCCGAATGAGAACGACATACAGAGGAAACTGCAATGGCGAGATATTTAAAGAACGAGGGAAAGAGAGGAGAAATTCTCTCAACTTGTCGACCAAGCTGTCGCTGCAACCGGTGCAGCACGGTATTCACGAGTTTCACGGAGTCACGTTGCCGGAAACTTATATATTATTCGGAATTCAGTTTAAAGATCCGCTATATATAAATATTTCTTTATAACTTCGTGTCCCAGTGAGCTCTCGAACTATATGCAAAATGTGAAGAATTCGGCGACAATTTTCTTGTCAATCGTAGAGCAAAGAAATGTGCCAAGAAAGATTAAAAATTCAATGGAGAAAGCAGGAGCACGAGGAGTAGAATCGACTTTAAAAAAAAAAGGATTTTTAAGGAACCCAGAATTAATTATCGAACTTTATTTTTGCTTATTCTACATTATCAAAATTAGCGACATTGGGGTGAGCTGAAATATCGTATTATGGTTAAATAAATTTATATTTATTCGATTAAACTGATTTTAGGTCATTATCTTGACTCGTAAAATTCACTAAAAAAAAAAAACCCGAACAACCGTTCCACTCATTCATTCCACATTTAATACTTCGCGAGAAAAAAAAAACATTAAACTCGAATTTAATTTAGTTATCGTAGTTATAAAATTTGGTCAAACTCTTTTTTTTCAGAGAATAAAAATTTGTCTTGTACTATAACCATGAAATTTATTATAATATAAATTTTTACGATCATATCAATTATATTACACCATCATAAAACGAATGACTCTTGGCTATCAGGCTATCGGGAATATGGAGTAATTGAAATTTCAAAACTTCCTCGAATGGCATTCGGGTAGATGGGATTGCAGAATCAAGTATCGATGTATGAAAGCGATTTTATATATATTCGAACTGCCTCATTCTTGGGTAGATATAAACTATACGGGGTCACGAGTTCGTGACTTTACCAGGGATTCAAGATAGTAGACGTATAGACCCTATCAGTCCCTAGAGTCGAACTAGAGAGAGAGAGAGAGAGAGACCGAGAAGAATGATCGATCCTGGCGTCTCTCGATTCCCAATAAGATTCTTATAGGTAAATCCAGTAAGCCGATGATGAAACCCGAACGTTGAGATCCGAGGGAAAGAGAAAGAGAGAGAGAGATAGAGAGAGAGAGAGAGAGAGAGAGACTTTGTGCAGCGAGAAGCTAATCCTAATTGAGTCGCCTTATAAGACTTTTCATATGGTTCCCCCATTCATCAACTTCACCATTTCCCACCATCCTCTTATTCACCTATTCTCTATTTCCTCTCGTTTCCACTTTTATCAATTCTCTCTTGCTCAATGGTCTTTATCGATACGGAATCACGTAAAATTTACTTCAGTCTCGATGAAAAGAGCATTTTCCACTACAAAGCGTCTCAATACTTGCATTGAAAATTGAATTCTAATCGAATTTGTTTTTTTATTTTCTTCCACGAGTCCCAAACTAATTTGCATAAGTACTTATCCTCAAGCTATCCTCTATACTTCTCAATAATGCGATTTTTAAAATGAACTAACCAGAAGGTCTACAAAAATATCATACTTCTCTATTACTCGTTGAACGTGTTATAAAATGAAAAATATTACATATGTACATACGTTCGAAAATGAACTTTCGACGTAGCAAGACCTACGTAATGACGGATGACGCAAGGTCTCATCCCTGAAGGGGCATTGGTCTCATATATTAATTCCTAATACACATTCGCTCTTTACTACAGTGCTTTCAAACTTCGACTACTTTTCGTGCGGTTTCTCGAAGCCGCGATACGAAAATTCTACTGGTGACAGTAGAAAGAAGAAGAGACGAAGAGAAAACAAGCCAAGTTTTCTTCTGTGGTAAATAATCATATACACTCGTGTTATTCAACGTGCGGTAGCGCATCGAGAGGAGCACCCCTACCATGCAGAGCGATGTATTCCAAATAAATTTCTCATTGCGCGAGAAAATACGTTCACGTTGCCGCTTTTTTAACAATCCCCGGAATGACTTGGTTCTCTCTCGCCATCTCTTTGATCTATTGTCTCGAGGCGGATAGAAGACGTATTACAGCAATGGCGAACTCGCGAGAGTCTCCGGAGAGATGCTGGTTGCAACATACCCTTGCCTCCCGGGGGAGTTTATAACGGCGAGAAAGAGAATAACGAGCGCGAGAAGAATGCGAAGAAGAGCAGCGACAAAAAAAAAAAGACGAATTCTAATTTGACGAATGAGAAAGTTTCCACGGGGTTGGAGCCACCGATGCGACAAAGGAGACACGATGCCAAGGAACGATGTTCCGGTCTCTTGGAAACTGCTGAAAGTCTCTCGTATATAAATAAATACATATATAGCACACACTTCACCCTCTCATCTCCGCCATCTTCAACGATATTGCGTGCGGGAAGTCGAGAGAAGAGGGACTTCAGCAAAGCCTCATACATAAATGTCTGCACGTTCAAAGTCGCGTGCCGTTTGACAAAGGAAAGATCCGAGAGAAAGACGGAGAGAGAGAGAGAGAGAGAGAGAGAGAGAGAGAGAGAGAGAGAGAGAGAGAGACAGAGAGAGAGAGAGAGAGAGTGAGAGAGAGAGAGAGAAGAAGAGCAAAAATGAAAGACGATATGCCAGCAAAGACGAAGAAACTGGAAGGTGGCTGTAGGTACACATTCTTTAATCTCCGGAAGGAAATCAGAGAATAATATCGGGTGAAGTACAAAGTAGAGAGGATCAAGAATCAGTCTTATTATTTGCGGAGTTTTATCACAGTTCCATCCATATATAAAACGGAAACTGCATGGTGCACCAGCAGTAGTCTTCCAAGTTGAGATAATATAAGAGGTCTCTAAGAGGTAATATAAGAGGCCTGACCGGTTTTCATCGTGTAAAAAAAACCTTACATTTTCATCAAATGAATTGCGGAAAAAGAGCCACTTACACTGCCACATTCATCATTATTACTTTTTAAAAATATTTTTCTCGCTTCGGTACAAGTAAAAGTATGGTTTTGACAATTTTACTTTGGTTTTTTTTTCTGTTAAAACAGGCTTCATTGTCGCAAACAAAAGCTGCTTGTCCGCCTTGTCCCTATAAGAAATTGATACAACAGAAGCGCTGTGCTACAACAGAAAGGGAAGTAAAAGCCATTTGCTTCGCAGCGCGAAATTCATCCTGGTAATAATACTGTCTGTCACCACATGAATGTAACAGGAAAACAAAAGTAAATTTTTTTTTTACTGCTCTTGTAAGTAGAATAAGCGTCTTTAGCAAGTTCCACGGATATTAGAAAGAGAGAGAGAGAGAGGCTGTCTCGTTCGCACAGAAACTCGAAAAGGTTGGAATGTGTCCCAATTATATTGGAATAGATACCCTTTTTTAAATTTATTTCACTGGCTTCGAAAGACTCCGTGATCAAATACTTTTGTGTCAATCCTTCAAGTGAAGCCTGTCCAATGTTTGCACATTTATCCCTCGTCATGCTGCATTCACTTTTCCGGCGCAGGACATATTGTGTTTTGGAGAGATACTTTCTCGTGTTACGATTCAATGTCGATGGAGAATCGACGCACACCCTTACGGTCTTGAAACCACTGTATATGTATCGATACTCGACCGACCGTAAAATTGATTTCTCCTATATCCTATACAACTCTCTCTCTCTCTCTCTCTCTCTCTCGTCTTACAGCGTGTAGCTCTTTTACTCCCTTCAACCCTTTCATATATACCCTTTATCCACTACAATTCCTCCACCTTCCTCTTTCGCAACGCACGTTAGCAATCTTCGGCCGGAGGTCAACAGTGCTCTTCTCTTTCTCTCTCTTATCCTCGACTCGTCCTCGACCCGCAAAATCTCGTGGGAAAAGAGAACGTGTATACTCTCTTCCCGCTTCGTGCACTCACACCACTTGTCTCTTCCGATTCTACTGCTATATACGTCAGCATTCTCATTTTACTTTCCCCTCTTATACGTTTTTATTTCTCCTTTTTCTCAACCATTTTCCTGCACACCCAACGTGAGATGCCCTCGTGTTTTCTACTATGCTGCTTGTTTGAGTTTTCTGCCTCAGTCAATACCGAACGGATTAAGCCGGAATTATTAACGAGCCAACGGCCGCTATAATTGGTAGTAAAGTTTCAGGGACCAAAAATTCACAAGCTATCTCGGCTGCTGCTCAAAGTATTCCGACGAAAAATTCAGCCATATAACCCCAATTGGTGCTCATATCAGCCTGGTAGTATGAACAAACCCGAGGAGTTCAGCCATTTTCTGATATTTTCACTTTAATTTTGGCGAAATAATCGGCGAAAGTGCAGTGAATTTTATGTTGTGAAAAATTCTTGTCCTAATACTCACGAGACCGCTGCGAATGGCCAAGGTGCCGAGAAACTTGATGATCATCACCGTGACGAAAGGAAAAAGTTATCAGTTCACCTGGATTCCGGTTATCAGATTTGCACAAGCTGGAGTATCGACATCAGGGACATAACGAAGCCGATGTGTGTGCTATACGACGGGACAGAAGAAAGGACTCACTTTCCGAGACCCAACGAAAAAAAACCCCAAAATATCTCGCTTACGAGGATGGCCGGAATTTCAATAAAACAATCTTCAAAACAATCTGTGACAAAACTTTTGTGAATAATTATATTCTGATGTGAGAAAATGAAATTTTTTTTCCAAAACATTCAGAACAGTTTGGAACGATTATTCTTTTCTAACGAATATTAATTTTTTTCGGAAATTTTTCATATTTTCGTTTTGCTTAGTACTATTTTTTTAAGGATTTCCATCTCTACTTGCACGTAGAAAAATATAAAAAAAAAAGAAAGGCTTAACGCTATGGTTATGATGAGCATCCACGGGCTTCGAAATATGAGACAATATTCGATCAAAAGGAATCCGTATATCGACCTGGCGAGAAAGTTTGAAAAAAAAAGAGTTCCTCGACACGGTAAAGGGCTTCCGAAGACTCACAGAGAAAACACTCACACTGGTGGCAAAAGAGGCCATAATTCTGGCTACAAACGTTCCTTCACTTCCGGTCTACAAAGTTTTACCATAATGTTTACGATTCAGAAATATTTGTAAACCGAACACGTTCTCAAGCAGGAGTAGACTCATATC
The DNA here is from genome assembly GCA_963564615.1 of Rhorus exstirpatorius. Taxonomy (NCBI): domain Eukaryota; kingdom Metazoa; phylum Arthropoda; class Insecta; order Hymenoptera; family Ichneumonidae; genus Rhorus; species Rhorus exstirpatorius. The sequence goes on along the minus strand of OY751315.1, from coordinate 32,290,796 downwards.
GTCGTTAAAATCGATGTTTGATAGCGAATGTGGTTAAATGATGAAATGGAATTTTTTTCTTAGACCCACAAAAATTCGATCGAGGCGGGTGCCGCGAAGAACCGAGCATGACAGAATTTTGAGGCATGAAACACCGATGTAGGCGACTTTCCGATTATCAATATCTTCGAATATTCCAGTATAAAGAGGCGCTGGAAAAACATTTTTCTATTTTTATTTTGGTTTTTCCAACAGCCCTTCTATAGTGGTGAATAGATAATTAAGCGAGGGTGTCAAATTATTTTTTCGTCGATTCTCGATTATTCTTGCAAATGATCGACTTCGGGGTATACAATGACAACATGAGAAAATTAAAAATGCATAATTGGCTCTGTTAATGGCTAATTTTTTAGCGAAAATGCCTCGAATTCACAGAGGGAGAGAACAGACAGCCACGTGCGGAATCAAACTCGATCCGTGTCAATTATGTGAGTAGAAATTTTACATGAGGGTGCGTTATTCACGAGACGAAAATATATATAAAAGAAAATCGACCGACAAATCTATCAAACTAATGATAAAATTGATATAGCAATTTAAATCGTAAGGAGATATTTCCCAATGTTGTAAATCATGTAAATATAATGCAGGTACACGCCCCCTTGTGTGGCTACGATTAAGATGTGTGTTACCGATAATAAACAAACGTTTATCGTAAGCTAGCTAGAGGACTCGAGAATATTCAGTGAATGCATTAATTTTTTAAAGAATGATAACCGAAGTCAATTGGAAATTTAACCGTGAATATTTCGCTTTCAGTTGTGGGTTAATCAATTAACCAAAATCAATTCATGTGTCGGAGTATACAAAAAAAAAAACCATTTCGCGAATATTTTTTTGTGACGACTTCAGCTGTACTTCGACTGTTGCTAACTTGCTAAGGTCGATTGACCCGATAGCAGCGAATAATACCTCCACCTTACTATAACCACCCTGTACAAAATCGAACAGACCGAAGCGTTATGATGTATCCACGTTGCGTTTACGTGTCCCGCCACGAGTTTCGCATTACTGGGTGAAATTATTCACGAAGAGGTCGAGCACCCATCGCAACCTATGCAATTTTATTTGAGGGCATAAAAAAAAAAGAAGAGACGATAAAACGAATAGTCCCTCGTGCATCTCGTAGGTAGGATTCGCGTATACGGGCAAACTATATACCAACACAATGTGAAGGTCTCCATATAGAACACGAAGTTGGAAAGGGCGACGAAGAGAGCAAAAGTTTCACGGAGACTAATTCGATCATGACAATTCCAGCTATTACATGGTGCAGTACTGTAGTACCGTACATAAAACAGCCCGTATCGGTATACGTGATGTATATACATTTATAACTGAACATGGTACGCGAAATGTCTCAAAAACGGAGATATAGATAGAAATTTCGCAGAGAAGAACTTTCTAGATATTCCGGAGACTCTCAACTCTCTGGACATCGGATGGGCAAACTCGGATCTCCCATTTAGATGATTAAATTCCACCTGATATGCCACTCACGTGGCCGCGAGAGCACCAAACTTTTACAGACTGCCAAAGTGCATGTATCATACATATACACATGATATGTCGACTGATGTCAAGCAAACAGATGTGACTCATATCACTTTACATGTTAAAACGTTCGAGTTACGACCTTTTGCTTGGTAACGGTCGAGACAGTTCTCCCGAGTTCTCCCTACTCCACCTCAAGAGACTCTCCCTTATCGCGTTGCTCACGAGGTGGTCACCCTCCTTTCTCCGAGTGTTTCTGTCTCGTTTCCTCCTGTTCTTTCGTACCTCATACGAATTTCACCCTTTCATCGTCCACGTACGCGCCTGGAAAACCGTCCCTTACTCTCTCTTTCTCACTCTCTCTCTCTCTCTCTCTCTCTCTCTCTCTCTCTCTCTCTCTCTCTCTCTCGTGCAATTCATGTCTGTTAGGCAAAGATTGTCCTAGAATGTATGTATATTTATATTTAAATCGGTAAAGAATTTGCTGCCAAAAGAATTAAAAAATCGGCTTCAGAAAGTAGGAACGAGGAGTGGCAGGGAAACACGGCAAGCCCAAAATATAGTAATACAATTTAGAAAAACGAAAAGTGCGCAAAAAAGTATGTACTATGAAGGTGTGAAAATGTATAATGCATTGCCAACTGAAATAAAAGGCTATGAAAAAGTTGAGCAGTTTAAACGCGCGTTAAAAAATATATTAAAATTAACAATAAAGACATAAAAACATATATGTAGATATAAGAAAATATGTAATAATATGTATAAAATAGCTGAGAAAGCTAATAAGTATCAACCAATAAATCTCTCTCTCTCTCTCTCTCTCTCTCTCTCTCTCTCTCTCTCTCTCTCTCTCTCTCTCTCTCTCTCTCTCTCTCTCTCTCTCTCTCTCTCTCTCTCTCTCTCTCTCTCTCTCTCTCTCCCCTTCACTCACGCTTTCTCTGACGACAGCTTAAGTTTTCGCTGTTCATAGACGTACTGCAGAATCTTATGCACGAGTGAATATCCAGCCTTACGCTTCAACCAAAACCCATCTACAACTCGTGATATCAATAGTCGGATCGAACAAAACTCGTGAGATACTTTACATATTCGAGAGAGACGCTGTTTAACCTACGCTACTTTTACCATTATACGTATAGACGTTATATCCCGTCCTCCTGCGACAAGTATCGAACGTCACGTCGTTCTCGGCAGCTCTCTCATTCTCTTGATTGCGTCACTGCGTCCACGTAACGTCGAGTCCAGCATCCTATAATGAATACATGAGTATGTGCCAAGTATCATTGACGCATGCGAAAAACAATTTCCCATAAATGTCAGAACGAATAACTTGAGAAATGATGAACCACGAGACACAACATCTACGAGAAGAGCCCTCTCGATTTTCTCTCTCGCGTTATTGACCGCATGGTTTCGCGGGTAACTTACTACTCGTCTCGGATTGCCGCTGGACGAGTGATTAACCGCGAGTATAACGGTGAGTTAGAGAGACAAAAAGATCATGAAAGGGAACAAGGGCGGAGCCAGAAAGCGAGGGATGAAGATCGGTGCATGGAAAACGACTTCCTGAAACGGAAGGCTGCGCGTAATTCACTGACGATTGCCACTTTGCCGTTGCTTCTCTCCACAATGGTTGCACCCTCTACATATACGTATACCAACAACCTCCATCATTTATACGCCATGGTGCAAGAGAGCCAAAAAATAAAAATAAAGTAACGTATCGTATGGAGGGAATGACGCGAGAGTGTGCGAAAATCGTTGTTCATGCGGCTTCTGATAGTGAAGCAAAGAGGCAAGGGAGACACTGGAGTTTTGAGATATATGACTTGTGGTAAAAAAAAAAGAAAGATATAGAAAGATAGACGATCCCTGAGTGGTAGAAAGTTTATCGAACCGTATATATCATTCGCGATCGTTGAGTGCTGGAACAAACCCCTCCACCTTATGAGAACCATCGCTCGTCCATATGCCTACCAGCCGCGAAAACCGTCGTGGCTTTAGCATATCGTTACTCCGGCATACTCGAGTACGCCTGCGTTTAACGACCGACAACCGACATCAGCAGCCCCCAACGGTAGCCGGAAGAGCGCATCAAATACTCGCCCTCTCTCGTGTCTCTCACTCTCAACAAATCTTTCTCGAACGCTGGTTCTCTCGCTCGCTACGCATCAATGTGACTCAATGCCCGGCTCGCTTTTTAAGCTTGTGCTTATATATGTACAGGGTCTGTGGGCCCATTTTACACAGAGATATCAATGTGTCGACTGCTGGAAAGCGAAGAGGGACAATTCTCACGATTTTTCACGTTCCATGATTTGGCTTATTCCTTTTGCTATATTAGTTATCTATATAGAGGGTAATTCAAGCCGGTAGTAATGGGTAGTCAAATCTTAAACTCCCATTCGTTTCACGAATTGACGTTCTCCTATGCGTCTCATCGGAAAGGTTAGGATTTTTTTTTAATTGGTTGTGGGCAGCATACAGAATCGACCATCAAAAAGTGTACCGTCAATTTGAATCATCCTATACGTCCACATATATTAAAAAGTATTATATGGATGCTCTTTGGCAGGCTGAAGCGCATTTATATGATCCCTCTTTTTCTATTCCTATGCTTCCTTTTCTCTCTCTCTCTCTCTCTCTCTCTCTCTCTCTCTCTCTCTCTCTCTCTCTCTCTCTTTCTCTTTCTCTTTGTCTAACTTCCCGACTAGAGAGAGCGAAAGAGATAGAGAGAGCTCTCTTCCTCCGGTTGTAAAGTAAGTTAAACAATACGAACCCACGATCGTATATACCATAGATCGTATATAGAAGCGACCGAGTAAGCGAGAGCAAAATAACTGCTTTCGACGTCTCAATCGACTTCGCAACGTAATGGCTGATTTATGAGCAAATGCGCGATGGCCGTGCCACGACTCATCTCGCTAGGTGACTTTGTGAGTGCCACATATTTATGTATACCATTATGTGTGTGTTTGTGTATAAATCATTTGAAAAGCTCATCGTCTGTCAGTAACAGGATATCGAGTTGAGAAACTTCGTGAGCGTTGTTTTTATTAACGATGTTGAAATTTATCGTTCAGTTTGTGTGCATCGACTATTCTTTTATTTTTTGAAAAATTAGAAACAGAAGCAATATCCAACTTTTTAATGCTATTGGAAAAGTTACAGTTCCAAGTTTTCCGATAAAGGATTGTCCAAATAAAAAAGAAATACATAAGTTCAATGATAGGTGCAGTAAGAAATTGGAAATGATTGGCGGAAAAAAAAACCCATGCATACAACGATCTGGCAAAGTAACGCTTCATTTATGAACGTAGACATGTGTATTTAAAGGCAGCGTCGTCCTTCAATATCTCATAATACTTTCTGACAGACTCCAGGCTATGGAGTTTGTAACTTTTAATTCGTCTTCTCGCAAACGTTGCAATTCACAACTTCTACCATACTTTTTGCAAAATTACAGACCTCATCCTACCGCATTTCGTAAGACAAACTTGGAAAACTCTCGTCTTGTTTTCAAAATACAAGTTACGCGTACGAGTTTAATTTCAGAGCTCACTTGACGATTAACGCATCTGAGTATGGTAATTTATCTTGGCGAAATGTCTCTCCACTGCAATGGTCTACCGCTTCTTGCGTAACTATATTCACTGAACATAGGATGGATTATATAGACGAAGCTCTTCTGAAGAAAGACAATAATCATTGTCGCCGAGTGCAAGGATTATATTGAACTTTTTATTCTCACCTAAAAGTAAAAATCAATGTGCATTTCAGCGGGTCCCAGTGAGATCTGAATTTTAAAACAGCTTCTGCATCGAAGATATCAACAATAACGAGTTTTAACAATAACAATGCCAAAAAGTAATTAACAAAGAAGTCAAACATATATATTTACTAAATATTCGAAAATGTTATCTTTCATTTTGATTGGTTGTAATAACTGAACTTTTTTTACACACATAATTTTTCCTATCAATTTCCCTCAACTGTTAACATGTTTGTGATTGATTTTTTTTTTAATTTAATGCCCCAATAACGTTCTTCCGTCTTGAAGAATTTTTCAACAGTTTTAGTTGTAATTTTGAATGAACAAGCTGTATATTTAATAAATTATGTGAATGAATTATGCTCGGGATTTTTAAGAAGATATATATCTGTGAAATTGATCAGTCAATTATCACGAAAATTCGCACATGTAATACATAAACTTTATGTAAAAATAGATCAATTTTTCAACTTTGTGTCGTACTTCCTCAAAAAAATCTCAAACGAAAACGATAGTATTTTATGGTTACTAGTAGACTACCTTTGCTTTCTCATAAGGGTAGCTTTGTTTTGTTGGACACTTTTTTTTATAGTTTTCAATGCTTATGTGTTCGAAATGTGCCAAAACGTCGATAAATCACATTTATAAAAAATGACTGGATATATGTGCGTGTGTGTGTGTGTGTGTAACCACTATCCAAAATTGAATCGCTGTAACTCGATAACCGGTTACAGTGATTCAATTTCAAGGTACAGCGCTGCAATTTCGCAGTCAAGTAAAGCATGGTAATCCTTTTAGTTACTGTGATTTTTATACAGAAATATACAGAGACTCAGATTTTATGTCATTTTCAATTTTTTTAAAAATGGTCGTACTCGCTCTAACTTCGGGAAATTTCATGATAACGGGCTATTTTTTATTTTTTTTTATAAATAGATGATCATTAATAAACGGTTGGTATCGAATTTGGTGAAAATCGATAAAGGTGTTTAAATTTTATGAAATTTTTAATTTTTCAAAAAATGGGTGTACTCGCTCTAACTTCTGCAAATTTTAAGCTATCGTGCTGAAATTTTTTACATCGATAGATTATCATTGAAGCACGGTCGGCATTGAATTTGGCTGAAAACGGTGGACGTATTCGGATTTTATGAAATTTTCAGTTTTTCGAAAAATGTCTGTAATTGCTTCAACTTTCCCAAATTTTGAGATACCGTACTAATTTTTTTTCATTATTCAAATCATCCTTGAATAATTCTATAGTATTATCGAATTATTTAATCAGACTTTATGAAATGTCAGATTGATTGAAATTTTAAATTGAAGGATGATTTTAATTTGACAAGAACCAATGAAAGGGTTCATATTTTATGAAACTTTGAATTTTTTGAAAAATGTACGTAACGATTCTATATTCTCACATTTTGAGATATCCAGCTAAATATTTTTACATAAAAAAAATACACAAGTTACATGAAAAATTTATAAAAAAGTAAAAAATTGAAACTTGCTCATTTTGAATGCTAATCATTTTTGAAATTTTGTAAATCTTTATTGTCTCGCTCATGAAGATTCCTCGATGAAGAAGCCAAAATTGAAAAACTCGCTCGTATAAGAAGCTTTATGAGCGAGACGAAAAAAGCTTGATAAAATTTCGAAAATTACGAGAAAGCAATGTGCAAGTTTCAATTTTTAAATTTAATTACTCCAATATATAAGAAAAAAGAGACAAACATTCTTGCAAACTTTGAGCCAATGATTGGAATACGATTAATTCGACGGTTCTGTTGGTACCTCATTATACATTGGAAATCACTAGTTTGAATAGGCACAATCTCGATTATACATCTCAAGAAGCGAATGAGAAGAGAGAGAGAGAGAGAGAGAGAGAGAGAGAGAGAGAGAGAGAGAGAGACAGCGTTTAGTTCAATATTGACCCTTGTAAACGTGTGACGAATATTATTATAGCATATCTACATAATTTCCGTATTCAGTCGGTGGTTGCCTGAAACGCGTCTGTAATTACTCCGCTTTTGCCGTGACTGCGGCAAGCGGAGGTTAAAGCGCTTGAAACAGACGGCGGGAGCCAAAATCAAGAGAGAGATGGAGAGAGATAGAGAGGGAAAATAAGAGGGAAATATCCATATAGAGAGGAAAAGGATACGAGAGACTCCGAGAGCGAATGAAGAGACACCAATGATATGGAGCCCGAGCGACAGGGGTGGAAAGTCAAACGCAAAGGGGTTGTTGCTGTTTGAAATAATGATATATATATATATATATGTATGTGCATGTGTGTGTGTGTGTAGACATAATTTAGACTATATAGAGAAAGGTAACACGATAGATAGCGATTCTGTTATGTATGTAAAAGTTTATGTAAATCCTATGTACGAGGTAATTGGACTTGGTTCATACGGATGTCGTTATTATTGTTATGGAATAATAAGTAAATATAATTACCAGTAATTATTGATAAAATTTCGTAACTTTTTCACAATAATCTGTCATAATTTTTCATAAAATCATTTTCTTCTCAAATAACGCTTTTGTCCTTTTGTTACTTCGTGTCTGCCCATAAATTACGAGGAGATACAGCCGAATCGTCCTCACGTACAATTACGTTCGTTACACACTCAACCACCGAGGCCAGAGGATGACCAGTGGACCCGACCCGTCCCTTTCCTTCCCCGCTACCTTGGACCTACGCCACAATCGCAGATAGGAGTCTGGAAAAAAAATTCCACTCGCAGGCATACCCCACGAACGAGCCAACAGCCCCGAAAGTATTCAAAAATAATTCAACACCAATGTGACCATCCATCCTCTTGCTTTCTCTCTCTCTTTCTCTCTACGTCTCTTCTCGATCTTCCGAAGAAAAAAAAAAATTGAAAAAACTTAAATTTAAAATAAATTTGTATGAATTTAACATACGAGACATACAGAGTACGTATACATGTGTTTCTTCGTGTTCTTGTCACACCCTTAAAACGATGGACTAGGAGCGAGATATATTCTATTATTGGGTAATATATTTATTCTTACTGCAGGCATGGATATAATTATTTTTAAAAAATGCTTCATTTGAGTATGAGAACAGGGTAAGATGACGTACTTGAAAGACAGAAAAGAGCTGGAGAAAATTCTTGAAGAACATATTATTAAAAGTTCAATGATTTCTTCAATAGGTATTAAAGTATAAAGACTAACTGAAACAATTGAGCTTTCAACTGTTTTCAGACTTTCTGGACACAACAGCATTGCATGCATTACCTTCTCACTAAATTTTGATTCCTTCCAGACAAAGCTGTCTTTTATCGATTTTCCACTAATACTATATATGTAATTAATATGTAAAATTTTAAAGATCAACACGCGTTGCTCTGGGTCTGGAGAAGACCCCAAAATAATCGGAACATTCATTCTGCATCAATCTACTACTGCCTTTTTTCTCGATAGAACAAAGTAGGCTATCGAGTATATCAGATCCAAGATCATAATAAGCATTTCAGTGACAAATGTCCATTCCTCAAAGTATCGAAACTCCTGCGTCTGTGGTGCCCGTTATGGTGAAGCTAATAAGAGACGAAGATTCGCGAAACATGTCCGCCGGAATACAATCCAAACGAGATTCCTCATCATCCATTGCACGTAAATATGGGAAAGTGCACTGATTGTGAATCGGCCTGCTGATTGCCGGAGTGCTAACAGCGTTCGAACATAGAGCTACCACAAAGACATATATGTATAGGTAACATTATATATGTACACGCATAACATATATATGTCTATGTAGGTGTACCATGATGTTGCAAGCGGGCACCCTTTCCTAAAACGATTATCCACTCGACAGCGATAGAAACGGTCCTTGCAAAGCAAAGCCCGTGTTCTATGTGTGACCACCCTCTCTGGCTTGATGTTCTCTCTCACTCTCTCTCACACTGTCCATTGCCATTGAATGCTCTATACTGCCAATACTACGGCGCATGCCGATGCTGTTGCTGCCGGTCCAAGAGGGGTTGTAGTTTGCCATCATAGAGGGTAGGGGGACGGAAATGTTCCATAGATGGAGGGAGGTGTGTATGGTCGCGGGCAAGTAACGACGTATTGTGCTGTGAGGGTCCATGAGGACTTTCAACACGCTTCAGACGCTTCCAGCACTGCAGCACGGCGAAAAGCCCCGCGGGGATCTACATCTACTCCTCTCTCTCTCTCTCTCTCTCTCTATCTATATATCTCTTATTCGCTCTCATTTTATCCTACGTTAATACAACTCCGCACAACTCTTACTTTTTCTTCTTCTTTCGGCTCTCAACGTGTTCTACGTATGTCCCCAAGCTCTGAGAGAACGATACCGCAACCCGGCAATCCTCTGACGAGTGTCCTTTCGAGATTCGTGAACGAAGCTTTTGGGAAGTCGAGTATGGGAGGATTATACACAGAAGAAGGTGCTTGCGGAGTAATCGTCTCTTGTTCAAAACATTGTGGGTGATTTAACATTGTTGGGAGAAAAGGAACGTCGATACGTCTATCTCAACGACGAATCCTCATAGAGCTTGAACAAGATAGCAAAATATAAGGGGTATCTCACGAAAAGTGGGATGTCTTTTTGGCGGAGAGTTCGAATGCTTATTCACTTGCTCCTGGCCATCTATATAAGGTCACGCTTTGTTTTTTTCAAATCAAAGGGATAGGGTTTCAAGATTTAATTTTAATCGTCAATGTCAAAAATCATTCTACATCCGTTGAAATACTGGCCAAGTATTTCGACAAGTTCAATCGATAAGTTTTATCGGACTGCAAATTAAGCGTGTGATTTGCATAATTGCGATTGGAAATATATAAAAATTTATTAATAAATACAATTGATGATTGTAATTCCGGAGAATTTTTATTTTCCTCAAAGTAAGTATCGGGTAAAATACGGTTAAATTGTAACTGAGAGGAAAGAACAGATGTTGCGAACACTTTGGAATCGGTTAAGACGACGTTGAGCCCGAAATTCGAAATTGCGAAGGTTCGAGCTTTTCTTTCCTCTCAGACTTGCGATTTTTCTCTTTTGTTGCTGTCTCGAGCCCGGTCTTCTTATCCGCTTGAGGATTTTGCCGCGAAGGAATCGAGTCAGAAGGTGCCGTATTTCCTCCACCTGGTTGAGTCTCAGGCTTGCGGTTCTACTTCCGCCCCTCGAGACGAGAATGCGAGACGTGCAAAACGACGGATTATCCCGTACTAGATCCCTGGTATATTCGCGTTTACAGCTTTTATATATATACGTTGACTCGAGTATTTCTCGAGGATCTCCGACGATTTTACGTCACCACGATGAAAGCGGTAACGGCGAGATCCTCGACAGTTTCCGTTCCCAATAGAGAATGTACTAGCACGTAGATATACACAAATACTTGTATTCATGTACATGCAACTATGTGCAACTTCAGCCAGCACAATGCAGAGCTATTATCCATGAATATAACACAATATCAACATGGATACTTGAACGAGTATGTATATAATGGATCACACTTGTATCGAATGTCCGTAATTTGACGCAGGATACAAAATTTCTGATTGACGAAAAATTGGACATATATATATATATATACATCGCAAAAGAATAAAAAAATTCTCCATAAATGAATCATGCTGAAGAAAGTTATCGAGACTAAGCCACGAGAATTCCCATAAGAGAAAAAATGTGATTCGAGACAGGAGACGTGAAAAAGAAATATTACCGGAATAATCAAACGATGAATTGATAATTGGAACATTTCGGACAATTTGTAAACATATACTTGAGCAAACCTCGTCGTACCGCCAGTATTATTATCGCTCAAGTCGTGCTCGGACAGGTTAAATATTACATATACAGCCTACTTATAACCAAAATTTCCTCGTTCATGAATAATCGCTGAAGCTCTCGCGAATTGCGGGGTATAACGAAAGAACATCGGAGCTTAGGAAACGGCGCGAGAAGGGCGAAAGGTCTCGTGGCACGCGATACCAAAATACGAGACTCTCACGATCCGAGCATTCGTCTCTTTTACTCTCACCGATTTTACCGTCGGGGAAACGCCTCTCCGTACGGGACCTTTATTCTCTCTCAATAACTAATGGCTAATGCGCATTATACCTACTTCGCGGTGCAAGGATTTTCCGACCTCGTGGATACACCTCCACCGTATACGCATATAGATATATGCACAGCTGTATACAACACGTAATTCATGTACACGGGGTATTTTACGCCAAGCGGGACGACTTTTAGCGAGAATCATTTTTAGAAGATGTTTAAGGATGTATACCGAACCTATCCAGTTATACCTGAATAGTAGCAAATTTCATGTAACTAATTTTTACAACTGTACTCGTCAACAAGATAAAATATTGATTCTTTTTCGGTCTACCGCATGTACACTTTAATGCAAAAAAGATAAATAGTTATGGTAGATAGATAGATTTTAATATTACATAGCTCATTCGATATGACGGAAGGATCTCTATAATTGCAGTAGAAACGATTTTGGATAATCCTTCAATTTAAATAATCGTAAACTTTTCAATTATTTATATTTTTCTACATCAAACATCACGTATATTGGTCCGAACATATTAGAAAATAATATTAATTCGCCAAGCTATCGCTTGAGGCACCACCGTTGGCGCCTCAAAACATCTGAAAAATTATCTCGTCCGAAAACCATCATATTGCGTGTGGAATAGCCCATGTATACATCTATAAGATATAACGTAACTGAGTAGTATACGATGTCGCGTGGAACCTCTTAGTGTGTCGTGAATAAATAATCGTCGCGCGGCTCGTATCCGAAAAGCGTCGAGGAAATCGTGCACCAGAGTTGATGGGGAGGTAAAAACGAGGGAACCAAGAGCCAAAGAAGAAACGATCCTCCGACGGTGAAAAAAAAAAAAAAAAAAAAAAGAAATCGCGAATTTTGCACTTTGTGTTTCGATCTCAGCGTTTTTCCTTGCCAACTTCGCTCTCACATCTTTTTATTCGAATTTAATATAATTTCTAATCAATCCTTTGACGGTAAAATTAATGCGTATTTTTATTTTATAATTTTTTTCTCTCGGAAAGTATGTAACACTTAAAAAATATCCATATTTTATACTTAACGTATAATTTGGTACTCTTACGATCATAGTTTGCTCCAGAGCAATAAATTCGGATATCTTTGAAAAAAAAAAGGGAAATTACCGTCAGAGATTGTCAAGGTACTGTAATCTCCGTTTCGAAGCTACTGAATCTCAACTCCCGAAAAGTTCTCCTCTGTGCGATTTATCACAGATCAGAGAACTTCCGGAAAATTACCCGCGCAAAGTCTATCGATGGATGATAATTTTGTCTAAGGAAAAACGTGGTTTTCTCGTTTTTTTTTTTTCGTCCCTCCTAAAATCGGCAGTTTGGTCAGTCGTGACCACGTCAACGATGAAATAGAACAAAAAAAAAAAGAAATACCAGAGAGGAAGCACGTGACGAGATCACACAGTAGTAACGGATCGGTTCCGTCGGGGTCAGACCGATCCAGCTAGTAAACGAGAACGAGAATGAGAGAGAGAGAGAGAGAGGAGAGAGCTACCGAACTGTACATTTATTAGCTATTGCCATAGTTCACTCGTGCCTATAGCGATTGTTTCGCGAGTTCACGGAGACAACAGCTGCGAGGAAGGGGCTGATAAAATATTGAAGAGGATAAAAGTGGCTTGCACGCGTGCCCAAGAGAATGCTCGCGCGATATAGAAAAAAAAAAAAGAAAATACGAAAAGATAAGCGACGGAGTAGTCGAAGATGCAAAGACTACGTTCACTTCTATAGATCGATATAAATGTCGTTTCCTAGCGAACAAAAGGGCTTGGGCCGGAAAATTTAAAGCCTAAAATGTTGACTGTTAGGCCCTGCTGTTTGCTAGGCAGTCGATAAAGATATTCTTGAATATGGTCATACGCGTATACGTAGGGAATCAACCCTTTGCAAAGTTGCGAAATAGAATGGTATATAATCGATCGTATAGTGAACGGTGATACAAAAAATGCACGACGAGAAACATCGCGATAGTTCTATATATAATCAAGCTTCCATGCCTATGTATGCTCGAACGTTGTGAGAGAGATGGAGAAAAGGGTAGATAAACGCCACGTCTTACAGAATTCCACCAACCACGTTACATTCCAACTGTGCTGAAATGACCCCAGTGACCTCATGGACTACCACACAGGTACCAACGAATACCCGAGCATAGGGGTGAAAGGGGTAACGGTGATCACCAGTTTTCCTTCCTATATACGTAGTAAATAATCGAGGAAAAATTTATGCCACCGTCTTCGCTGTGTACTCAATAACAATTTTTTAATTTTTTTTCAATCCTATCTTCCTATTTCCCATATATATTTTAGCGAGGAAGCCAAAATTTAGAAAATTAGTTCCATGTAGAGGGGGCGTTTTGAGCATCGTGTAAAATTTCAAGCAATCAATTTGCAAGTTTACCACTCACTGCTTCCTTTTTGCTTCATGAATGGAAGTTAGGCTATACAGCATCCACGTTTTCAAACGATGAAAAATTAAAAAACCTTCGTATTCGTCGAGGTCAATGACGGAGAGTACTTTTCCGGTGAACTATTGGCGATGTCAATTTTTTTTTTCTAACGGTTCAATCAAGTTACAATTAATCTACCCCCCGATCCTAGTCTCTAAGTATATATATATATAACATTTTGTTTCCTCCATCATTGGTTATTTTTTAGTGGTCCAGAATTTAGCTTCCTCATAGAGGAAACTTTGATTCGTAAAAATTGTATAGAAGCAAAATTCAAATTCAACTTCTAGGTTTTTTTTTTAACTTCTATGCTTTTTTTTTCAAAGTAACGCTAAGATGCACATTTGTCACATCTATGCTTCAAGATAGTTGATCTGCTTGGGCAGGTCTTTTTCATTACGACGTACTTAAATTGTCATCTAATTTTTGGATGTGACTGTATACATACGCTAAGCTCCTCAATGAACCGAGGATCTGCGAAATCAGAGAGCGGATCGCCAAATTGAATCGTGTGCCGAGGAGAAGAGGTCAGACAGAAATCTCTGGTACAATGTAAATAAAGAATGACTTTGCGTTGAGCACTCAAGCGAGCGAGAATTGGCGCATAAAGGATGATAATAGTATAGAAGAGAAGAGTGGAAAAGGGGCATGAAACAGGGGTGTAACTCTTGTCACCTTTTCTGTTCTTCCACTCTCTTTCTCTCGCTCTCTCTCTCTCTCTCTCTTGACGTTCCGACACAACGGGAATTGCGTGTCAAGAGAACTCCTGCGAAAGCCCTCTCGCGTCTCGTGTTGCTTTATTTTCTTCTCGCCGGACGAAACGAATATTGCTCGCAAACACTCGTTTTCATTCGTTCTCTCGTCATGTCCTTTTTATTTCTTCTTCATCCCCTTCTTCTTCGTTTTTTTCTCCCTTTTAGGTAGCACCACGAGCCTCGTGTTTTTTCTCTGTCGCACTGACTGATTAAGCTGAAAGCTATAACTGAGATTCAGAGAGTGCGAGAAATCTTTTCTGCTATAATCGTATTATACGTTGTCGCGACTTTTTATTTCACGCCTTAAGAGAGATGCGCTGCGGCGATATAAAACACGACCTTCCTCGTGCCAGCTGCAGGACTAATACAAACGATTAAAAAGATGAAAATTCATATATCAATTATTTCTAATTCATATTATACTTAAATTATACTTAAGCGATGTTATCTCCATGTAGCGCGAAAACGTAGATCACGTTGATCCATTTTTACTTTTGCTTTCACACAGAGAAAGCTCATTTATGTCTAAAAACAATAGCGAGATAGTCATGCAAGAGGACTTGAAATTTCCCAAATTGTCAGAAATCCATATGTATAAACAAAATGTCTGAATGCATGCATGGGGATGATTGATATGTGTATGCATGACTTGCAGAATTCAAACAGCTATAACCTATTGCCAATATATTTTTGCACTCTTTTTCCGTACTTATAGATGTGTTATTTCACATGATCCTATAACTTTTCATAGGGTTCTCACGTGAAACTTTGGAAAACCGTTGTAACACATATACATATATATATTATATATATATATGTTTGTAAAAGGGTACATATCGGGTCCGCGTGTACATACTGAGGAAAGCGTATACAAACCTCTACAATGAGCAATAGAGGTATACATTCTTATCAGCATTGATATGTATATCATAGAAAAAAAGATATATGCGAATTTTAGTTCCGTACATAAAAGGGGTATAATGGGGACCATATATGTATATACGATTTGGTCAGTACTAGGACCAAAATTCATACATAAAAGGGTTATAATGAGGACCATGGATATGATTTGGTTAGTATTAGGACTAAAATTGATATGAATTTTATATTTCCAAAAGTCGAAAAAAGAAAGAGCTGATTCTGAAAAGTGCAACACCGAAAATGTTTAATAGTATTTATTGAAAATCGGATTGAATAATCAGTGCATAAACTAATTTTCCATCCGTATTCGGTAATGCGTTTATAAGCACCTATACTGAAATTTTGAACTGGTTTGATATGACAGTACAGTAAAATAAAATTTACTGTAAGCTAATCTTTCCTCAAAAGTATGGAGAAAATGATTTTACTCGCCGTATTTTGTATGTATGGCACAAATATGTTACGCAGATTATGCGCCTTGTGATTCTTCGATAAATTCAGATGTTTCGCGTTTTTAAGAAATGGTATACGTCGGTACCAGTTACCGTGTCGTAATGGTCAATTCGGGGACCAACTCGATGATTGAACGGCTTTGGATCGAGTAAATATCCTGAGAATAAAAAGATTTATCTCAGATCAGCGGTATTATGAATACCAGTATAATCTTTTATTAGTACAGTTATTTTCATGAATCGTTACTAGGGGCATGTATGTACGAACCAGCAATAAAAATATCGTACAGTTATTTACGGGGACTGGTGGCACCTGAGATTGATATCGCAATCACCGCTACAACAGTGTTATTAGCACAGACACACATTATTTCAGTACAGATTGAAAAATAATAGTTTATCGATGAATTGAAGATAGTATCGATCCAAATATCGGTTCTCTTTGTAGTACGACATCCATTATCCATCATTCTTCAGTAAATTTTAAGCTTTTGATCTGAATTGTAAAGGTACTATATCCATTATCCGATCTAGGTTGTAAGGATACTTGTCGGGACCGTGCAAGTTTCGAGGCTATTAAATACCTGTGCCGTACAAAAATGTAATTTTTGTACGGCAGTAACAGGTATTATTAAATACCTGTTATTATTTTTAACAGGTATAATTAAATACGGAAGTAAAAGGTATTATTAAAACAGTAAATTTTAGGCTTCCGATCGGAATTGTAAAGATACATATGGGTACCGGCCACTGTGACATATCGGTGATTACGGGTACCAACCTAGGAAAGGTACATATGGGTACCGGCCACTGTGATATATCGGTGATTATGGGTACCGACCTAGGTTGTAAGGGTACTTGTCGGGACCGTACGAGTTTCGAGGCTAATAAATACCTATGCCGTACGAAAATGTAATTTATTTACTTAAATTTTCAATAAATTATATACGCGGGCAATATACAGAGGACAATCCTACGGTCTAAATAGTTGCATGAGGTAGGCTAATCTTTCCTCAGAAGTATGTGGAAAATTATTTTCTACTTCTGAGGGAAGATTAATCTACCTAAGAGCGGAATATTTGTTTATGCTTTTTGCAATTATTTATAAAGTTGGATTGATCTCTGCACATTGCCCACGTATAACTAAATTATTGAGCATTCAAGTAAATAAATTACATTTTTTTACGGCATTTAACAGCCTCGAAACTTGTACGGTCCCGACAAGTACCCTTACAACCTAGGTTGGTACCCGTAATCACCGATATGTCACAGTGGCCGGTACCCATATGTGCCTTTACAATTCCGATCGGAAGCCTAAAATTTACTGTTTTAATAATACCTTTTACTTCCGTATTTAATTATACCTGTTAAAAATAATAACAGGTATTTAATAATACCTGTTACTGCCGTACAAAAATTACATTTTTGTACCGCATAGGTATTTAACAGCCTCGAAACTTGCACGGTCCCGACAAGTATCCTTACAACCTCGATCGGTACCCATAATCACCGATACGTCACAGTGGCCGGTACCCATATGTACCTTTACAATCCAGATCGAAAGCTTAAAATTTACTGTAGAATGATGGATAATGGATATGGTATGTATACTGCAAACAGAACCGATATTTGGATCAGATTATTCTGAATACATTGGTAAATGGCAATTTTTCGTTGTGTATAGAAATAATATATGTTTCTGCCAATAACAGTGTTGTAACGTTGATTGCGGGTATCTAACTTAGGGATTTACAGGTATCCGTCCCAGTAAATAGCTTTACTATATTTTTCCTGGTTCGTATATGCATGCCCTTAGTTACAGTTACTGAAAGTAACCTTATAAATAAAACATTATAGTGGTGTATTCATAATATCACCGATCTGGAAACAAAATTTTTATTCTCAGGATGTTCACTCGATCCAAGGCCGTTTATTCATTGAGTTGGTCCTCGAAATGACCGTTATGATACGATTACTGGTACCAATATGTGCCATTACTTAAAAACGTGAAATATCAAAATTTATTGAAGAACTACGAGGAGCTCGATTCACAAACTTCTGAGGAAAGATTAACCTACCTAAGGACGAAACACTTGTTTATGCTTTATGCAATTATTTAGATAGTTGGATTGATCTCTGCACATTGCCCGCGTATAACTAAATTATTGAGCATTCAAGTGAATAAATTACATTTTTGTACGGCATTTAATAGCCTGGAAACTTGTACGGTCCTGACAAGTACCCTTACAACCTAGGTTGGTACCCGTAATCACCGATATATCACAGTGGCCGGTACCCATATGTACCTTTCCTAGGTTGGTACCCGTAATCACCGATATGTCACAGTGGCCGGTACTCATATGTATCTTTACAATTCCGATCGGAAGCCTAAAATTTACTGAAGAATGACGGATAATGGATATAGTATGTATACTACAAAGAGAACCGACATATGGGAAATCCATTGATAAATTATCATTTTTCGTTCTGTATTGTCTGTGCTAATAACAGTGTTGTAAGGGTGATTGCGGGTACCAAACTCAGGAGCATACGGGTACCAGTCCCAGTAAATACTTTTACGTTGTGTTTCTTGCTGGCTCGTATATACGTGCCCCTAGTTACAGGATTCAAAATAACTATATAATTATAATATTATACTGGTAAAACTTTTATTCATAGGATGATCACTCGATCTGAGGCCGTTCCTTCTCCGTATTGGTCCCCGAAATTACCGATATGGCACGGTTACCGCTAGCAATATGTACCATTGCTTGTATTAGAAACGTGAAATATTGGAATTTATTGACGGACTAGGTACATGAAGCATAATCTGCGTAACAAATCTGTGCCATTCATACGAAATGCGGCGAACAAAATTTTTTTTCACGTATTCAGAATACCGGTGATCCGAGCCAACATTTTTTTTATTTCGAACCTATTTGCCAGATATGCCATGTGTATTATCGTAGCACGTTCAAGTATCTAAATATATCTGAAGTAAATAGAAATATGGTAGTCTGCGCACTTCATAAGTATTGAATTTATATTGTTAAAGTGTATAAATTTTATTTTGAAGCATTGCACTGCAATGTGTTGTAGCACAGTGCAATCCAGACCCAGCTGATGAATATTGTGCTTTGAACCTCATCATGTTACTGTATGGTCCCCATAACCCCCATTGGCCGATGGATAACTTGGTCCCCATTATACCCCCTATATGTGTAGCGAATTACGGGGACCGGAGCTGGCATGTATCCTTTTATGTGTAAAAATATGGGGACCGGACCCATATGTGCCGAATGTCCCCATATTCCCCGCTAGAGCTCTGAAATGGTCCCGACATGTACCCTTTTACAAACATATATATATATATATATATATATATATATATATATATATATATATATATATATATATTATACTCGTCTAGAGAGCACATACAATTTTCTCGTGAGTGGCTTTTATCAGCATAGCTCACTCGCTCGCTTGTGCACGACTCGTTCGTTTCCGCACTTTTCCCCGGGGCAACGTAAAACCCAGCGACAAATTGCCAGTCGGTGGTGTTTACGTTAAATCGTTTAAGTGCACATACCACGGGACATGTAGGTATAGAGAAGAGAATTTTCATACTGTTACGTGCGGGATGTGTATAATAATACGATGCTGGAACGCGAGAGTGCCGCGAGAATCTCGTAAAGGCATGCACGGTAGATAGATAGGCATCGTGAATTCTATGACCCGTGGATACTTCATTGCCGTCGTAAGTCACCATTTGGCTACCGAAGCCCAGCATCAATTTTGACATTCTGCGTAAATGTGCATACAGTCAAAATTCTTGTAATTGAATTATTTTATACTGAAAAAAAAAGAAACTATATTTTGAGGAAATACTACGTTATCAGACAACTTCAAATTTCAGACTTGAATTCTTCGACTATTACTTCAACGTAATGGACTTTCCAATGGACTTTTCACTTGTTTTCGAAAAATTAGTACATTCTAAATTACTTAAAAATAAATCTTCATATCCGAATCGATTACAAAAAATAAATCATTTCAATGTAGCCTCGTATATTCGAATAATCTTCTATTTTTATTATATTTGAACAAATTTTTTTACTGCACGATTTTTCCGTGCCGTGTAAATAAATCTGTATGGACAAACGAGAAACTTTATTTCGTTTTTGAATGAATTTAGATCAGTTGGGATCGATGACTTCACGAATGTTTGATGAATGCACGATATCCCGCACACCTGAATACCCGAGCTATTCATTGCTCCCACCAAGAATATTTAACCAAACATATTGATTGACATCGTGTTCCGAAACCTTTCAATCATGGCTCCGAACTCTCATCGTGCCTCGAATATCATCGTGCGTCAATTATCGAACGGGCGTGTGAATATACTCGTCTGCTAAAAGTAGTTACATGTCCATTTCGATAGACCGCAAATTTCAAATGTCATAGAATTACTCCGGATTGTTCGGTATCATTGATACTAATCATGATCATCAAAGATATTTATCGAGTACTGGCTCATTCGTCGTATAATATGCGTGAATGTCCAATGCTCATACTTATTGTACTAGACATTTATCAAATTGGAATGCATACGGGGCATTCCGTATCAAATCGGCAACCCGCATAAATCGAAAGTTCGAGAATTCAATAAAATTCACAATAGATTTCTATGCAAAAAAAATCAACAATAATTACGTACATTTAAAATTTCGAATGTAATCAATGAAATAGTATAAAGAAACGTTTTTTCAGTATTTTTTTAAATTAATTTTTTTAAATTAATTTTTATTGCTGCGTTATTAGAGTACCGTATCTTGCAAGCGACTGAATAAAACGTCGCTAAATTTATGCAACATCAAGACAGAATTGGTGACTCTGCTTTTAATTTATTTCAAATTTCGTCGAACCTTTCGACCAAGGTGATTTTACATTCAACAAAGGTCGTGCCATATGGCACCATCGTGCCTCGAATCGTTAATTTGCATCAACTCAAAACACTTGATAGTGTTAAAATAATCACACTAATATTTATATTTCTCATACACTGTTAGAACAATCATGTATCGAATTTGTTTAGCCGACGATGTTGTCTTCGACAAATAGAAATTTCATACTCCCGCGGGTATCGACTTTGAGCTCATACCGATCGCAACCTCCTCTTCCCCGACCAATAGCCCTGTGTGCCATCCTGCAACCCAACACCATTCTCGCGAAATAATGCTTCGCCACTATGCGTGCACGACTCGAGACCCACGTGGGTGGCGAATAATATGCCAACCGAGGGGAGATATGTAATATGCCAACGATCTAGAACAGACGAGGGTGTAAAAAAAACCTCTCTCGGCTGTGGCGACGCAACAACCCTTCATGAAACTCGCATTTTCCGGGCTTCGTTCTCCGTTACAATATCCATGGCTGAGATTATAATTCGGGACAAAATACAAGTCTTTTTTGCGACCAATACGTATATTTATGAAAAATTATTCTTTCAACTAACCGTGGGAGCGTTGATAATGTTCCAGAAAGGAAAAAAATACATCTGGTAAATGATAAAGAAAAAGAAAAGATAATTATAAAGGATTTTTGTCTTGAATTTACTGAAAAGCGACAATAATGCAAGTGCTTTCCAGCAAACATTGTTTGATCGTGCCAATCTAGAGTAGCCTGCAGGATATAAATCTATTTGATGTTGCCTCATAATTTTTCTTTGACTGCACAGCATCCTCTATGAGAAAGCCGAAAGCCAAGCAATTGAGACGCCCTTCTAATATAGAAACAGAAGAAGCAGGAGCTTCATGAGAAATTAAAAACATGTGACGAAGCAATGTGAACATTTCTAATTTTTATCATTTGCTTCATATATTTTTTATATGCTCTGTAATTACGTGCTTTGTCTCAGACTTCCTAAAATGATAAATAGTAAATAAATAAGTAAATTTATCAAGCAAGTATAACATCGATAAGAATCGTCATTAATGAAAAATAAGTACATTGAGAAGAATAATTGCTGCAATCAATTAAATTTACCGTTATGATAAACTAAATATTTATTCATTCAACTGAGGCTTCGTTGCATCGCCTAAATTTTGATTTCAATCAACTACATGCATGATCAGCACAATGAAGCCTCAATTGAGTCAACGAAATACTAAGTTCGTCTTTTATAGTTATAACAGTCTTTTTTCTTAGTACAAATAAATAAAATAATACGATTCACGAATCAAGATCATCTATCCACAAATTTTGTGCCCTTCAGCATTTAATTTACAGCCCAGTCTTTTTTTTTCACAATAATTGTTCAATGTCTCATTTCGCTTTCGATCTTCTCGCTTTTTTTATGCGACAGCTCTCGCTGTTCTCACTGCAGCGAGCTATGAACTTTGAACAAATAAATATAAGATCCGTGTACACCTCGTCGTCCTGAATGAACTGTCGTGATTCGCACCCAAACCGAAACAAAACTTGAGGGTGAACGAACCAGAGCTCTCTTACTCGAGGCCCGTGAATAATACGAGAAATCTCTTCGTCATTGCGACGAGCGTCACTCTCCTGTCTGGTTAATAGTGAGATGGCTAACGCGTAGTGTACAGTGAGAATGTTTTTAACCGGTGAATTGCCCTTCCGAAAAAAAAAAAAAAAAAAAATTCTATTCCTAGTCGTCGACGAGACGAACGTCAGGCAGAGACAATAGAGGGTAGGGTAGAGAGGATGATGACTCGAAGGGATATTGTGCGCTTTCGTTTCAAAGCGCTGAATACACGAGGTATATGAATGAAGGGAAAATCTCCATTTTTCTAACTTTTTCATATTGTCAAAGCGATAATACATATAGGTAAACGTATTTATATATGTACGAAGCATTTCATAATGCATCAGTTTTCGCTAACTGGACAGTGATTTGGAGTATTTAAAAGTAAATAAAATCGAGTCGTAAAATAAAATCTGACACAGGTTCGATACATGATTTTTGTAAAAAAAAAAAAAAAAAAATTTATACAAAAAAGGCTTACGAAAGCCGACTGGAAAGCTAATTATAAGATAACCTGTAGTAGTCCTATTTGCCTAACATTCGAGAGCCCTGACAAAAGAAAAATGTGATTGGAATATTTTGATAATCATGAAGTTGATCGTTATCAAAAATCACCAGTCATTTAAAGTTTGACAAATTAAAAAGTGGACTCCTCGAGCTAGCACAGTATACTGCACTCTACTGAAATAAAGACACCGGTCTCGAATAATTTTCCACGTTACAGCTTATCCCATTAAACTACATACTCACAACTCTTAATTACATACATTTATCTTAACTCCTAACTCTTAACTACATATATTTAACTCTGAATTACCGATAAACTATAGAGCAAGTGTGCCTAATGTCCCAACATGGAATACCTCATGTACAACTTGCTTGAAAAAAAAAAATGCAAAAATATGTATTTATCGAGCTGAAAGACAGATAGCCACGGGAAAAGAACCGGCCTCTGTAGAATGCCATCTCTCAGCCCTCGTTTTCAGTTCTTCTGTCTGTCTACACATTCATTTTTCGTCGCGATTGAGGGGGGAAGTACCTAGACACAAGATAAGTCCAAGTGCGCAGTCTCCCGTTGTCTACATCCCCTGTTACTGCAAGTGTGATATATACATACACATGAAAACTACCACCATAGCTTTCGGCTCACGAGCGTCTTATTCGAATGCAGCTTTTTGTCGTCCTATCCGCCAACACCATCATCCACAGGGCGGCTGGCACTACTGTCATCGGCGCAGAGGGGGCTAAGGGGTAGTTGCAAAAGGATGAAGAAGCGGGTAGCTATACCCAAGCAACTAACCAAGGCACATATATATGTATTATATGTCTGTATGTATACATGGATTCATGTATATATATATATATATATATATATATATATATATATATATATATATATATATATAACGTGATGCGCGCACGCCGGCAAGTTCAGTCGTCCACCGCGTGCCGAGCCGCGAGCATCTCCCGCATCGAGACTCCGATACCCTGTTATCGTCTCTGCCTCTCGATCTTACTGTATCCTTGTACTCTTTTTTTTCTCTCCTTCTCCCAAAGGACTAATCACTTTCGCGCGAAATGATAACTCTTCTTTCGAATTTCTATTTCATTTCCTCATTCTTATTTCATACACGAAGCTGATCGAAATTTCAACGAGAAGGCATATACCTCATTGCATTCTTGATAATCGACGATTTCTCGCTTCCTATACAAATCACGAATGATGATTGAGGGGAGATAAGGAGAAAAAAAAATCGTGAAATTTTTTCGGTTTCGCGATTTTGGGAGAACTTTCAGCGTGTAAGAAAACGATGTCCTGCATGTAAAAGCTTGCGGTGTGCAACGGCCTGATGCGGACATAATTAACCTGGTGTGCTCATCGACTCATGTCGCATGTACTTTTTCTTCAACTCTAATATGCCCCCGTTTGACGAGTGACAAACAGTGGAGAATAAAAACTTTTCGTATGAAACGTGTGATCTAAATGCCTATTGATCTTTATTCCTCGTATTTTCTCATTTGCCGAAATTATCACGCACAAGTGGTGAATATTTCGATAATGTTCGTGAATAAATTCACGAACATCGGTTTTCCTGCGTGGCAATGCCAACGGGATCTTACCGATGACGAGAGTTGTATGGTGTGAGATCGAAAGTGGATTAAAAAAAAATTATGCGATCTAACGATGAGGCTGAAAATCTGCGCTATCCTGCTTCTCGGTTTTCTACAAATTTCCAAAAGCCTCGGAAGTAAGCCATTTTTCTCAAGAGCTTCATGTAATTTAGAAATTTTCGAGGGACGCACAAACAAACACGCGCAATGTCAGTCTTGTCGTCACTCCTGCCCGCACTAGAGGAAAAAGGGCCAACGAATTTGTTTTAATATCTAATTTTATTTTGTAAATAAATTAAGCTCTTTGGAATAGATATTGTTGTTTTTTTCATTTGACAGAAAAAAAATTGTCACATTCCATGTTACGAATCCTCTTATATGAAAAATCTTTTGCAGGTTTATTATATTAAGGATGTATCGGACGTACCTTCCCAACCAAAAGTGACTTTCGTCGACAATAAAGACGATAAGAAGATTAATTTTGAATAATAATAATGCCTAAAAGTTATCAATAAATTGTTTAAACAAAACATTGCTTAACAAATATTTAGGGAAAGTTTTTTTTTTGACACGTGAAATGAATTCGTTGATTTTCCTGACTACACGTGAATTTAAAAAAATGATAAGAAAATAAAAAAAAAATTCATGTGCAGTCAGAAAAATCAACAAATTCATTTCACAAAAGAAAAAAAAACATTCCGTAAAAATTGGTTGAGCAATTTTTTTTAACCAATTTATTGGTAACTTTCGGGCCTTATTATTATTAAAAAGTAAACTTCTTATCGTCTTTATTGTGGTTGAATTTTTTCCAATTTTTATCTTATCATGAAGCGTGCAATATTGTCGACGAAAGTCACTTTTGGTTGGGAAGGTACGTCCGATACATCCTTAAACATAATACGTGATTATTTTTCATAAAAATCTACTTTTATGCATAAATGCCACGATTTTTTTCGCATCAAGTGACTTTTAACTCGATTATTAATGTTAATCGTTGCAGAACTATGCAGGGATACCCACTTATCAATTTTTTTTTGCAGAGTTTTTAGACTTTTTGACCGCTTTAAAATTTTCATCTACACGTCGGAAACAAAATTCAGAGTTTTTTTCTCGAAAAATTCAAGTTTCACTCAAAAAAAGTCAATCAATACCAATTATCGAAATCATTCATGTCGCAGGACATGTGGCAAGAAATTGCCAAAATTTATTTCAAAAAATTCGCAATAGAAATTTTCGGGTTTTTTCCGGAGTCTTTTTCTTTTTATCGTTTGCGTGATTTATGCTCAAGTTCTGCCCGAAGAAAAGGTCCTTTCGACAATCGGACTTAACGATCATTCGAATATTCTCGTGAATACAATTTCTGTAACATAAGATACGTATTAATGATTTTTTTGCGAATTGGATAATAATAAATTACCGAATTAGTTATCAATAAAATGTCATTGCTTTTGAGAAATAATTTAAACATGCCGATTTTTTAAGCCTTTCTTACGATTTATGTGATTTTTACTCGAGAATCCTGCCAGTAACAGAGAAAGGTCCTATCAACGACAGGGCTTGTATTACCCAATGAAATATACGCGCGTTCCCGACGGGACCAATAATGTAACGGGCATTGGGTAACTTATACACCATAGAGTGATAGACTTTTCAACGTGCCAAAGAAACAAGGAGAAAAGTCGGTTCGGTAAAACCCTCAGCCCTGTATCCCTAAGTGAGAGAGCTCGCTGACTGATACACGACGTTAAACTCCCGTTCACGTCGTTAAGACCAACTTTACGATTCCCATGGTACGCTTGCATAATGCCTATATACATATATAAGTGCCGAGAGATGTTCGACGTCTAAATATAAACCTCGGCCTTTTGCCCTGCCCCCCCCCCCCCTGCCCTTGCACCCTGTAGTCAACACCCACGCACGTTCCATACGATTTGCCTTATAAGCTACGTATCCTCGTAAATTTTTTCCCTTGGCGAAGGATGGCAGTAAAAAAAACGTTTTCCCATCATTTATACAATTTTTCTTCAAACTAACAAACGTTTTCATCGTTTTCTTGTTCTTCGATCAGTATTTTTTGCAAAGTTCCAAGTTTTCACATGTTCAATTGCATCACTGCTTTAGTTTTTCATGGCTTTTGGCTGACTACAGACCACTATAACTTCGTTCTGGACATTATTTGCGTTGCCAGAAGTCCCCTTGAAAGAATAATCGGCTTTACGTGAAAATTTTTTTATTTCCTCATTGCTATGCGCACGCGTACGTGTGCGAATCGACATTGCAAGTATACTGGATTTGGTTTGGGGGGGGGGGGGAGATTCCAAGATGAAAAAGGAGAAACGCGTGTGCTCAGAAAGGTTCAAGATTACAGAAGATTATCGAACGGGTGCGAATAATTTTCTTTCTTCCTTCGATCCGATAAAGTGTCGGGTTCGAGAGAGGACGAGGACGAGGCCGAGGAGGACGATGATTCGAGTTATCACGCCGAGGAATACGACTACGAGGAATTTGGCAGTGCTACCATGGCGAGTGACATCGATCTCATTTCCGGTGGTTCACTGCCGATGTTTCTGGCCGAGCCGATCGACTCGTACGTCGTCAAGGGTCGCCCTGCAACCCTTCACTGCCGAGCGGCTCATGCTCTTCAGGTATATATACCCGAAATTATTGAGCGTATACAATAATCAAACATTTCAATTTTGACACGAAATATACATTCGTACTACATGTATCACGAGACGCAAATATCACATAGGTCTATTTTCGTTGCAACGGAGTACGTAATGAGGGTCTCCATCAGGATTTTGTCGATCCGAGAACGGGAACTAGAATCGTCGAAGTTGAGCTTAACGTTACGAGAAATCAGGTCGAGGAATATTTCGGTAAAAAACGATTCAATTGCGAGTGCGTGGCGTGGTCGGGTTCGGGTGAAATACGAGGACGTCCTGCAACAGTGGAAGTTGCGTGTAAGTAAGAAATTAAAACGTTGTGGGGTAGAATTAATATCAAGCATTTGAAAAATTAATTTTCATAATAATCTCAAGGTATTAATTTTAGCTTCGTTTTTATAAGCGCACGATTTTCGTTTTATTGTTGCATTTTTTTTTTATCATTATTTACTTCATTCATTTTGTTATCGTTTTTTAAAATCGAAATATATTAAAAACCACTTGACCTTAACCCTTCGAGAATTTCTCCGATTAAAAGTTTCATTTAATTATTCGCTTGATTAAAAATCATAATTATAAATATCATTGTTAAAAAGACCAAACCAAGCTATTCTATGGACCGAAAAATAATTTCCGTCACTCGTTACATTCTTGTATCTTTTCATCGAATTCATCGAATAATTAAATTTGAAAAAGGGCCTTTTTATTCAACCTGCGTACATCTCGAACGAGAATGATCGAAAAAAATTCGCTATCCCGAGTGGCAAAACATAAAAAATAATCATAATAACGCTAATCGCAAAAGGGTTTGAGCGTAAATTCGAGAAACTTAAAAATAAATAAAATATAATAAATCGTGAGAGTTTTTCGCGGCAGAGAGGGAGTTTGTTGGCGCAAGTAACGTACACATGCATGACGGGGATGTCGATTGCGAGCGCGAACGTTTCAACGGGTCACGACTGTACAGGGGAATCTCGAGCGTCGGGACAAACAGGATGCAGAATTAAATCGGTATTTGGAGCGCAAACAGGAAGCGCACACGCGGACTGCGAAATTGAATGCGCGATATTGACCAGTCGAACGAGTGATAGAGACAGAGCCCGCGCCAATCGGGATATATACACCGAAACGTACTCGTTTTTACGATGAAGCTGAAAGGCTTTTATCGGACCGCGTATGCACCTATACGAGTATTAACTTACGAATTCCTTTTTTGTTACTACACACCTTTCCCCTAATACTGCTCGATTCAAAAGTGTACCAACTAATGCGAGATTGTCTTTTGCCATAATATTTGTTATTGATCATTGTATGATTTACTTGATCCATATCAAAATCTCCAGTGTGAAGATCAAAACGCTCCAAGTATGTCCTAGAAGGCTTTACCGATGCAACTGATCAGACAGTAATGACTTTGTATCGACTCTATATCCATTGTCATACTATGCATGAGGAAATATTAAAACGATTACTCGAATGTCTTATAACTGAATTATCGGATATTATAGGACAATTTAAGCGCATGAACAAAATCTGAACGTAGAAATTTACACGATTTATTAATCTTTCCATCGTAGACCTTTTTTAAAATGAAACAAAATCTTATTCCTAAAAATCATACAGTGATAGCTCCTGCAGAAGTTCATTGGCATAAAAAAAAAGCAACTCAACATGATTGACATTGTATTTAAAAATCTAGAGGCTCGACACTTTTGAATCAGACGATACGTATAGATAACTATTTTTTCTCCCGACAAAACAATGAGGTGGATGCGAGAACTCGTTCAAAATATTTACTCGACCGTTTCGCGCTTGAAATTTTCCCTCGCTAAAGTCGCGATCCTCTCGATCAAATCTCTACATTGACACAGATCAGAATTTTGCGAGTACTCAATCGAGATCCACGGTTTCAGAATAAAGATGACACCCTCCCGATAACGCCCTACACGAAGTAGAATTAATGCATAAAAGTTTTCGCTGTGAGATACACCATTAAATTATTCAACAGGCAATTTGTAAAAACTTCTGGCATTCGATATTTGCATAGCTATTGAAGTTTTGAGTAATTTATGAAAAAAATGGAGTAAAAAAATTAGGAGCAGGAGACTGTAATGTAGTCATCCTGAAGCGGTCGAAATTCTGTCAGAATCTTAATTCTATCAGAAGACATCAAAACACCCACGCCTCAATATAAGATCCATTGCGGGATTATATAATTTTAACTCGGGCCTTTTTGTACCTCTTTCATGCGTCGAAGGTTGCATAATTCAATTGAATTAGGAGACACTGAACGCAAAGGTAAAACCCTCGAGAGCTTGCAAACTGCTACCATTGTCGGCTTGTAAAAGGGAATACGATGGAGTCTGGAATACGATGTAGCGAGAGATCTCGTGGCTGGTGAAACTCTCTGTCTCTGTCTCTCTTTCTATATTCCACGAAAGAAAAAGTGTATTACTTTGCCATAGTACTCGGGGCGAATTGGTTGCGGAATAAGTGTGAATCCCACGGGAGAAACACGAACGGAGATAGATAGAGAAAAGTGGAAAATTCAGCCGAGAAAGGCTCCATGTGCGTCTTCGCAAAAAAAAAAAAAGAAGTCGATTTGTTATACCGGACCGTTCTCGAGTATCGCCACTTTTACACCCACTGGCACATTTTGCCTGTACATACATACAAATGCACGGTGCACATGAGTGTTGAAAAATAAATAAGCATACATACTGGACGTTACTAAAATCTATCGAAACAGATAAATACACGAGGGGACAGAATTCTGAAGATTGAAACGAGGCGTGACGATGCACAAGACGCAGACTAAATTTTTGACGAAACGTTTTTGTTGCAAAGTACTTGTAAAATATAATGGAAGAAGATGGGTACGTTGTTCTTTCAATGAATTTGCCGTACTCACTGTATCTAATACCTATCTCGATTTGTATTATACGAGACTGCATCAAATAATTCAAGAATCAATCGTCTTTACTTCGTGTCACCATTCCCTTTGAATTTTTACATATAATTGGACGTACCACTAAAAAATCTGTTAATTTTTTTCCTAAATAAAACGAAAATTTTCTTTACAAAAAAGGTGTCAACTGACAAATCTCACAAATTTATCGTTAACGTCATCATAATGAACGACTGACTTAAGATATATTTTCCTCGGTTGTTTTTTTTTTTTTTTTTTTTTTTTTAAGACTCATCTGGGCATATTTTGATCATGCTACCAAACATCAAACCGATGTTTGCATTATCTCCATTCGTCATCTCGTCTCTTGCATATATGCGGACGCATCGATGCAGGCAAGCGCGAGACGAGAGAGTAAAGCTGTCCAATGCAAACAATTCGATTTCGAAATTCTCCCGTACATACATATCGAACTCTCGGGGCTCTTCCGTCTCGGCTTACTAATGCTGTTTGCCCATTTCCCTCCTGCAGCCACCGCGCTGTAAAGGACGCGAGCCTCGAATTTCCCGTGAGTCTGTCGCACACGTGAGTCACACACTAAGCGTATAGGAGAAAAGGAAACGACGCGAGGGCTATAAGTGAATCGCGGTGAGGCAGAGGGCGAGTACCGGGGAAAGAAGCATCCGCGCTGTACCGGAAGCAGTTTGCCGGATGCAGAAACCGCATCAGCATCGAACTTTGAGATCGCGAAAATTTCTGTTTGACTTTTTGCCAGCTGTGCTTATATGCACACTCGAGGGGTTCATCGATCCAAACTAACGTCGTGACTATAAATGACTCGTGAAAGGATTTCAAATTATTAAACGAAAATTTATGCATGAAAATTTTCACGGTACTTCGGCAATTCCATTTTTTTTTTTTTTTTTTCTTCGAGTTCTTCAAAAAATTCTACAAATTAATTCGATTAAAGTAGCACGCGGTCGTAACAACCATACCAAGTTTGAGATACGTTTTCGTGAAAAATCTTGTGACCATTTTTTTTTTTTTCTTTTTTTACGATGATAACTTGAAAACTCTAAAGCTGTTTTTAGCACTACATAGTATTTCAATCCCACAAATTTATCGGTTTTATTTACAAACTTGAAAGTCGTGGCATCGTAAATTTTATAAATATTTACAATAGAAAAATTCTATGCAAGTATAAACATATAGATACATAATGCATCTAAGCGAACGATTAAATTTTGACCTTACCAAGCTTGACATTTTCCGTATCCGCAGCTCCAAATTCCGTTGACATGCATTGACGAATGAATCCTTATAGCCCCTGGACTGCCGTATCTTCCCAAGTGCAATTCACCAGACTATCGATATATACATACATCTCGCTATCCTCTACACGAGTACGTTGCCTAGTGTGTATGACGTACGTTTTTTTTTTTTTTTTTTTTGCATAAAAAAATGAAATATGAGCGTACCTGCAAGCTCGAATTGCATTGCCGGAGATGTGCATGTACGGTTAGGGCACTTTTGAAGGGCTCATCTCGCGCGGCCTGTGCCTCTCGTCGTGCACACGATATTAAAAGCACACTATATTGGCCTTCAACGAACGAATAATAGAGCGTCGGGTCATTGGAAACCACGAGCTCGTGCAGTCGTGTATTAAAAAGAAAATAAATAAAAAAAAATTTTAACACGAAAAAATGGAAAAAATCATACCAGCAGCTCACGTGCTTCGAGCCTTTACTGGTTTTTTTTTTTTTTTTTTTTTACCTATATACGTACATTTATGTATATATGTACATATCTATATATTTTTTTTTACGTTCACTCCGTTGAATCGCTCTCTCCGACTGGCTTTCTGTACGTTACAAGAGAACTCCGGGAGAGCACCACCGTGAAAGCCCTTCGCATTTACATTTTGCGCGTAGTCTCATATCGCTGAGTGCTACCATGCTCCATTGCTCCGTCTCTCTCGCTCTTATCCATGAACCATACTTGCATGCATACCAACCATCGCTCCGTGCAGAATATAATGTGTGTACAACGCACCCTCTTCGCGTCGAGCTATCCCGGTGCGCTGTTCACCTTTTTTTTTTCACTACCCCCAAAACGCATACCGGATGTTAGCCACAAGCCCAGAGCTTTTCAGGATTCATTTCCGGCGTGGATATAAAAAAAAAAAAAAAAAAAAAAAAAATACGTAAAAAAAATCCGCTACCGGTCACTTTGTATACGGGGTAGACGATGATAAAATGATCCGAGCCACGAGGACTCTGACGCATTTCACCGCGATCTCCAACGCGAAATCTCAAACTGCCGCACGATATTGTTACGAATCACCCGATAATATTACGTTATCAGGACTGGCCAAGGGGAAAATCACCTTCACGAATCATTGATGCAATTTTCTCACCCTTTAGATTTATTAACCTGCGATATACGCGTACAAATGTATGTAACAGAGCACTCGACGCTGTACGCTATTGACGCATAGATTCAACGAACAAGCAAAAATCAAAAGTCCCAGCAGTAGTTTTTTTTTTTTTTTACTTGTTCACGCGTTTCGTGAATTTTCGTAAAATTGAACGATCCCGATGAAACACAGATTTGAAGAAACACTTCTTGTCACCACCGTACTCGCTGTCGGTCGAGGCCGGGAGAAATGCTGAATTACGATGCGTGCCACCGTTGGGTGTACCACGACCAAAGATCCACTGGCTCAAAAATGGTTCGCCAATCGAATCGATGGTTTTTCCAATTTCCACGAAGCTACCGAGTCCGATCGGTGAAACCGTTAAAAACGAGATATCCCTGTCGTCCATCGATCTTCTGCGGTCGGCAGAGGAAAGTAATCTCGTGCTTGGCGAGGCAGAACTTCGTCATCAGGCAAACTACACTTGCGTGGCTGAAAATTTGGCTGCTCGAAGACCCAGCGAACCGGCTGTTCTCACTGTTTACGGTACGTTGGACTTCAAATCAATAGATCGAATAGATCGAAGATCGATGAGAATGATTAAGAACAATCAGCATTACCTTCGAATGTTGTGTCTACGTGACAAAGAATTATACCTCATGCACAGTGAACGGTGGCTGGTCTTCGTGGTCCGGCTGGTCCGAGTGCAGTGTACGATGCGGACGGGGGGTTCAGAGACGAACGAGAACTTGCTCGAATCCATCGCCCATAAACGGAGGCCAGGCGTGTCCGGGTCCGGCAACCCAGAGGATGGAGTGCAGTCCCTCTTGCCCAGGTACAATTATATGCGTTATACTGTGTTTTATACTGTGCCAATCGTCTATTAATTCAAGAAAAAAGTATGGCCAGCCTTACTGATCGGAAAAAAAAATCATACTCCTATCATTTAAGGGTGAAAAGATTTGCTCAAAGGTAGTTTCTAATGTTTTCATGCATGTATTCGCGAATGCATAGTATTCGCGAATTTGTAGGTTAACTATAAACGATTGAGGTTTGCGTTGCACGCTCGGAAAAATGCATTGCTGGATGGCATGACGTTTATAATTCATACGCTCGTTGCAACAGTTTTTTTGGTTACCGATAACGGAGGGTCCTTGAAACGGGAGTGGGTTGTTGCAGAAAGTTTTAATCACGTATTCCCCCCCAGGTGGCCGCACCCTTTTTCTCAGTGTCCTTTTTCAAATATTGTATATTCGTAACTGAACGATTAGGGGTGACTGGGAGTGATTGCAACAATCTTTGGGCGCATGTGCTAATTTTCGTTACTATGGCGGGCAATGAACCTAAATGAAATGATTCACCGATGAACTATGCTCATGTAACATGAGCATGGTGGATCGTTCAACCCTGTCGTTCCAGATAAAACCACAGCGATCACCGTACTATACGTGTTGCTATTATCCCCAGTCTCCCATAAAGCAACGTGTTGAAATGGTACAAAAATTAAATGCCCAATTCACATAAGACGACACTCATGTCAAATTTATACTGTACATGAGAAGCCTCAGATCGTGGGTACAGATCGACTTATCTGTCCCATTGAAACTTTCATCTCCGCGAATACGTTTGCATCGGTAATTGCAGCGGTCGATGGCAGATGGTCGACATGGTCAGGATGGTCAGCCTGCGGTCCTGATTGCTCGAGGGTTAGGAGGAGATCGTGCAATGATCCACCGCCAAGCGACGGGGGACGAATTTGTGCGGGGAAGGATGTCATCGTCGAAGAGTGTTTCATCGATCGCTGCCCGGGTGAGTCACAAAAAAAAAAAAGATTCTATTCGTGAAACATCCATGTATGAGTCAAGCCTGGAGTTGCTTCGTCATCACTTTTTATTCTCAATGAAGCATAATTTGAATTGTAATTAATAATTGATGCGAATTGTAAATTATATCAACTATATATACATGCATTGAAAAATAAATACCAAATTCTTTGTATGTAAACTTTTCTCGCTCTCTTATTTTTTTGTTTTCGCGTGCAGCGCTGAGTCAAGATGGTCCTCGAGTTTTTAAAGAGGGTAAGTTCATGATGGCCACTTTCCTCACAATTTTCAATTGCAATATTTTTCATTGATTTATACCTTCGGTATTTCAACGATTCGTCGGATCGACGCGCATTACGATTTTTCAGCAACCACTTCGATCGATCAGAAAAACTTGCTCGCCCTCTGGATTTCACTTACACTTGCCCTACTCGTTCTCGGGCTTGCTACCCTATTCGTCATTCGTCTGATGCGACGTAAGGAACGAATAAATGCTCTTTACGGTGTCGCCAGGCTGGACTTTCGTCACGGTAATAATCTTGCGAAATCCGTCGTGACGAGGGGTGAACGCGTTGTTCTCACGGGACGAGATCATCACGATAGAGGCGAGTCTGAGATCACAAGAATGCCGAGGTTAGTTTATATTTTTCAAGAAAGTTCGCGCGAAGAATTTTATGAAAGTATCCAGTTCATAGAATATTAAATTATTATTCACATGGGAATGAACAACAAAAATTCTCGGAATCATTAACCTTTTTAATTGCATCGTATTTTCTTGCCTAAACGGTAAATATTCTCACGCCAGCATACTAATTCGATTTAGCTATGTGTGTCAAAAAATACCTTTCCTTGCTGTAGAAGTAGATTTATTCAAGGGTCCCTTGAAATTTTAATTCGATACTCTATTAGGGAAGTATCACAAATCAAAACCAATAAGTCAATACCAATAACCGACTATAATAAAAATAAATTAAATGTGAGAGTAAAAACCTCATTGTCAGATCATTCTCCGAGCATCATTACGATGTGCCACAATTATCTCTTCCATCGACGACCGGTCCATCGCCGAGTTCCTCAGCCGGAAGTCGTTCGACGCGTTCCTTTTGCAAGACACCGCTACGACCTCGGATTTCTTCGGAAATCGAGGAGGTTCGTTCGCCCCAGAAGATCTCTCAATCCCCGGTGTCGTCCTATCGTCATCAGGCACGTCAAGTCTTTTTGCCATCCGTTGGAACAAACTGGAGCAACGACTGCGTCCAAGAAAAGAACTTGAATAACGCGGAGGAAAACGAATCAACGGAGAACGTGAAATTGGTCGTGAACGAAGAGGACAATCAAGAGAAAATGAGACAGCAGAGTGAGAAAAAATTGTCGCACAAAAAGAGTGGAAATTTTGATGAAGAACCTTCGGAGCAAGTGATGAGTGAGCGTGCCGGTGGTTCGGTGGTTAAGGCTACGATTGACGAACAGGGTGCTTTGCTGGTCGTACCGGAAGCTGGTGTCTCGATGTCGGTGCCCGAGGGAGCTGCTCCTCATGGTCGTCGACAGAGTCTTTATCTGGGGGTACTCGGCGAGGAGTGCCTAAAGCCCAATCTACCGTCGACGATGACTCTCTTGTCGGGTGTCGTGGCTTGCGGACCATCCAAACTCGAACTAATAAAACCAATGATACTGCAGTTCGAACATTGCGCTGAGCTGCGAAGCGGAAATTGGGAATTGAGCGTGTGGCACTGCGAGCTAGATCTCGAGGCACGATGCAATGGTTTCTCATCTCTGTCATCCACCTCGACTATCTCATCGACATCGTCCATTGCCGCAACCTCAAAATGGCGCAAAGTTCTCACGCTGGGCGGTGAACC
Source organism: Rhorus exstirpatorius (assembly GCA_963564615.1). Taxonomy (NCBI): domain Eukaryota; kingdom Metazoa; phylum Arthropoda; class Insecta; order Hymenoptera; family Ichneumonidae; genus Rhorus; species Rhorus exstirpatorius. The sequence goes on along the minus strand of OY751315.1, from coordinate 32,254,474 downwards.
CACGAATCTTCCGGGACAGCCTTTCGCTCAACTGGATCACGCTGGCGTATTTCTCGTCACCGAGACACCGGGAGCATACGTTATCGCCGGTGAAAGTTCCGTCGTAGCGCCCGGATTGGCAGTCAAGAGGATATCGATTGTGGTTTACGAGTCCAAAGAACGAGATCTAGTTAGATGTCATGTCATTGAGGATACAAGGGCAACGTCCAAGGTCATTGACGAACAGGTTAGAAAATCGATATCGCCAACCGACATACTTCATAAGGATATGATGTAAAGATAACTTTATCCAATATTTGATCTGATAACTGCAGACAAATATTCTGCCACTTTAACGCTGAATGAATCCCGTTGAATCAGGAACTAATAATTACATAATTAATTTTATGACAAATATGTCTTCTGGAATGCTTCCAATGATAAAATTTCCTATTCTATTGTAAATTGACAACAACGTTTCATTGTTTCGTTCGTAGCTCAATTTTCGTAGTTCAATTTTTATTGGAAAAAAATATGCTCACGTGCAGAACTTTCCAAAACTGGAACTATCGCGATGACCGCTGTAAAGTAAAAAGTTCACGGGGAACCTATAGCCATATTAAAGCTTTTTGAATCAACCCTAATTGAAAGACATTAAATTAGTTCGCGTTAATGTCGATTAAGCGAGCTTTCGTACCAAAACTCAATCTGGTTCATCGAGTGACCGTGGCCCAGAGATTCTTTGAAAATTTTAGGATAAAAACGAAAGTATTTTCTACGCTCGAGTTTTCGTCTGCCACGAGTGAGATCGGGAACATCGACAGTTCTGTTCAATGCAGCCATTACATGTAATATCAGAATCGAGCTTTTATAAATAACGAAGACATTGAATTTCGCGAAATTTTTATCGCGCACGAAACGAAATTAGGACAATTCTGCGGTACAGTTAAGTTCCACTATCGATCGTCGAAGTCGTCGATTTTCGCATTGTAGGAACGTCGTCTCGATGGAAGCTTGATCGAACGTGGCATTCTGAGTTATCGCGCGAGCGGTGCGCCACTTTGCATCGATCTCGAGGATCGTGAGAGCGGTTTCACCGATCGTCAGGAAGTCCCATACAGGCTCGTCTGGTCGTCCTTCAGAACGAGTCCCTGCCGAAGTTTCAAGATCGAGAGAATCACGAGCGATCTGAGACTGGGCTTTGAGCTCCGGGCGTCGCAGCGTGGTTTCGAGGAAAATGGTCTGATCCTGAGGATCGATCTCGATCTCACGACGAAACGTCGAAGCTCGCCGAGAGTCAAGAGAAACGATAAAACGGAAACGAGCGTGATCGTCAGTCGTGGAAAAAATGGCAGCAGGATCAACGACGCCGTTGTGCCGCGAACTTTTAGGTAGAAAAATCCATCGATCATATAAATTAAACGATCGAAGGCAATAAAGCTTTCTCTTTTTTTTTTTTTTTTTTAATTCATTTTCGGCAGATTTTCAAAGACCCTGAGGAGACAGCTCTGCCAGTGTCTCGACCCACCCAGTATCCGAGGAAATGACTGGCGTATGCTCGCCCAACGACTTCAAGTGGATCGGTAAGAGCAAAACAAAAAAAAAAACACTTTAAATCTTTAAATTCGTTTATCATCGTTCATCTTAATGCATCGTAGCACGAGCAATATGTACTTATGTAAATTTTTTTTTTGTTTTTACGTATATAAATACATTTTTGCTATGCTCGTTTCTCATGGGTTGAAAAGATACGTGGATTACTTTGCAACGAAGGCCAGCCCAACCGAGCACATTCTCGATCTGTGGGAGGCGAGGCATCGCGAGGCCACAGCTCTGGCTGACCTCTTGAACCACTTGAGGCTCATGGGCCGTGTTGACGCGGCAACGGTCCTCGAGACTCGTCTAGGACCTTGGATATGATGAACCAATGTTAATCGAGGCCAATGAAAATTTTCTCGAAATAAATAACAATAATTAAAGAAGAAGAAAAAAAAGCCAAAACATCAATACAAACAAAAACAAACATTCGTAGGATTATTATTCGTGTAATTGTAAATACAATAGGTGGTAAATCAGTGTCAAATTATCGTTGTATTGGAATGTTTCGAATTAAGATGAGTGTAATCGATAATTTTGTAGATTATTATCAACGAGTACGAGATGCCAAATACGAGCCAAATGTTTTTTTTTTTAATTTCTTTTTGTATTTCTCGATATCCTTGTAAATAAATCATAATTTACATGAATTTTTTTATTATAAATGGTGACTGTACAATAGCGATTTTTCATTCTACTCATTTATACCGCATCCTCTGATACTTCGTCAATCAACTTTCCCTTTTCTGAAAATTTTATCAACCCTGCGTCGAGCAGCGACCAATTTACGCACCTGTCGCGTAAAGACTTGTGCCCGAATTTACGTTCACTTTTGACTTCTCGATTGACCCATATTCCCGAAATCAATTAAAATTTATCTCATTAATTTCCACCATAATATTTCCAGCTTGCATTTGCCGACTAATCGTGTTTGAATTTCTCTTTTTTTTTTTTTCTTTTTTTTTTTTGTTCTTTCAGACGAATTATGAGAAGCAATTTTCAGTGATCGCAATTTTGGAAAAATTGGATTTTCAATTTAAGAAAATTCATGCACGCAGTCATTTTAGATACCTAATAATCGAGAAGAAAATACTTTGTCGAATCGAGATATATATCCGTTGCCATGTGACGTTTCTCTGTAAACTCCTGCGTGGTATTTCCAGACATTTGAAATCCCGAGACGCTCGAGGATATCTACTACGATCGTGGCATAACGTTCGATTATACGTAACTCCTCGGAGTCTGTCGAATCTCTCGGGCTTTTGAGCAATTCGCCGAGGGTTTGAGTGCCTCGAATCGCGCTGAGGATGGACCAGCGAGGATACGGCGAATGCCTGAAACAATGGGCATTATGTCCTTAGGTATGTATGCGCATAGCATATATGTGCATGTTTGCTCGCTGATGATGCTTTAGCGTGGTTGTGGACGGAGGGAAATGCACGAAAGGAGAGAGAGAGAGAGAGAGAGAGAGAGAGGGAGTGCTACACTGCAAAAGAGAAGGAGGAGAGGGGAATGATGTAGGTATGGGAATCCTGGTGATAAGGAGAGGAGGACCCCTTGTATAGGTATGCGGAGTGAATATAGCTTTCTCAGTTTCTCCCGATCGCTCATCTCTCTCCATCGCTCTGTCTCTCTCTCTCTCTCTCTCTCTCTCTCTCTCTCTCTCTCTCTCTCTCTCTCTCTCTCTCTCTCTCTCTCTCTCTCTCTCTCTCTCTCTCTCTCTCTCTGTCTCTCTGTCTCTCTGTCTCTGTCCTCCCTCGCATATCTCTTGTCTTTAGCTCGAGTGTATACGTGTGTGCACCGGACAGGAGAGAGAGAGAGATATATACCATCCAGAGACTCACGGAAGGAGAGAGTAATATACATATGTATAGATGTATATATATCACTCGATCTCGAGTCCCAGAGAGCGGCATTTAATCACTGGCTCTCTCTCGTAATTCCATTCGCTGGACAATGCTTCTCCTCTCGCTCTCTGTTGACCCAAACGTTTTGAGGGAGGATGCAAGCGAACAACGGAGTACCCATGGTTAGTCTTTAATGCTAATAGATATATATATATATATAGTTAACCATGAGTACACGCCCAATACAGCGACAAGTTTTTTCGCGGTTTTCTTTTTCGTCGTACATTTTTCGACATAAATATACGCGTAACTCGTATGGGGTGGGAAATAAAATACAGAGGCTTTGCGAGGGTAAAAAATTTGATATTTGCTTATGGCGTTCTCGTAATTACCTTCTTCTTATCGAAGTTTTTTTCTGAAAAAGCGTCCCAATCACTTGGTTTTCTCACCGATGAAGCTTCGTTAAAGTAGGACCGTGATGAAGCAGCAACGTAGAAATTTATAATCTACAACGTTTTTTCTCTCCTTCTGCAAACTAAAGTTTGATTGTATCGTATTAACCCGCGTAGAAATTATAATAAAATTCGTCAATGTGAAGAGATTGATCACGATCGATCAATATTTGACGGAGTAAAGCAATTCGTAGCAATTTTTCTAAATTCACAATTACATAAAGTTTCCACCCGTTTTTTTTTTTTTTTCGAATTTCGCCAATCTCACAGAACCAGTAATCCTTGATCATGACTTAACATTTTGTTCGTTTAAGAAAAATTGACTTTACGAATCCCAGCTTCCGGTCTTCGAGCTTTTCCGACTCGTAATTCCATTTCACTCCATATACGTACATATACTCTGCACAATGTAACCCTGTACGTATGTGATACGAGGTGTATGCGAATCGGGCGAAGCCCCACACGAGGCTAGCATAAATCGTTCTCTCGTCCAGCACCGTATTAATTTCCCGACTAATCGCGATTGCGATCTACAGGCAATTACGAGAAGGATCGGCCAATCAGATTGCGCCTAACATCGCTTTGCTAGCGACAAGGGCTTCCGTTAACGCGCCGTGCTCGACGAGTTTCGCACACGCGATCGGCCTCACTATGTCTATCTCTCTCTCTCTCTCTCTCTCTCACTCACTTTCGCACATCGGACGTTGTACGCACGTCCTATCCTATTAGGTGTTTCTATATATCCTATGTGCATGTATATATTTATCTGGGTTGCTGTAATGTTCACGCAGACGTTATCACAAAATGTCCTAGACGTACAATACACGCAGACTGCCTGCCCTCCTCGTCTCTCCTCTCTCTCTCTCTCTCTCTCTCTCTCTCCCTCTCTCTCTCTCTCATATACTGTCGCAGGGGTGAGTTATAGACCGATGAGAATTCGCAGGGCAAAGAGATTCTGTACGAACGGCCAACGTTACCTCCGAAAACTCCAAACTTTTTGCATCCTGTTTTGCCAACCCGAAACATCTGCCTCCATATTTCATATACCTCCTCGATCATATCTATTTTATATGCATCATCTCATACCATGAATAGCCACGAATCTCTTTAAATTTAAACCGTGTAGGTTGAAAAAAGAAGTTACACCTATATATTGATGACATTGGATTGTAAACTTTTAATGCCGTGAATTCAATCGCCTTGCATTTCATAATTGAGCGCACGCTGGATTGTACAATATATATAGTTCTTCGAAAAACGTATATTTTTAGAAATAATTTGGCACGAAATTCCGTCAATTTTCTCAAATGATTTGAAATTATCAATAATTTTTTTGTTATTAATTGAGGTATAAAACATTCGCGCAACTGGATCGCGTAAGATATATTTTTATGCTTCCAAAAAGATATAACTGGAAAATATGCACGAACAAACTATTGTCCACCATCAGCTTTTGGGGCATTTTTGCTCTTCTATTTCACGAACCCTCCGGTCTCATCGTAATAAAAAGTACAGGGATGAAAAGAATTTATATGTGTGCATGTGTGTGTGTATACAACCTTCTGTATGCACGAATAGTTTTTAAACAATTTCTACGGAATGGTATTCTCCAACGGAAGTAGCCAGTGTGGCGGTCAGCAGAGACCAAAGGCAGTAAATTTTCGATGCGAATTTCGTGAACACGTGCGCGATATCGGGGAGTGTAGGGTGAACGTGAGAGATATCACCGGAAAGCAGCATCCGCATCCGAAACCAAGAGAGTTTTTATTCGACTCATTCAAGTTAGTTGTGAAAACACCAATATTGTTTATTCAACTTCACGAATATTTTCGTATTTTACTATCGTTTCGAGCACGTACGATGACCAATCATTTAATAAATATATATTCCGAAGTAAAATATATCCGTGAAACTCGATCGCGAAGCAATTTCAATGTAAATTTTGGAGTATCAACACTTTTTATATTGTCACAGATTATAGTATACCTACAAGCTATTTCACGATTTATTCAATTTTCATCGATCTCATCTCCGAGTCACTTGTGTTTGCATAATGCGCCGCCTTTCGAGTTGAGAAAATTTTCATAAATAGAATGAGCAATGAAAAAAATATACAAGTGCTTTTATTGGCACACACACACACACTACAACATCAACCGTAAGAGTCTTTTTTTTAAACCATATACGCTATTATATACTCAATATCCACTAAACAAGCAATTTGTCCAATGTACTATGCAGTATTGGACAAACAAGCGGAGGCTCGCTGTGTCTGGGAAGTTCACCGGCTGCGTTCGTTGCCACAGTACTTCCGGTACCGGACCGGGCTTTACACGGCACAGTAGCCACGAGAGGCCACTCTCTCAATGTCGTCTCGCGCCAAACCTGTGCTCAACGATCTCGTTCTTCGATTTGCATAGAAGCATATATATATGTATATATGAAGGGATCGAGAACAGAGAACACCAGCACAGCGCTTAATCCGCATGTGACCGAGAGCCAGTGCGACCCAAGAGCGGATGAATTATGTTAAAGGCATTTGCATAACGATGGTGCTCGAGCTGGCCTTTCCTATCCCTCTGCCTTCTGCCAACCACATTTCCACCCTTCCTACGACCATGCACTCCGCTCGGTGGTCCTCATCTCTTCCTCGGTATAGCTCGAATGTTGGCCTGCTTCCTCGATAAATGACGATTCGAGCAAAATTGCCCAGACCAGAGAGAGATAGATAGATAGATAGATAGAGAGAGAGAGAGAGAGAGAGAGAGAGAGAGAGAGAGTATGCAACATCTCGTTCACTTCGTATAGACCGAATTATCCTGATGCACACGGTGGTGGCTTAATTAGCCATAGTTTACTTTGCCCGTCGTGTCGGCATTGCTTACCATAGACGGCATTTGCGCGTCTCTCGTTGGAGAACCGAGTAAGCTTTGTGCTGGATAGCCGGGTGCTCCTCTCATTTTTTGATCGTCGAGTCTCTTCTCGTACCATCGCTTATATAGCTCCTTTTTCAAAGACCCTCGACGTCGTGTGGCTGAATCTTTTTTCCAGCGCGGTATACAATCGCTTCAATCGCATATTAATTCTTCAAACTCTATTTGCAAATATTTTTCAGTAGGAATCGGGGTGGAAACGAAAGTGAACGTCCACCAAATAATAGCTAAGTACATTTGGAAAATATATTTATCTATGTACTTTTGACATATTTGACCCTCTATAGTGGTTTAATAAAATGGCATGAAAAAGTATCTTACGAATTATTGCAATAATTTTGGGAATATTTTTTTTTTACACCGATTAATTCCGTCTATGTAAATCTACAATCTACGGTCTGTAATTGATGGCAGTTTTCTTTTGAAGATTCGTGCAAACCATTTTTTTCATATATATCAGTACAAGATTGACGTGACTGCGTATCACTCAAGCGTCCTCGAAACAGCAAGTAGTTGGGTTCTTTTCAGCTGATTCGTGGCAAAGTAGAGTGCTTAGGTAAACATGTATATTCATCCATACATCGACCGTCAGAATTAAAAAAGGTGCATTCTACATGGTTCTACGTGTTGAATGATGTGGAATAAGTCCTTCCGACTGTTAGCACTCGACACGAACCCAGTAACAGGTAATCGTGCATGCGGGGACTGTGTGCGAGATGGAAAAAAAAACGAGACAATGCGAGAGTAAAACTTGAGAGGGCCACGTTAATACGGGAAAAAAAATATATAGGACGCGGGCGTGAAGTGCCTCGTCATACACGAAAGAGTTGTTTTGATTGCCGCAACAGAGGCAGCTAGATGGAGACTTCACACGATCATAATGAGCATGTGTGAAAGGTATATTGCGTGAAACGTAAGCGCAAAATAGATAGCTGAATTTATTTCGAACAAATAAATCTCGGAGATGATTAACATTTATCAGGGTAAGAGCAAAGCCTCGGCCGATGCAGAAGGCATTTACGTAGGGTCCTATATGCTTTACTTTCGCCCAAGATGTTAACTATATATCTGCCAAATGTTTCGTCCGAAATTCTTTTTAAGGCTATACTGACATTCTCTTGAAATAAGGTGTATACAATTTTGTGCATGCTTATCGTTATAGTACGGGCAACGAAAGCTCTAAAGTCAATTACACAAATTTCACCACACACATGCGGAAGGGTGAAATTTTTAAATAGACAAGTACTCCGATTGGCACACGCACAAAACCAAGCGATGGCTGTTTTTCCGTCCGTTTATCCTTAAATAATGTATGAAGATTGCGAATATCTCGAATATTCGTAAAATCATAATTGAATCTCCAACTTTGCGTGTTTTATTTTTTCAATTTCATCCTACCTGGCGAGATATATCCAAAAAAATGTTGAAAATAACATTTATTTATTTATTTATTTATTTATAAGAATAAACGGGCGCAAGGCCCTTTTACATAAAGTAATACATCGGCATGTGTGTGGTCAGTAGGGTATTGACCACGAATTAACTAAATGTCAATAGATCACATTGATCACAAGAAGTGTTAAAATAAAATATACGAGGAATCATTATACACAGAAACTAAGGCCTAGGACGCAGCAGAGAAGTTCGAAACGCATCACGTGAGATGCCAAGAATGGCCTCAATATTTTGGAACTCATTTGCCAACCGGATAAGTCTCGGTACTAGACTATAGTGACTGAAATTTGCTCGATATGCCTGAAGTTGGAACAATTCATTATTCCTAGTCGGTCTCGATGGCACTCGACGAACTAATTTCAGTCGCAACTCTGGACATTCCGCATAGCCATCCAGTAAATTGAAAAGTAGCAAGCCATCAGTCACGGATCGTCTAAGAGATAGCGTCTGCAGTTGCAACCGATCCAAGATCGGATCATAGTCCCGATATTTTCTTACGAAGAATTCAAAACACGCTGGAGATTCCTGGCTGGAGGCAGAATTCGACGAAATGGGCAGTCAACGGTAATATTTTCCAGAGTTCCCAACTTTACCCCATTTCGAATCTCACGACATTTACTCTATCGAAGAATTATCGCGTTTATAATAACGAACAATTTAATCAGATATGTATGACCACTCGACGCAACATTATAGCATTTGGTACTGGTATATCAAGAGCAAAGCGATAATTCAGAAACCCACGCTTTATTGTCAACGAGAGCGTTTACGATATCGCATCGAGCACTTTGAACATATGTACTTCCGTTTCGCGAACAACGTATCAATATATATACGTTTATATCAGTAGCTAGCAAACATAATGGCGTAACGTAAATCTCTTTTCATATTGAATCGTGTCGATTAGACGTCGTTTCGTTTGCTAGCTGTTGATATACCGCGAATTGAGGTTCATGATTCGTGGTTGAATGTAATTCACTGTCGAGCTCACGGATTGCGCTCGGATTTCTCAACTTCCCACTATCGTTGGGGATTCAAAATGACGGAAACTGTATCCGTTGTGACTCGATTGTTTTTTTTTTTTTTTTTCACGTAAACCAATACCTATTGCATTTCGCCAAGATGTAAGAGATACATGAAAGGATTTTGTCACGATGAATATGATTATTATTTCGGTAGATATCTACATTTACATTGTTTATACGTTCGCAATTTGTAATTTTTTTTTATGATTTTAACGAAGCCACTCACATACTTTCTCCTCTTAATCTTTTTCCTCCTAGCGGCTTTACACTCTCTTCTTTCGCCAACTTCATCTCTTGAATTTCTCTTTTTTTTTTCCTCTTGGCGCAAGAATCACGCCAACCGCCAAATTTAAGGTAGTCCCAGCGCGACCGACGGGGGGGAATTAGCGGAAACGTAGACGCGGCGGAGCGCGCGGTGAACGGGGCATGCATGTAACAAGAGAGAGTCGGTACCCGTGGCTACCGAAAACTCGTAAAATATTTTTCAAACATCCGTTGAGCTTATGTTTTTTTGTGAAAATCTGAATCATCAATATTTTTAAAACAAAATGAGCGTTTGGTTGTGTGATTCTTGACTATATTAGTGTATGAATTTCGAGGTAATCTCCGCGCGGTCATGATTTTTCCTATAGTCACTGTGCTCAAATCGTGATTTTTAACTCAATTTTTCTCGCTAAAAAGGTCGTTAAGGTACACTCAAACTTTGCAGGTGCATTGGAGGGTGCTTTAAGACTAACGCATCAAAATTTCATGCGATTGTGCACTATGTGCAAAAAACGCTAGGACTACCTTAATAGTGGCTGATCTCTCCGTTCGTCCTTACAAGGCACCGGAGTCATATAGCGATAATCGTCATCTCGATTGATCCTTTTATAAACAATGCATATAGATATGTAATATCAACTGCTAGAGAACGAAAGGATGCATATCCAGACGATTCGATACTCAAAGTGACGCAAGTTACGTCCTTGTATTGCATACTCCTGATTGAAACTATATGCGTAGTGCTGTGGAGTATATATATATAGTAGCTCACTGAAAAATACCGTGGATGCGGAAATTTGCCGCACAAAAGTACAGAAAAATGAGAACACTAGAGGGAGAGGAAAAATCATTGGGGAAATGAAACGCGGGGTAAGAAAGATGACGAACGGGTATACGCATATACGATCGACTTTGCCAGCAAACAAAGAGGCTTAACTCACATGACTGTACCTCTGTCGAATCATGCGGTTTACGCCTTTTCGTTTATCAGCATTCGATACAGCACGAATGCTGATATACACACACGTTGCGAGGAATAAGAGCCCTCGAGAAGGAAGGAGCAGTGGTGAAGGAGGAACAGGAGAGTGAGAGAGTGAATGAGGGAGACCCCGCGTCAGTCGCAAAACGGCGATAAATCCCAGACACCCGATAGTTCGAAGCCCTGGCAAATGACGTACGATCGACGGAGGCCATAACTTAGGCGTGAATCAAAAGGCGATTACCTGTTACCTATAGTGTTCATGGAGAACTCGTTGCGCGAATATATACATTCATTCGCCATAGTTTTATGTATGCGCTTGCATTGTTACATAGACACATGAGTGTAGAACGTATAAGCGTACTTTTATAAAATGTATATATATATATATATATAATATATATATGTATATATATTATGAGATCATTCGAGACCACGTCTTTCTATCCCAGCTCTTATACCCATCCCTCATTCCCATTTTGCGCTGCCCTCGCTACTCACGCTCTCGCTCAATCCCCGTTTTTCCTTACGACTCCCTTCCCCAAAGGGGACGAGACCTTACGATCCGCACCGAGAGTGCAGGCAAGCAAGGAAAACCTTCGAGAGCATGAATGCATTTCGCGTGTACAGTCAAACGTTTCACAACTTTACTGAGGTAAGGATCGAAACTAGTCTGATATTTCAACTTGTCCTTTGGTTCCTGTACTCTGGAACTCTCAAATGATCAGGCCCGATGTCTCTCATATGTAAACGTTCAGTCGGATTATCCGTAATAAATTCTACTCCCAGAAAAAAATAGTTCAACCTCAAGTTAAAATCGTGCCAATAATTGGTATCCATGTTAACACGTCGATTTGTGCGAATCGTAAAGAAATCAAAGTTTGCATTGTGATGATTTATACTGTATATTTCTTTTGCAGATATCGCACGAAGGAAGCGCCAAGCGTCGTCCGACACTTTCATCTTTTAGCTGCATAACCGTATCCTCTCGATCCCCCATGCCTCTCGTTCTGCTTCTCTCGCCTTCGCGAGCTCAATGTATCGCATTAACAAATTGCCCCATGCACCTCACTCTCACCTCAGCCGTAAATCTGCGGAGCCGCGGTATAAGCACGAGCACGTGCGAGACCCTCGAAATTCGTTCATCTTGCGACATAATCCGTATACAACATGTACCCGTATACCACACGGTATATATATATATATATATTTATAAAGGTACCTTCCTACTCACGGAGCTCTGATCTACCTGGTCTTCTCTTACATTTCCATAAGCGCGCTTCGAACCCGAGGTCCTATATAGTTTCTCCTTATTTTCAATCATCACTCTTACACTCTCGCTAGACAGTAAGGATTGATTCATGGAAATGGAGAAATTTCTATGTCTTGATTATAAATTTTTTTCAAATTTATGAAATTCGACATTTAATATATCCCCCCCCCCCCCCCACATAAGCTCCACTATATTTATATTTCAGTCACTTCTTTCCTACTTCTGAAAAGTGTACACTTTTTTCTATCATCATCGCTCTTGGTTTTTCTGTACATTTATAGGAAATGTGAAGAATTGGAATCTTTTTTTTTTTAATTTCGCTGCTTGTTATCACGGCAATAAGGAACTTACCTATTAGCAATTCAGTTTCGACTTAAATTATAGTTAAACTCCTGGAATAATACATTTATATTGAATTGCACAGAATTCCAGTATACGGTGAAATTCTGACAATACGATAATTATGTCTCTGTGTGTTTTGCTCGAGAAAAAATCTCTGCGCAAGGGAAAGGCAAAAGGGCCAAGGGCATTGAAGAAAAGGTTTGTCCCGATAGCGAACGCTTGTTACAATAGATCGAGCAAGCTTTCACAAGAATATATGTATAGATACATGTATGTAGGTACACGCGTTACGACAGCTCACGCGTCTGCATCGGCACAGAGTCTGAGAATATAAAAGCGGTATATCGAGAATAGACTCGTGCAACGTGTGCCCGATCTCGTGGTTAGATACAAGCTCGCGAGAACAGACGAATCACTCGTCGAACACCCTCGAACTGTCGCATGTTCTACAAGGCAGAATGTAGAGAGAAAGAGAGGTCTCCTTCACTCCGACATGGCACATATCAACGACGAGATATTTATATATACACGTATACAAACAAAAAACGACATACAAAAAATTTCATCGAATACGGAGAGGGCGTGGGCCACCCTCGCTTGTACGTCCTTGAAATATCTGCCCTGTTCAGTATCATAAGCTTGAAATCAGAAGAGCGTATTCCACACAATTTTTACCATGAAAAACAACGTGGAACAAGCCCATTTGACTATTAGCTGTTGACAAAGATCTTTCGCGACGTTGCGTGTGTGCCTAAAAAAAAAACGAAGATCCTTTTGGAACCAAAAAAAATGCGACGGCGAAGACCCAAGATTCGATATCGATCGACGTATAGATACACACGCGACTCGCTGAGTCTATACATCCTCCATCCGCACACGCACTCGCGGCAGAAAAGACCTACGTCAAACCCACGGGAACTTCCTCGTATACACGAGAAACTAACGCAGCCATAGCGTGTATGCACGATCACCACCCGCCGTTTGTTCGCTTCACGAGTCCGCCTTTACAAGAGCTTTACGATCGTTCTTGATATCTCGTGAGAATCACCATCGAGATGATCATCGCGAAAGCGGAATCTCTCGAACTCCAACAAACGAAATCTCGCCTTGTCATCTCGATTCGAACCAGAATCTTTTCCACGTGCATGCATATACAAACTGAACGCGGAATTTTCTGTGTGTGTGTGTGCGTATGTGTATGTTCGTGCGAAAATACACGAAGAGATCGAAGGTTTCATTCCGATCCTCATCGGCATGTCCCCGCAGTAGTTTGCCGATCGAAAATTCGATCTTGATATAAATATATACCTACATATACGTGCCCACTTTAGGTAATTATTGTTAATATACATTTGAATATACAACTGCATTGACTTCAATACGCCTCGATCTTCGCTTCTCTCTTTCTCAATGATACCAATTCCGTTGGAACTTTCAAATGTTTTATAGCTTCATTATAAACTCTTATGGGCATTGCTGTCTCCCATTCTCGTAAGATCAAGCTCGTAATGAAGTGTATACAGGATCACTCGTTTAATCGTGTCCTCCGTAGAATTTTCTCTCCAAACGAGAATATCGTACGGTTAAAAATCGTTGAATTAAAATGTAAGATATGTTTATGTCGACAGTTCGGAATAAAATCTTGTAATGTATGAATATAGCCATATTGCGGATACACGCGCGTACACGAATGCCCGAGTTCTTCGTGACGATTGTGCAGCTATGGAATATCGTATCGAGTCTCTCCTCCGGATGCGGTACGAAGAGATTGAAGAAAATCGTTCGATTAAAAGTTACGGGAGTCGAGAACGAACGAATAGTCCTTGAATCGAACTGATTTCGGCATTGATGATGGCTATTTGACAATCGCGTTGAAAATTTTTTGTTTCGAATATGCTCGAATACTTCGCGGCGATTGCATAATTTAATTTAATTAAAAGCGATGGAGTCAAAGATAAGACCTGAAAAGTTGAACTAATGGACATCTGACGCGATACACAACCGCTAACTTTTCTCTTTTTTCGACTATTCGATCTAACATTCATGATCAAAGAAATAAGGAATATACCAACAGTCGAAGTACTTTTTACCCGTCATAAAAACCTTGTGGCCAAATTAGTCATCAATTGAGGTTTCAATTAAGATATATACAAACACACGCTTGGCCAAAGTATTTTAAGTGGTTACAAATCGATATAAATCTAATATACCTACTCGCAGCTTCGAGGTCACCGCTCGTGTCTGCGAAACACATAAAATATGCAAATACGAATGAGCGTTTGGCCTAGAAGGTGCATCTCTGTTTCACATATACATTGCTGCTTTATCACCTATATGGGCATTTTCTCATTCGCGAAACATTGAGCCTAAGAGGAAACGGAAATGAAAAGCGCAGTGGAGAGTTTCAGCTCTGTTGTACCCGTCGCATGACCCGTTAATCCACGCTGCAACTAAAACACACGTTTAACCGGTATATGCGCGCAAATTACGTGCGCGTAGGCACGAAGAGAACGCGCTACATACTCGAGAAGATTAGGGTTGGGTTCGCGGGTGGACAGGAAGCTCATGGTAATGGTACCGGTTACCTATTCCTCCTGCGTTTGTTTATAACAGCGTACGCGCTCTATTGCAGCCAAGTGCGTAACGAGAGAATTGGTGGAACGGTCAGTATTCAACGATCCTCGCAGTCCAGGCTCTCCATTATGCGTATATACATATATAATTGTTTATAACACCCACAATTGTATTAGTAGGTACTTCCGTTAGTCCGGCTGAATGCAACGGGCTCTTCGGATGGGAATTAACGCTGCCCACTCGCTAATTCCACGCTCGAGAACAAGCATTCTGTAATTCGCTGCGCGGACATTATTCCGTATATTCACTTACGGGTAAACATAGGAGTTTCTGGGCCACCTCGGCCACTCGAATTTTTCGAAAAATTTCCCGAAGTTGTCGATCGTGCGAAGATTGTCTGCGAATTAATTTGGATTTTTTAAAGACATATGAGCTTGTTCACAAAAAATATTACGAATTTTTGGAAAATGTACTCTTGTATATCGTGTACAGCAAAAAAAAAAAAGCACATATAGGAACTCGACAACAGAAACTGAAATATCAGCACTAGCAGAACTATAGCATTTTTTGTGGGTTAACCGTGTGTTTGTGAAATCTAAATTAATTTGTGAACATTCTTGACACTTCGGGTGAGCCACGAGAAAATTTAAAAAAATTCGATCAGCCATGTTCGCTCGGTCAACTGATTCAACTAATCGACTTTTGTGATTACGTAATGCTTCCTATTTTCCTCTCTTTTATTCACTGTGAACGGAAATGAAGGGACGTATTTACGAGAAACGTCAATTCCAGGTGGAAAAATCTAGCCACCGTTCGAATATTTCGCACGCGTCACTGAATGTGAAACTTCCGACGCATAACAGTTTTTTTTGTATCCCCTTCGACCCTGATATCCCGCTGATTTTCTCCATAGAAAACCCGTGAGGACCGTGTCAGAACTTTATCATAAGAGCTGCGTGTATATACAAAGCTCAGTATATCTATGAGGGTTCTGTCGAAAGCAGAGGATAAAGGAAAGTCGCACACCTCTTGCGAGCACTTACGTCATGTCTTTCCGTTTTCTCTGTTCTCCGAAATACATTTATCGTTTTATACCAGCTTCTGTGCTTCATAAAGCATATTTATCTCGTACATATAGCGCATACTTACATATCAAAAAATACCAGAAAAATTGGCGTAACTCACATCACTTTACCGGTTAAATCGTATCTGAGATATTCTTTTGTTTGTTAGCAGTTACATACGTATAGTATTAGTCGTACGCTTGAATTTACATGAAGAACGCCCCGGGGGCAGATGTGGTGACAGGGGTTCTGCGAAAGCGTTGAAGTGTGAGATGGAGAAGTGAACGTAAGCGTTATCGGAACTGCCGCTCTTGCAACGAATTCAGATAAGGCACGTCGGACGTGGCCGTGGTACTCGCGCACCCTTCTCACCATAAATTGTTTCGAGTGCACTTCTACCGGCGCACCGGAAGAGAGAGTATATGTATTATACACACGCGTGAGTCGACGTACACAGAAGGATCGGAAAGGACAACGGAAGAAGCCGTGAAAGGCGAGAAGCAAACCGGAAGGAGCCGAGAGGAGAGACGCAATGAGTAACACGCGACAAGACAGGACAGTTTTTTGCCTCGTGCAAGAACAAGATGCGAGGACCATATTCGTTGTACTCCCACTCTCTCGCGTACTTCCTCTGGTCTTGCTTGTTCTTTCAATTGCAGCTTTTAAAGCTGTGGGATATGAGCCATACTTTATTGGTCATCTCACTGGCTCCAATACGATCGATATTATACCGTTAGAATCAATGGGAACCAATGGGATTGAAAAAAAAAACACTTAAATAATTTTACGACAGGTGAAGGATTAAAATGATTAATTTTTGTAATTCATCATTCATTGTAACCGTGCAAAGTAAATTTCCATTGCTTGCGAGAAAGTACAATATGATTTTTATCGTAATATCAGTTTTTAGATCAAACATCGAGGTTCGTGATTAATTCAACTTTTTGATGTTTCAACAGTTAATTCAACAGTTTTGATGTTAACAGTTTTGATGTTAATTCAACAGTTTTGATGTTTCAGTTTCACTTTGGAACAAGTTGAAAGATCGTGAGTTTCGAGAAACTGTTGAAATATGCAGTTATAGACAACATTGCTTATAGTGGAAAGACATTCGATACTGTTTTACGCATCAAGATAAAATTTAAAAAAAGACTCCCTCGAACAAGTATACTGAGTAACTAATATATAATATCTCAACAATTATTTAATAATCGAATCTTATCATTTTTTTTCTTACATCTAAGAAATTCAGCCGATAACGATGAAACTAGGTCGAAACCTCGTTCTTACGAAATTAATTTCTTAGATTCATATTTCAACATTTTTTTTCGTACGATCTTTTCCGGATGGAAATCTTGGAGATTGAGTATTTTTTTATATTCCCCTGTGCCTGAAGAATCACCGCTATATGAAGTTAAGAGAATATCGTTCACCGACCATATTATCAAACCAGATACAGTGGCATTAACAATAACGGTGTCCGAAATTAATTACTCGTGACTAATTTCATAATTGATTGTTCCATATCGAAAGTAAGAAATTCTCTCATAAAATTTAGTATATATAACGATGATAACAAAAGTAATTAGGTGAAAATATATCGTATACCACGGACTCATCTACTCTTTCGCGGTTCACTCAGCATATAATTAATAGCCCTCTATATAGAGAGTATTCCGTAGGCAGCTTTGAATCGTCGATAAAAAGCCAACAACGACGACGAAACATGCCGCGATAAATGAATAGCGTTTGCGCGGTGCACGGCTACCAAAGTACACATACAGTGGCTAACTCGCCCGCGCTGAACAGTAGTGGAGTCGTCGAGAGGAAGTATCGTGCAATCCGCGGCTCTTTCGCTTCTTTCCTTAGAGCATCAGGCGAGCCGACACAAGAAGGCTGCATATATATGGGGCAGTCTAGCTCATTTCCAACACCTCATGTGAACCTCATTATTCTTTTATTCGACCGAAATTGTGTTCGTATATTCTTTCGTGTCTCCAGAGAGCTACGCCTAATTTTGAAAATCTCTTTCTAGTATTGAATCTTTCTAAAGATTCTAATGATCGAAGTTGGTCGATTTTCGAGAGACGAGTTATTGCAAATTTCGAGCACCATTTCAGTTTCCATGTATTTTGTATAAAAAAAGTGGAGACCAAAATTTTTCTAAGGAACATTTTATCCTACTCGTGAATTCACCTTTATAAAAATGAATAAATAAATAATCTCTTTTCCAAAAAAAAACTTCGAGAGTAGAAGATACTTTTCAAGACGTCAGGTTGAGATTTTATGGGATTTTACGGATTCCAGTAAAAAAAAGTTGAAGGGATATGAAAATGAACCGGATGGCCCCATACATGAGTAGGTAAATCCCATCCGAGATGGTATAAAAGACCGTATGTCTATAGTGTTCATGGACCCGTCTGAGTATACGTAAAATGTGTATAGTCCGATATACTGCAGCGGTTAGCCTTCTGTTCCGTACATACATATACCACTAGAAACAATACTATAACTATAGCTTGAGACAAACTCGCAAAGACTTTAAATGTGAAGAATGCACGAGTGTAAGTAGACGTTACGTATTACATACGTGCACCTCAGTCTGGTTCGTACGAGTCTTATATATATATATAATACAAACCTCAAATGATATATACCTATGTACATAGCTCAAAGAACGAAGGGCGGCGGTACATCGTACCTCGCCATGGCCAGCCAGCCACGATTTATCGTGACGTTGCCAGAGCGTTTAATTGTTCGGTCGGGCCGCGAGGAAGTCGAAGAAAGCGCGGAGTCCATGCTCACCATTGACCGCTATCCTCGTTCTTCCTCGTGTATTTTAGCTCTGTGTATATATATATACATATAAATTTTGTATACTATAATTTATGTTGCGCACTACATAGGTATACATGAGTATTATTCGGCACGTAGCAGGAATACCCTAAAATATTATGAGAAAATTGGCTGAGAAATTAAAAGCCATTTTTATGAATATAATGATAGATAATTTGCAATTAACCATATAAACTTCGGAAAATTTTTAATTCGCTCAAAATTTATTATAAAATCAATTTTAGATTTTGTAGAACCAATCAATAAGTTCGAGTTTTTCTCGTAGTAATAAGACATACATCGTAAAACTGTACCCTAAAATCATACAAGCTAAAAATCTTTTACGCAATATTTATTAATTTATTATGAATTGGGGAAGCACAAGAGTTGAAGCAAATGAGGAAGGAGCTTTAACGAATGACAATTTTATTCGAACATTCATGTAAATGCTCAGATGCGAGTAATCGCGTTATAAAATTGTCGCGACTAAACGCGAGTCAGAGTAAAAGTCAAGATAACTCGATGAAGCTGAAGTTGGACGAAGCTTTCTGGTAATACACGATGGACTTGGTCATCATTCATGTAAACTGAGATGCAAACGTTTTCCTGAGGAGGGTAAACGTCAAGAGGACGAAACGATGCATAGAATGTGAATGGAGAGGCTGGGCCGAGAGACGACACGACGAACGATTTCTGCCGAGCTTCATATACACGGTCAGCTATTGCTCGCGGAGCTGCTCTGTTCGTTAGCCGATGTAATTTCAAAGTTGCTGACTGACCCCGCACAGTGTGAATGGACCTGATGGAGGTTTCCACCGTTATAATATATCGACTGATAACGAATGAAAGGGCGCGAGCTCGCCCCACTTTACGACTTCGATCAGTGTGCATTAGGGCCTTTCGTTCGCAAGCGGTCGATATATATACGCGAGAGAAGAGATACGAACGGTTTCCTAATAACGCTTCTGTGGGCTTCGTTATGGTCGAGGCAAAATGCTGCACAAACCACCCTTGATTCCTTCAAATTCGAGATGCGGAGTTTTCGAAAACTTGGACCGTTCTATGAATGTTTCCGAGTGTCCATGTTCCTCGTTTATAGCGAGAAAGCCGTATGTGCGTGCGTGTGTGAGTGGAGGCGCTCGCGGATTAAATGGAGCTTACCTCGGTAAACCGACAGTCAACGATAACTTGGCTTTATATACCACCGCTTTGGCTGCTTATATGTATATACACATATACATAGTTATATATATATACTAGGGGTGCGTAGGGCGCTACGCGCCCTCACTTAGGTTTGGGTTTGGGTTTTGGGTTTGGGTTTTGGGTTTGGGTTTAGTCATCCTTTTCAAATTGGACACCCGGTATAAGCTCAAATCCTGAAACAGCGGCGGCGGCGGCCGCGGCGGCGGCGGCGGCGGCGGCGGCGGCGGCGGCGGCAGCGGCGATATATCTTTATATTATAGAGAGATATACGCGTCATAACTTTAGTCGCCGATTCACCGCGTTCAATCTCCACTAATCCACGCTAGACTCTGATAACACAGTGGCTTTCGGATAATAATCCATAATCGATTATCCATACGTCATTATATTATGGGAAGTGATTTCGAGAGAGCTGTTAAAACTTCCCGTGGCAGGCGAACGTAGGTATAATGACGTTGTGGAGATGATTGAAAGTGAAATACGCGTAGGATTATAAAATAATGACATGGAGGTTTATTTTAATGCTATGAATAATATCGCTTTCAACAACCATCTTTTTCTATCAATTTGAATTTCTTTCGATTAAGATGATATTCATTGAAATAAAAAGATTTTTCTCTCCATTTGTCTGACGAATCGTTCGAGCAAGGCGATAAAAAATGTATATGTCAGAAGGTGTTTTCATCCGGTTTTTTGTGGAGGAGCGTGTTCGGATCCCCTTAATAAGGCGAGAGCGTTAGTCATAATTAGCGCCGTATATGGTGAGCTTACCAAGGCTTTTAGGCGGATGAAGGCTTTTACGCGAGATCCGACAGAAAATTCCGCCGCCAATTCTCATGACGATGGGTTGTTAGAAACGCTTTGTAGTCTATGCGTGTGTATAATAACCAGCGAACCTATATGCACAGACCCGCAAAACTCTTTACCTGTAGCCGGACAGCATATATAGTCGGTTCAAGCATTCTACGCACCTTTACAGATCAGCCCGGAACCCTTGCCTCCTCTGCAAAACATTACAACAATGCTAATTCAACTGCACCCCAACCGAAATGGATAAATAATATCCGAGTTGTAATTTGACTGTATAGCTTTGCAGTGGTAAAAAAAACGTTGTGAAACTTTAAACAGGCGTCCGAGTTGGTCGAAACAATTTCAAGGATATTTTCTCCATGGATTCTGACATGAGATGCACGGTCGAGTTGCGAAACGATGATAACTCCAATGAAAATGTTTAACAACCATTTTTAAACGAAATTGCATTACACCACCGATAATATCCAGAACGTTAATTTTAAACTATTAAATAATGAAACATTATGTTGAATGGCCGGAAAATTGAGGCAGGTCAATTCGATTCCAGTAAAAAGTACCCCACGGTTAAATTATTTATTGCAAATATCTCCTTGCAAAATCCATACTAAACTAGACGCTTATTTATTAAAAATTATCATTTATTTAATTTATTTTATTTTAGTCGTAGAAATTGACTATGCTATTCGAGAAAATGAAATTTCTAAACTTTTACATACAGTATAGTTGCAATCTCCTAATTTATTCATACCAATGAATAATTTAATTAAATACAACAAAATTATTGCACTCAGTCGTACGAGGATGAAGTACGAAAGAAAATATTTTCTTACAATCCGATATTAAGACGTTACAGGGTACTTTCGTAGATAGCTCACGGCACTAGTAGATAATGTCACTATGTGTTCAGACCGAAACAATTTGACACTTTCTCTTCAACATGGGCGTATTATAAAAAGTGTCCAACACAGTTTAAATCTCGCTGAAGTATAAAATAAGGTTTATCATACATACACCATAAAAAAATTGTCCATGAAATAAATTTTTTTATTCATATATTCATTCGTATCGCGTATGATTTTCCTCTCGATCTCGCGGATGCAAATCAAATGAATGAATTCGCATTGTCGGCAGTCTTTTTTTTTTTTTTTACAGCGCGAAAGTTCCATACTTCCGTTTTCACACCGATTCGCTTAGAATCCCGAAGCACAGTATTGCTTTGATTCTATACGAAAAGTAACGTAAAATAAAAAAATTAAAAATCACAAAAAAAAAACTGCTCCCATACGACACCGGACCTCGTTCTCGTGGGAATAATGCTTCGTTACGTTGATGAAGTATTCGAATTCATACGCCCTGTACGAGTAATAAAAAAATACAATAATTTTGTGTTGTGTGCGAACATTCATTCGTTATGCCACCAAAAGCTCGGCTGGCTGTATTGCGGCGTAGTTTAAACACGCAGTGTGATCTCCGACTTTCAAACGGATAACTTTTCCAGTACTCTGCTTTACGATATCTATGTATACATACATGCATACATGTATATTGTATATGTATGCATATATGGAATCACTGGAACTAAGCCCCGCGCGCGGTCCTGCACAAAGAGGAATATTATTCCCTCGGGATGCTCTGTCCGCAAATTCCCGAGGACCGGTCGGCGTAGGCGATATTTATCGCGTATCCGAACTAAGCGAACATGACCACGTGCTCTTTCTCTCTCCCCTCTCCCATTCTCTTTCTCTTCTTCTCTTTTGCCCAGTCTGGCACCCGGGCTAAAGTGAAAACAAAGGTACATAGATTTTCCGTGGGTATATATATCCACGGGCTTCCGTTGTATACCCCCGCGAATAGAAGCCACACACTGTATATCACGCATACACGCGGATAGATATGCATATATATCATTCCTGTGATTAAAGCACGAAAGGAATCGAAAATATTTTCATCTCTCCGTTCGTTCTCACGCTATAGTCGCATTACATATACGTATGTATGTATACATTACACGAATAATATATGTAGACACATTTTCATTCTTTCTATTCATTTCTCTATGTTTTCACCGGGAAATGAATTCTGCCGACAACGGTAAATCCAAGATTCTATACGATAACAAAAGGATTATGTTCTGGTGGAAAATTCGCAGTCCCATAATTTTCATCATATCTCATAATTCTCTCTTGCCTCGACGACAAACGATTTTGGTGCGCTGTTGCCCTAAGTATGTATGCAGGTAATGCATACATGTGTATTCTAGTAATTCTCGACATGAAATAATAGAGTAAGAGAGACGTTGTACAATACACAGAACGATATAGTCAGCCCGAAATGCCGTAGTATATCTTTCCAAAGGGTTAAAACACTTTTTGCTTTTATGAAAAGCCAACCAAGGGATGCATAAATTACACGCCACTCTCTCTTTCTCTCATCCTCTCGCACTTGCTCTCTGTCTCTCTCTCCTTCTCTCTCTCTCTCTCTCTCTCTCTCTCTCTATCTCTCTCTCTCTCTCTCTCTCTCTCTCTCTCTCTCTCTCTCTCTCTATCTCACTTTCTCTGTACCTTCAGAAACAAAGGAAATAAAACGAACCACCGGAATGACGTGCTGTGGCTTATCCACCCTCTCGACCGGCGTCTACTCACTGTTTACTCCACTTGTAGCAACTTCCATCCCACGAAAATCTTCCACCGGCTGGGTTAAAGATCCATGCATAATTAAAACATGCATTAACACTTTGCGATTATGAATGAGCAATTTTAATACCAGTTATAAAGTTTGTTTTTCAATCAAAAAATTATTTTCTGTTGCAATCGACAGCTTTCAACGAAAAATCATTATTTAAATTAATCTTCAGGAAAAAGAAATTTTTCAACGTGGCATAGATTTGTTCGATTTAAAGCATTAACCTCTTTGACTGCATTGATTTATCCCTATCATCTCATAAATTTACATACAATTTGGTGATTCTTTTTTTTTTTGCTAAATTTCTAATCTGTGACCACTACAATGCCTGGATGCCAATCATCGGGAACATTCTACATTTATCTTCTGCCATCGAAAAGATTTTCTTTCGACAAAATTCATATTTGTAGTTTTTTTTTTCACTTTCATGTCATTAAAAACGTGAAAGGATTGAAGACATATTTTTGAAAACCTGAATGTTTTTTTATAAAATATCAAAGTTTAAAAAGGAAACCTTAACCGCAATAGAAAATTTCAATCCTTTATATCGCATTACACGTGTATATAGCCACGACTATATATGGACATCCGTATTGCGGTTCTACACATCTCAATGCATGCATCTAGCATTTTTTTCTTTCCAACTCAATCTCGAGAGCTCGACAAATTTACCAATCTGTTTCGAATTATAATCCGACTACAGAGAGACCGGCGCGCTTGTGCGATATACCGCTATCGCAAAACGAGTCATATAACCAGGCCTCGAGATGCATTTTGCGCGTATTTAGTGATACAGACCCGGACGACGTTTTTTTTTTTTTTTTTTTTTTTCTTTAGAGACGAGAAACATATATACGAGCATGAGATGGCCTCAAAGAGCGAACGAGATTTCTAACCTGTGTTTCATCACGAGGCACGAAAATGAAATGGTTTTCGAGGGCGGCCAGAGAGCAGAGAGGAGAGAAACTCGTTGCGCGTGTGATGTTTATGTGCACTTCCTGAGCAAGACCTCATCGTGTAGCCTCTTTCGCGCTATCGTTCGCTCGTAAGCTTGCGGTGTGTTAATCACCGGAAGTTCTCGCCTTCTAACGCCCCCATCTCTCGATGTTTCTCCTACATCCCCGTGAGAGCCATAAATAAATTGTCAAAAATGCTTTGCGAAATAATTGCTCCGGCCCAAGGCAAGAAAACACGTCATTGCATGGCGTGTATCGCAGTTGAAGACACACGTTCATATGTAGAGGAGACTGTGGGGCTACTTAATGCAATTTTTACATTCAAATTCTCATATTTTTTTCGAAATGCTCAGTTGGTTCGGCTATTGCTTGTATACACGTTATCATTGCTTTATCAACACATTTGAATAATTTTTTTTTTTTAATTTCTGTACGTTGACCACGAATGATGTGGACACTGCGTCAAGTAGAACCTGGTAAACGTGCAATCGACAAGCGATCTGGATAAACAAGAAAGAGTTTTTTTTTTTCTTCTTCGCGCTTTTGCTCTATTCGCGGAAAGAAATGTCAGTGAGCACAAAACTTTGACACTCATCGTACTATAATACAGTACTGAAAAAAAAAACGACTGTAGGAATTTTTCTTTACAATTTTCGTGTCTTGAAGAGTGGTAAGTCTCAACGAAAAAAAAAATTGAAAAAAATAAGAAACTACAAGAAAATTGCACCAGTCGCATATAGATCGAAGACGATTGAGGATAGATTGGTATATGCACTCCTGGAACAAAAAAAATCCGGCCAATCACTCTTGTAACTGCTGTATCGTATTTATAGTGTAAAATTCTCTGAGTTGTCAATAATTATCGTGGCAACGGCTCGTTTATATTTTTGAACCAGTACGAGATGTCAGAGTCCCCAGGGAAGTGCACGAAAGGCAAACAATTAACCTTTCTCCCGCAACACACATACCAGTACATATACTATAACTGTATAATGTGCACAGAGCCTTATATCTCTCTCTCTCTTTACGTATGTACAACGAGTATATTCCTTTTTTTTTTCTATCTTCTCGGGAAAAAAACAAATTTATCTTCGTTTCCAGGTAAATCAGGTATCGATACCATCGTCACTAATGTGCTCTGAAAGCTAGACAGGTCCTACATGGCTCTCTCGAAGCACACCTGGGACACGGTCAACTTATACGTCTCCCACCTTCCCTCGTGTGACAAATCGACAAGCCGCACTCATCTCCGTCACACGAGGACGTTTGTTACTTCGAGGAAAAAAAAATGGATACTCCGAATGTGTAACTTCCGTATGTTCTTTTTGCTGAACCGATCCTACCTATCTGTTTGTTTTTTTTTTTACACTTTATTCCGCGCACTATTTCCCCATCAGGATTCGATAGAGTGTGCCCGAACGATTTCTCTCGTTTCGCTTTTATACGTTTTAGGCACACTCCAACTGCTGCCACAAACAAGTCAATCTATCGCACTCGTGTCCCATCTTAAAATGATTATAGACAGATGTGCTGCATTTTATATCGAAAAAATAATTGTGGGATCGTAATAAATTTCATGAAGATTGTGTTCTTCACAGTACTCCGTTGCAATGCATAGTTTATAAAAACTGTGACAAATTACAACGAGCTCAAACTTTACTCGAAGCAAAAAATGTTTTTTTTTTTTATTTATTTACTCCCCGAGGATAAATTCACGAAATGAAAAAAAAAATTTTTTTTTCTAAAAATCGTTGCAACAAACTTTATTTTTATCGTTTTAGCAATAATTTTGTGGCCTCGTTAATCATTCAAGCTCAATTTTTCGAGTGTCCGAAGTGTAGTTAAATTTGTATTTCACTACCTTGCACTAAAACAATAACGTTGCATTTTTTGGCGTTGGATAGCCAATGTCCTTAAATAAATCTGGTTTAGATGAAACAAAATTTGTGTAATTCAATTAATATCCGTTTGGCACAGTCGCAAATTTCGGAATTTCCATTTATTAATTCAACTACATTTTTTTCATATATAAATGAACTGTATTTGAATTGAAAATAAATCTTTTTTTGCTCCGTTCGAAATTAAGAGGAATGTTAACAATCAATTATTCAATTAATTGTCAACCTCAATGTGGTAGATTGAAAGTTTGAAATATACTGCCAACTTGCTGGTGAAATGGTAATTTATTAAGTCAGCCGAATAAGAATTAGTTCCTTAGACGAATTTGCTGTCTCCCTGTCCACATTGCCACATCTTTCACTCTCTCTTTCTCTCTCTCTCTCTCGTTCCTTCTGCTTTTAAAATCATCCTCTTGCTTTCTTCAGCTTCTCATTGCTAGCAGACTCTCGTTCCTCTTTTATATGGTACAAGAGCCTCTCTCTCTCTCTCTCTCTCTCTATCTCTCTCTCTCTCTCTTAACATTCCTCGAAGACGCGCCACAGAAATTTGACTTGTCTTATTCGAGACGTCAGTGACTCCGTATCCGGAGCATCCATGTCGACTCATCACCGACATATATAGTACTACATATATACATATAAATATGCGCATACATATGTATATCCCACAGTGTATCAATGGCCCAATGTCAGAAAGGCGTAAACTCGTTGCCCATGCACACTCGATATCCCCGTTTGAATTTATGCCATCGACACATGCATATTCACTACGCATACTACCAAGAGAATAGTTAGTAGCTCTCTTATTCACATCGTTCTCAGCTATACCAGAGGTATTTTAATTGTCCCTCTCAAAGCCCAGGGCCATGTCGCCTGAGACGTCAAGCACCACGAAAATGACAAAAAAAAGTTATATATATACTTATATATATATATATAAATGCAGCATAATACTCGAGGCTCTTGAAAGCGTTTGTGCCTAATGCAAAAATTCTTCGTCACCCAAGTGAGATATTAACGTGTTCTCTCTGGCAACTCGCTAATAACCGAACTGGGTGCTTCTTAATGGGATTCAATTTAAAAAATTTCGTCGTAATCATAATTCGTGAATTTTGATTATCTTATTCAATGTACCCTGGTTATATAACGATACATTGATCAAATTGAGCAACCGTCACGTAGAAAATAAAATTTTACATAACTATAAGCTATTTGCGCATAAATTTTTTTTTTTTTTTACTTTGAAAGCGCCAGAGTAATCATTAATATTATTATCACTTTCATTACCATTATCGTTGAGTCAAGTATAAAGAGGATATTAGTGCTATAATTGATCTGACACTTGTTGGATTTTGTCGTGTTAGCCAATCGTCCTCCCTCCGATGAGTCGCAGGTGTGTGGCAATAAAATCTCGGGTTAATCGGGTCGTGTATGAGATATAAATATCTCTGACTTCCCCAATTCTTCACTAAAACGAAGATGAGGACGACCCTTATTTCGCGACAACCCTCCGAATGTATTCGATCTCGTTAACACGCCCTTTCGATAACCTTAAATCACTACCACGTGAACCGTACCAAAACCCTCTTCGCGATCACTTTAGGGAGTTGAAGTAAAATATACTACTGCGGAGCGAGCGCAATTTCAATTGAATGTCGTAACTCTAACCCATATCGTGAGAGAGGTGAGACATAAAGAGAAAAGAAAGAATAACCGTGCAAGACTGTCACGAGACGATTACCTCTATCTCCATATAAATACACAAACACACACACACACATTTATATTTACGCATGAGAGTTAAGTAAAAACAGAATCCGTGAGGAAGACGAATCGTTTCAGGATTTTCGCGGAATAGGGACTGACAGTTTTCTCATTCCACGAGGCATTTATTTTTTTCACTCCCCGGAGATACACGTCGCAGAGATCTCACCGAAGATTTTCTCCTATTATCAGCCATAAGAGTCTTCAGCAATTCGCTCAAAAACGTTTTCTCTGGATTTATACACGCATAATATATCCGTAAGTGGAAAGCAATTTCCTAAAATTGAAAACTTTTCAAATAAGGAATGCTTTTATGGCAAAAATTATAACAAAACTTATCCTGCAACAAATAAGAATCAAACGGGTTAATTATTCATTTATGGCTAACATCAAACTTTTTTTAGGATAAATATTTTTATCATTTTTTCATTCAAAAAATTATTTTAAATTGGTTTTCTATTTGAATAGCGTCCATCTCTGAATAAAATTACTGGAAAAGGAATCTCTCGAGATGGATCAGTGAAAAGGTAATAATGATAAGAAAAGAAAGAAAAAAATTGCATTGACTGAGCTCTGAATCAACGGCGAAGAAGATATAATTCAGGCAAACATACTTATCGGATCAAAAGGGATGCAGTTTTGATCACGAGTTTTTCATTTATTGCAGCGATTTATTTGGCGATGTACGGGTACATATACATATGTATACTTAGAGGGATCTTTTTGCGTGGGTTATTGGTTTCATTGTTCCGCCTACTTTGCGAAATCGGATCGTTCCGAATCGTTGCTCACCACGTGAGAAACGTTCACGAGACGTTACCGCGACATCACACGAAACAATAATTTGTCACGCTCGTGCTTTCTCTCATTCGGTCCTTTTGCTCCTGCAAAGCGATCTTCACGCGTTCGAGGCTGTTTCGGGAAGCATTTGTCCCCGCGATAAAGCCACGGTCGGGCTCGATGTCTCCGTGGGTTCGTCTCTCCGCGAGACTTTTAATATCGGCCAAAGACGCCCACTAATTCGTATGCAACTCGCGATCCGTACATACCTCTCATTGTATAGACCCCCCCTGCACACTTTTCTTTCCCTTCTCGAGTATCGCCACTTTTTTTCTTTGCTTTCTTTTTTATTTTTCGTATTCGAAGCAGAGGGAAGAGAAAAAAAAGTGAGAAACAGAGAGTGTATGAAAAATATAGAGCAGGCTCGAGGGGGAAAAAAAAGCGTGAAAATCGTGCGGCTAGACGACAACGAGTTTTCACCCTTCGAAATCGACGAGTCTTCGCGAATTTTCACCCCTTAAATACGACCCAAACCCTCTTGGGGCTAGGCAAAAAAAAATCTCATTTTCGTCTCGGCTCTCGGCTCGTAATGTCTCCTCTCACGTCCGGGAAGAACCGAAACTTCTTCGAATCTCCTTACCTGCTTTGTTTCATTGAAGACGATTTTTCATGGAGCTTTATACTGCCGTTTTATAAGCCCGGTGCTTTGAAAACTTTTATATCTCCCGAGGGCATTGTACGATTACTGTTAACGCTATTTTATTTTTTATTTTTTTATACCATCATTTCCTCCTGATGTTATAGGTTTATGCATATTTTGCGGACCTGTTTCGAGGCATATCATATTTCCAAATTGCTAACACAATATTATTTATTGAATTGTTACCCTGTGAATGGGGTCGAAAAATGGTTTAATCCTGATTTTTATTTTCTTGCGTCCTGAAAAGTGGTCATATATATTATACGTAAGAAAGTCCATTACGGGAGTACTATTTTATAGCGGAAGAAATGAAAACATTATTTAATTCAACGATGAGATTGTTAAGGATGTATGAGCACAAGGCGGCGGGGAATAAGCGAAAACGTGGGCGCGGGTGAGCGCGGTGAGCGAGGGGCACGCATGAAACAAGAGAGAGTCGGACCGCTCATTATCCGACCCACGCTAAAAATTTCCTTAAAATCGATAATTGTATGTCAAAAGGTTCGTTAACCCCCATTTTTTATGGAACGTATGTAATCGTGATAGTTTTCTGAACATTTAACAGTTTTAATATTGATCGTATCTGATCGTGAAAGATACGAATTTCTGTTTCAAAGTTGCGTCAGCCCAGAATTCGTATATGGCGTGGGATAAATATCTTGATTTCACGAATTAATTACTCGCGTAAAGAGTCGTTGACCCCCTTTGAAATTTTGCAGGTTTTATCCTATAAAGTTCTGCTATGGCATATAAAAAATTCAGATTTTTATATGATCGTGAAGCTAGTGCTCATACATCCTTAAGCCGACTGCAGTGATGAAACAAAAGTATTTATCGAAAGAAAAAATAGTCGCATCATTGATAAATTTGGTCTGACTGAACAAAGTTTGTAAAAGCTTTAATATAGAATCGTACGGTTTAAGGACTATAAATTTATTCCAATTGTAATTTCTCTCGGCGTATTGTTTTATTATCAATTTTCTCGTATTTCCACACCGTTACAAATTTACTGCACGATATTTTATTTCCCGCACCTTCATTTTCTACTTTTAACATCCCACGTGAATTCAGCGTGAATTCAAAACTCCTGCATTTTTTTTTCGGAAGAAAAATTCGCCTCGTAACAAACGGGTCTCATATCCTTTCACGAATTATGTGCCGCTCTCATTATCTAAAGCTGCTCTATTATTGAAGAAATATACATTATTATTAATTTTTTTATTTTCGAATGATACAAAAAGCGCGTCTCATCATTTTCGTGCCCATCGTCGGGTCCTCTGACTCTGATGGTCGACTGTGTCGTTGCGGGAGACAAAAGTCGTGGGAGGCAAAAACACGATCCAGGTCGAAGCATTATAACCGAGAGGGACAGACCGAGAAGGATAGAATAAAACAAAAAATTATATCTGGAAAAGAAAAATAAACTTGAAACGAGACTGCTGGTATAAGTATATCAGTACTCTAAGGCACACATTTAACATTGGCCACGAGTGTAGCTGGATGGGAGAGTTGGCTTTGTCGATAAATTCACAGCGTGCGACCGCTAAAGACGAGGAAAACGCATATATATATATATATGATAAAAGAGAACACTGTCCAATGATTCGAGGATAAAATTATCTCCGAGAATCTTCTTGTAGGACATTGGTAAAAAATAATTGGCGATAAATTTGGCAGAATTATGATTATCGAATAGACTTTTTTTTATTACTAACTCGTGCCAACAAAAAATATACGGAAACAGGAAAAAAAAACTTTCGTTTTTTTTTTAAATAGGAAAAAAAAACTTTGGTTTTTTTTCATTATTCTGATAATTTATTCAGAAATATGAATTAACAAAATGTTCAGTTAGTAATCACATAGAATTTCCGATCGAATGAGACCTTGACGAGTTTTTTAAGAATCAGTTCCACGTAGGAACCGCTGTCAATGTTTTTCAGCTTCATTTTGACAAAATATGACGAAGCAAATATCCTATTGAAAACAGGCATTGTTTTTTTTTTTTTTTTTTTTTTCATCAACTGCAAAGAAATTTTACTTCTCACGGTGAGTTTTGCAACAATAATATATCGAATACATCTTTATCCTCGGGAATCCGCTTTGCAACATTTCAGTAGCGTAACCATATAGTGTCCCGCGGGGCAATTATTCGTTGATTTTACGAGTTTCAGCAGCGTGTTGCGGTTTTTCCTAACGAGAACTCGTACACACCAGTTAAATAACGACATTCCTGCGCATATAAAAGTGCAAAAATTCTAACGCGTGGCAGCGCGGCCTGGGGCACCGTGTGTGCTCCAGTGGCTGCCTCCAGTGGAGTGAAAAACAAAAATGAGGAAAAAAAAAAACAAGCCCGTAATAGGGATAAACAAACACACGTGAAAGCGCAATCATGGTCGAGCACGATGGGCTTAAAAAAAATTTAAATTAATAAAAGCCAAAATGGTAAAGCGACCGAGAGCGAGACCCCGAGACACCCTGCTCGTTCGGGCCGGGTGTGTAACACACGCGGTGTACGAGCGCACTCTCGTTCCGCGGGGTCCGGGTAATTTATGCCTGTGGGCGTAGGGTTGCTTTGCCCCATAAAGCAAGATAAATACCCGCACCGCGCTAGCTCTTCCTCCACCCTTGATTCTTTCACCTTTTTAAACGGCCTACACCAAACGCCGCGTCGGATCGTCACTCGGCCAATTGATCCCTCGGGAATAACGCTAATTAAAAGTGCTTTTATCAATACCGACCCTCTCGCCCCCTCTTTTTCATCAATTCTCTCATATGATTTACGGATTGATGGCAGATATGAGATATTTAAATGTTCATGCTATGTGCACGAGCCCCGTCGAGGAAATGTTAAATTACTGGACAGGAAATTATAAAAATCAAATTACTGACCGGGAATAATAATGCTCTTCAATTGCATTGGATTTAAAATATTTGCGAGCTCGATATTTTAACGAAACTATATTCTATTTGAAAGTGAAACTTGACTCATCGTCGATGAGTGAAAAATTCCATTAAAAAAGTTTCTATAGGTATGCTTATGAGACCCCGAACATCATTGGAAAATTAATATTTATAATAAAGTAATGTCTACCAGGGGTGGGGTAGCAATCAGATTATTTAAAAACTGAAAATAATTTTGTGATAATCTAATTATGAATAATTTTTTTGAAAACCGAGAATTACGATTTTTTTTTTAAAACCGAGAATTACGATTTTTTTTTAATATAGTTAATCACCATTATTTCGTAAACATTACCGTGGAGGATCAATTAACCCGTGAAGAATGTTTATACGCAAAAATGTATTTTTCATAATTTGCAAACGTATATGTAAAATATATGGCACCGTATATGTAAAATATATGGCACAAAATATATATTTATACAATATAAAATATATGTACATTATTTTATATGAAGCATAAGTAAATTATCAGTAATATATGTTTCTGCTCCAAAGAGTTATATATTTTCGCATTAAAATTTACATATAAATTGGAATTTGTGTTTTTGCCGTCGGTGCAAAGTTTCAAAGTAACTATCATTGTGCGGATTAAATATTTTTTAAATCTTCACTATGTAACAATCATTCATTTCTTCTTTCTGATATTTCATATTTTTTTTACATAACTTCGCATTCAATCTAGCTTGACATTGACATTATGTGTCGCGTGATTGTGTCCCAAAAACATTATTTCAAATTAATTTATTAAAAATTACGGGCTCAAATTTTATTTCCATAATAATTTTAATTCATCAGCGCTCGAGCAGATATTCCGTATTTTTGCAATTTTCACGTTTTTTTTTTCTCGCTGTTTTTCTGGTTACGATGAACGATTCTTTATTAAAACTTCTGTCTGTATCACTCTGGCATTACAGAGATATATGTTACATACACGCGCACCTCTCATGAGATTCGTCGGGCCCGAGCTCGAGGTTTTGCTTCGCGGCAAAGTGCCCTCATATATTACCAGTCGTCCAGGTGTCTTCCTGAGAATATGTGAGATATGTTTGCCGTTGCGGCCTCAGTGGCAGCGAACGTTCGAGTATCTGATGCTCTTCTCATTCGCTCACGCTCTGTGGCCGACGTTATGCCCTTTTTTCCCCCCATCTCCGGACCTCGTTTTTCTCGCGCTACGTGGATGTTTGTCGCACCCTTCTCTCCGCTACCCCTACGAACTTCTATACAACGTCAACGAGTTCGCGGACTCAATGCCATATAAGAGAAGCATTCGAGATGCTTCGCGTGGGCGTCTGAAAAAGATTCGCCATGAGATTCGATTCACTCGAACTTTTTTTTTTACCGTCTGTGGCTGTTACTCTCTTACGTTTTTTTTTTGTTACTTTTTTTTCATGGACAATACAAAAATGTGAGCTCTTATTCAATCGAAAATAATAATAATGTCGTTTCTTCGTCTGATTACATTATATAGAGGAATCAATCATAATATAGTGCACTGTGGACTTTTAGAATATATCGGTACGATAAATCTCGAGAAAAGAAAAATGTTTTTTATGAAAACGAAGCTTCCTGTAAATGAGAAGACGACAGAACAAGTCAGTGGTATACGTAAGTATGGAGATGATAAAAATGGATTTATAAGAGTGGAGATGATGAAAAAGAATTGATAAGAACAGTGATAAAATGCAAGCATCGACAAAAGCAATATCCTTTTTTTCAAAGCTCTGCTCTTACTTCGAATCTCCTACCTAAGTCACCACTCCGCGACTGACAAATGAATCTGCAGGCAGAGCATTTTTTTTTTTTTAATAGAAATATCGTTCATCCTTCAAAAGGACGAAATTTCAAGAAGATATTTTTCTTTTTTTTTTTCTTTCATCTTCAACACCGTTCTCCGTGAAACGAGACGAATCTATTTCGAGGTGGACTCTCGTATGAGAATCGGAGATGAGAGTGATCGTTCTTTCGTGAAATTGTCCAAAGCTGACGAAGGGCTTTTTCGGAAGCTACAGCAGCGGTATCAATGTAACGTTTCCTCGTGGAGAAAATCCATGGGGTCTTAGACTTTATACAAGTGCGCGCGCAGTGTATATCCGTGTATATACTTTCACGATCGTTTCAATCAACATCGATTAATCTCGATTTCGGTCCTCTTCCTCAATAAAACGTTACCCTCTTGTCGATCGTCTTCGTTATTCCTTATCTCGCTCTCTTTCTCCCGTATTCTTTCACATTCTACTTTCGTCATTTATTTAACGGCATGGCTGCTCCAGCATAATACAACTGACCTTTGTGTTTAGTCATCAACGTCTTTAAATATATATAAACTTTAAATTTACATAAAGCATAGTTCATTTCATTCGTGTCTTTTAATAATTATTAATACATAAATGATTATAATATTATATCATATATTATATGATATAACATATTTTAATTCTATATCCTATGCATACTTCTTTCAGTTATAAGCAAAAAAAAAATAAACTTGACACGTCCGTTGAGGGAAAAATGTACTCTGCCCTTTTTTTTATTCTCCATTAACAGAGAAACATAATATTTATGATTTATTCAATATCCCGCAAAATTCGAATCATATCGAGCTTGAGCAATAATGTAACGAGTCAAAGTACATACTAATGCGTGCGAAATAAATATTAAGCCTCGCATGACAACACGTTGAAGGATCGTCGTGGGACGATCGAGACGAACGACTTCCTCATTGAAACGCGTCCCAGCTGAATCCATTGGGGGGTTCACCTTAATTCACGCTCGTCGCTCGCACTCTCCATCGCTCTCGGAGACGTAGATTGATCGTTTCTCGCGAAAACGAGAAAGACGTCGAATGAAAAAAAAAAAAAAACGAAAATCACGCGCGAAAACCACGTTGAAGAAAAAGGGAATTTTATCCAGCTAGGCAGTGTCTTTTTTTTTTTGAAAAATGGGAAAAAATAGACTACTCGGTTCCAGTCAATAAATTTTATCTCCGTTATTCCGAGAGTGGGGGTTCATGAAGCATTCGTAAAATCCGTGAAACCCCGCGTGGACTCACGCGTTCGCGCGGTCTTATATTTTTAAACGAAAAAACCAAAGGGAAGAGTTTGCCGAGTGCGGGTGAGAGAATAAGAGTCATTTTGGCGACGCGAAAGTCGCGAGAACGAGCAAATTAACGCTGTCGCGAACCAAGCGAGAAACTAAAGTGAATGAGAGGTGGATAAAAGGAGAGATAGAGAGAGAGAGAGAGAGAGAGAGAGAGAAAGCGCAGCAAACGCGTGTTTTATCTGGCAGCTACGTAAATTGCCCGAGGCCTTTGAAGCGGGTGTTAATTATAACATCGACGGTAAATAACGTCAGGCTACGACCCGGTGATAAACCACGACAACATGACGCTACCTAACACAATCTCTCCCCCGGAAAAAAACGACTACGAATCCGACGGAATTTATGCTCGAGCGTACTATAATATCTAATATTATAGTATATCTATATATGTAGAGAAACGTGCAGGTATTATAACGGTTTGACAATTCGGTACAAGTTTTAGAATTTCTGCCTTTTTTTTTCGACTTTCATAGCAAGAAATAATTACGCCGCCACATTCTCGTCGCTTTTATTTCGACAAAAAAAAATATATATCTTCGTTTTCAATGTACGCACCCCTTGTTAGAATTCCGTTTGTCAATCGCACGAATAACGCGCGCGGCATTACACGAATCCATGCACGGAAATATGATCTCTCGGGAATGCTCTGTGTTACAACGTGCCTGAGGTAGACATATACATATTGGAATATTACAAAGGAGCTGAAATGATAATCGCCGGAATGATCGAAGTCTCGTTGGGGTGAATTTATCGCGGGGACGCGTTTACGAGAGAAATCGCGGGAAATCGTGTGGAAAACATTTTTGCGTCCCGCGAGACTCGCGGGAATGGGGTTGATCGGCTCAATCCAAGTATAGGTTACCAATATAATACATAACTATATATACGTTCAGGGTTGTTTCGGGCGGATGTATATAGAGTGCGTCGATCGTTTCTTCCCAAGACAAAAGGCCTTTAAGCAAAAGGAATATTGAGCCTTGTCTGCTCAGCTCCACTCGACTTCACTCCAGTATCCATATATACACGCTTATATACGCGTCTGCTATACATATACAATCGTAAAACAATACGAGCACGGGGTCCAGCCTCGTCGAGAGATGGAAAGAGGTGGAATGAGTCGAAGTACTTGAGCTTCGCGACTCGGGAAATGAAATCGAATAAACTGATCGGACGAGCAACATGGAAATATAAACAAGATGCGAAGAGGATAAGAAGTAAAAAAAAAAAGACAGAAGAAATGTGCTCGCATATATATAGCCGTGTAGTATAGTGCCGTAGGCACGTACGGCCAAGCGCGAGGACCGCTCCGGGAGATAAGTGTAGAATAGAAAAGAGAAAAAGAAAGAAAATAATCGAGGAGAGAAAAATCAAGACTATGCTGGAGAGCACGAGAGAGAGAGAGAGAGAGATAGTGAGAGAGAAACGATGAAAAATAAAATCAAAATGACGATATATACAGAAAACGAGAAAGAGAGATGAGATGTATATAGGAAACTCGCGGATAAACGCGAGATCCGATTGAGGCGTGGAGGAATGCCGATCAGTCAGAGAAGCGTAGTCGCGGTCTCTATGTGGTAGCCCCCAAGCCGCGATCTCTTGACTCGTCCTATCGATCAATGTCCAGTCTAACCTGCATCGATGACACTCGATCATCGAGACATCCTTCTCCTTCTGCCACTGACACCCATTAACCGTCTCTCGGTTACACACGTACACATGTATGCGTGTGTTGTATATGTGACCCAGCGACTCTTTCCTACACAGTATGTTCACTTTGAAGCTTTATACACCACATTTCCGCGTGTTTTACGTACCTGACTACCTATCACGAAACGCTATTTCATCATCGCCGACACAAGATGCTCTCTCTCTCTCTCTCTCTCTCTCTCTCTCTCTCTCTCTCTCTCTTTACACGAAAAAGCACGAACTTAAACTCTCTAAGTTTAAGTTCGTGCTTTGGTTTTAAGACCTTCAGTTTCTAGTACTTTGCGCCATCCGTAGTTATTACTTATGATCTCTTATTTATAATTTATCACGTAAATTATAATTATGCTATTGTAACCGCTATTCTTTTTCACCTGCGTTATTGTGATTGCATCATGGTTCTTCTTTGTCAATTCTTGTCATTCTTGTATTTCCAGGTCATCTACTGTATAATTTATATATTTCTACGTCATTTCTTGTGTTTTGTTTTGCCCCATAGTCAAACTAGGGCATAAAATAAATGTCAATCAATCAATCATTCAATCAATCTCTCTCTCTCTCTCTCTCTCTTTTTTTTTTTTAATTTTTTTTTTTTTAATTTTTATTTTTTTTTATTTTTTTATTTTTAATTTAATTTAATTTTTTATTATTCTATTTTTTTTTCAACCGAATCTATCTCATAGTCCATCGATTCTTAGTGTTTGTTACTGATTTATGTTTTCTGCGTCTACTTTGATCATACTACTCTTGAATCTATTCACCGTGTATGTATTTTGCCAAAGGCTTGCCAAGGCATAATAAATGTATCAATCAATCAATCAATCAATCTCTCTCTCCCTCTCTCTCTGCGATTATTCCATTTTTTGTCAGTTTGTGTATCACAATATTTAAGCATGTTTTCTATGGGTTTCAAAGCCTTGTTTCATTTACTCTACGTTGGAGTATGCTGAACAAAAAAATGAACGTCTTTATTGGATTTGAATACTTTTTATTTCTATCGTATAAAATGTAAGTGTACCGTTGCGGCCCTTTTTGCATATTGGCAAGATTTCCTTCAATTCAATTGAACTTCAATTCAAATTTTAAAGAATATTTAATTCATGTAACATTCAACTGTGAAATTTTGCGAGAAATGCCTGTTTGTTTTTGCTTCAGCAAGTTTCGACACATCGGTACAATTTTCATCATGTAAATGTAGCTCTCATTGAAGAATTTTTCGTACCGAACTTGGTGAAAATCGTAGTAAAATGGTTCAGATTTTATGATATTTCGAATTTAAGAAAAAAAAAAAATGTGTGTACTAACTCGTCGCTCATCGTTTTTTGATCAGACTATTCTCCAGCGAAAAACCTATCGAACTTTTATCGGCAATGCAGTGGTGCATTGTGTTTTTATATTTCATTGAATTAATTTTTTTTTCTTTGTTTTTCTGTTGCTTCCAGGTTAATTCAATCACCGTTAGCACTTTAATTGATTCCATCGGGATCAAACTCCCTTCGGGGAACTTGGTCCGTTAGTTCGAACGTTCAACGTTTTTTTCTTCTGGTATTCTTCAACAATCGTTTTCTCTTTCTTCCTTTCTCTCTCTCTCTCTCTCTCTCTCTCTCCCTTTCTCCCTCTTTATATGTTGCATCGTTATGCCATTCTCTCATTTCATTCCGAAGCTGGGCTAGACTCTCGGTATCTCTGCAAAAACGCTATTCGAGCGAAGGATGAAGTAGACAAAAAGATGAAAAGAGATCGAAAGGGGAGGACAGGGTTGATAAAAAATTAGTAGAGATTGCTTGGAACGCAAGGCCCGTTAGTCTTCATTTGATTCTCCTTGTCCTGCAAACTAATTGATCCACTTTGCCCGAGGATATAAGCGATGTATATACATAGACGCTTGACATGGACGAATTGCGACTAGAGTACAAGGACAAAAGGGGGAAGGCCTAGATGCAATATATATAAGAGAGGAAAAGTTAAATATACAATCGAGATAGAAAAACTTCGGGAATCCAATGAAACACGATGAGTCGACTAGCAAAATGCATACGGATCCCAGACACGATAAATATTCATTTGCCTTTTAAGAGGACCTGTATTTATCTGGTACGAAACTATGATTCTCGACAATCAAGCTTTGAGCCCATATCTCGACTATCCGATTTAAAAAAAAATATATCTCTCAGTAACTCACAGTTGAAACTGAAGGAATAAAAAATATCACGAAGCAGCAGGAAAATTAGTAAATTTCTTTGACAAGGCAAATGAAGCAATCACGAGAAGGAGATAAATATTAATGCATATATTTTGAGGGCTCTCTCATTCGGCTATACAGTACACTGCGATTTTTCATCGTTGAGATTATATGCAACTGCTTCAGCACGAATAACAGTTTTATCTTTCCCGAGCTTGAGACCGATGAAAAAGAAGAGAAAAACACGAATGAAAGTACAGCGTATTTAATTGAAAGAAAAAATCAACAAATCCAGAAATAAAACACGACTATTCAAAGAGTATATTGATATTCGCGTCTATTGTGTATATAAATCTGCGAGAACAAGCGATGGTGACGATAAATATTCATTTACATTTTACCAACACTTTTTTTTCATTTACCTGTGTGCACACGATTCTCGCCGGCTCTTGCTGCAATAATAAAAGTCTCGTCTTGTCGAGTGTTGGCAGAACCCCCCAAGGGAATGAAATGAGATGAGAACGAGATGGAAACAAGATACGAAATTCAAGACTTTTAATATCGTTGTCCAACAATTGCTGGAGGGAAAAAAAAAAGAACAAAGCGGAATAAAGCGTAGGGAAGAGAGTGAAAGAACGGCTCGAAACGAGAAAAGAAGTATTTGTCAATTTAGTCGGTTTTTTCGTTGTTAGAGGCTTAGACGAGACGAAGCTTTATCCATGGTGGACAATAATACATGACCTCTATAGCGGAGCTTTCGTCCACTGGACAATCAAGCGCGCGCCGAAGAACTGAAATTCCAGAGGACGGTCCCTCATCCGTACTCTCCACTAGAATCGGTATTACAGTAGACATATAGCCGATATATATACCCGTACATATGTGTATATATATGTGCAATATATATATATATATATATATATATATATATATGAAAAGAGATAAAGGGAGAAACCGCAGAATCGATCAATCTTATTATCCCTGCGGTGGAGAGTATCGAGTACCAATGCCGATTCTCACTGTGGTAACATATAAACCCCCTCGTGCGGTATCGCAGTTCGAAGTTGCTTGTCGCAAATCGTAATACCCAAATTAATTTAAGCTTGCCCGTTGCAAAATCTCTATGACCATTGTAAGCTCTGTAGTCTCGCTATCTCTACTTCTCTCTCTCTCTCTCTCTCTCTCTCTCTCTCTCTCTCTCGCTCTCTCTCTCTCTCTCTCTCTTTCTCTCTCCCTCTCTCTCTTTCATGTAATAACGAGAGAGCTTGAAACTCCCCAATCGACAAATTAGCCGTGACAAATGACGCCCATCCCTCGCTACTCGCTACATAACATTCCCTGTCACTGTCGTTTGTTTCTCTGTTTATTTACCTGGTAAATAACTTTTCACTGGGAAAAAACCTCTGTTTTTAATACATGTGTTACAGAAAATATTGTATGCACCACGGGAAGGAAGTAGGCATTTTTGTCGAGTGCCTATTTTCTTCCCTAGGTGCATAATACTATTAGTAAAAGTGAATTATTTTGCGCTTGAAATTCTGAATGTATTGGCAATAATTTTTTTGAACAAATGAGTCATTTTTCCAGTTGATTATTGTGGATAATTTAATTTTAATTTTATTACTATGGAGGAATTTTTTAAACGCGGATAAAAAGGTTCGCGATCGAATCCAAAGACTATGATTAATTGTGTGTTAATCAAAAGGAAGACAAGCAACAGTTCTTCACTGTGTTTCAAAGTGTATGCAATTCCATCCCATGTAAGAGTTTATCTCAGTCTGAATCACCTTCAATTCCCATTTTTTTTTTTATTGTTATCAACGCTGAAATTGTTCCCATTGCTAAATCGTATTTATAGCACGCCCGTGCTCATATCAATTAATCGTTCGACATGCACGTGAAACGATACAACAATAAATCATTCAATCTCGTTATCTTTTTCTTCTTTTCTTGCACATATTGAGATCGAAAAGAAATCGAACACCATACATTCCCATTATAGTCTCACATATCTCGACGATTCATGATGCATACCGTAGCATCGTAACTGTATATGAACACAATTATACTGTATAGTTATAAGAATGGGGAAGGGAAGAAGGACTCGAGAAGATTCGAATGGGCATACACGTGTATGTATATACACGAAAGACGAGAAGCAGCGCGGAGGACCTGATCGGTAAGACCCACCCATGGTGCGTTGACTCGTTCTTTCTCTCTCGCTTCCACTATCCTGCGGCGAGCACCCTGATTACGCCATAAATCGAATCTCGGCCGACCACCGAGAGCTCGCGAAACCTCTCGGATTAAATGAAATTCCTATGCCATCTCGTATATCTTTCCGGTTCCCCGTGGCGGTTTCGATGTTCACCGGTAGCCCTAGCCTTCGACGTAACGCGGCAGTATACCCTGGTACAGGATATAATACAATATACATAATGGTAAGGTGGTATAATTCAAAACACTCAGGTATCTTTCAGTTGTTTCCGGCCTCCGCGTGACACTACGAATCGAAAATCTATAAGCAATTTTATGTAGCCCTATCAACGTACTCTCTAATGACGCGTGTATCAAAATACCATCGCAGTTGTAACTTGAATGCCATCTGATTTATTAAAGTTAGTGCGGAGTTGCGAAAAAAGTACGATTCCAAAAAGTTAAATTTCAATCGCGATTCTTGAAAAATAATATTTTTCCCATAATCGACGGAGTGCCACGTTTTCGTAATATAAGTATGTGCAACAAGATCGTACCAACTCTATATTTTCCATTTACTTCTTATTTTATACTGAATTGTATCACCTAACCCTACAAATTGAAAAAAAAAAACAACCAATTTATGTGCTATACAAGTATACTGTGATTGTCACGATGGAACATCGAATCGCACGTGTAGGTGTCGTTATGCTCGAGTTCGAAGCACAGACAGACGTTTCTCAAATGTTAAATTTGGTTCTTAATAATCGTTTTCTCATAAGAACTCTATCTTGCTTTCAACCAAAAAAAAAAAACATACGAAATTACATTTGCACTGGTTGAATGTATACATGTACGATGTGCATGTAGTGCGTGTGAACGACATAATAAATAAAATGGTACGAAAATCAGCGTGCTGTGAAAGGCATGACCTGCCTTCTTGTCAGCAAAGCCTTGATTTCGTTTCCATTTCCGGTCCTACCAAACCGGACACACGTTTCTCCATTCAAATTCGATTCTATTATCGCGATACATGTGTGAGCGTTTTCCCAATTTCTCTCGAATTTCGCATGTTTGTGCAAGTCTAGCCAAAAAGTTTTCAAATCATCCGACACAACTGCCTCGTTGGCGTGAACCTAAATTTCTTCCTTTCGACCGCATGCGAGTATGTTGTACCAGTGGTAAAGTACAGAGTGAGCTCTGCTTATAACAGTGGCAGAGAGATGGGGTTCGGAAGGTGGCAAAGAGGAAGGTACTGAGGTCTGGTCGAGGGTGTTGGGAAAATAAAAAGAAAATATAAGAAGGAGAAGGAAATCGTGTCCAAGAGAACGAAACCATCAACGCCCGAAGTAGTCGGGAAGTTTGCGAGTGGCATATCCACCGGAAAGAAGGTACGTTGGTAATGCCGGGGTAGTTCGGTACCAGCGGAACTATACACTAACGTACACACACACACACACACATACACATATATGTATACATGAGCGCCAATTTCGACGAAAAGTTTGTAACGAGTCGACGCGATTCACCATCCGCACGTTTCTGTCCCGGACCGTACCGATATCACGCGAGTCCACCGTCTTTTTCCATCTTGCACCTCTATCCTTTCTATATCTTTCTTATCGTAAAGTAAATTGCGAAAAAGCGATGAGAGTTCGTCGCTGACGGTTGTTCAGAAGACTATACACTGACGAAGGTTCAGAACCCTCGTGAGCCTCTCTGGCTTTGTCATTTGTCTTCAATGCTTTTCCCGACTTTTCACCATCTCGATACGAACGCGAGACACATGCCCATTCAAATACAACAATGAAACTCCATGAGCCACAACAGCGTTGCAGAATTTCTGTACCTATTTGGCGGAATGCTTCTTTGTAAGTTTTTCTCAGCTTTGTTATTGTGATATTGTGAAAAGCTGCCGAATATATCAAGAGTTCTGATAAAATCCAAGGGTTTAATCAGAACGAGGAAAAAAATGCATTTGTTTCAGTAGAAAACTTTTGTTTGAATCGAACAAATTGTATTTGCAGCCAATTGCTTCAAATTGTATAATCAGTGGTATACAGATGCAGCTATAATCTTTGTAGTACATTTTCATTAAAAGCTTGAACTTGTAATGCTTTAAAATCTCTGAATAACATTTTTCGTTACAGCACATTTATTTTCCACTTTGCTCCGACCATTTTTCATTTTTTTCGTCGGCCGCATTGAGTCTGTTATTTTTAATTTCGGGATTTTTCTTTGAATTTGAAATCAGTGACCTAAAAAAACTCCTTGTATCGGAGCGCTATGATTAAAATATTGATTTGGAAAACACGGATGTATATCTACGATTGCTCACTGCCCCCATTTCAATCATGCAAGGGTTGATCGAAGTCAATCCAGTTTCTGGATCAAAGAGTTTCTCAACGGGAGCGATGAAAGTTATAAAAAATGCCTGACAAATATCGATTATCATCTCAACGGCTTTTGAAACAATAATCCCTATCGACCTTAATCTCTGACCCTACGATATTGTATATGTACGATCACCTCGTTCCCTCTGGCTATAAGCCTTTGACAATACAACGTTGGCTATTTGTCGCGTTAATGTTGCGCGCGATGGCGAATAATCTGGGGCTAGTATTGGTACAAAGCGATTTCGTAACGGATGAGAGTAGGGTGCGCGTAAGAACTAAAGAAACAACCGATGGGTC
The DNA here is from genome assembly GCA_963564615.1 of Rhorus exstirpatorius. Taxonomy (NCBI): domain Eukaryota; kingdom Metazoa; phylum Arthropoda; class Insecta; order Hymenoptera; family Ichneumonidae; genus Rhorus; species Rhorus exstirpatorius. The sequence continues at coordinate 32,210,222 of OY751315.1, read as the reverse complement.
TGTCTGTTGCACCCCTTGGATGCGCTTCTGCGCAGAACAAGGCGGAAAACATTATAGAGTCTCGTTGGAGTCCTCATCGTCGTCATCTTCATGGCCGTCATTGTTGGTGGGAGGATGCACACACGACGAATTATGACCCATGTGTATATATCAGAGACTTGCACACGAGCACTTCACGACGAATATATTCGTGTGACATACAAGAGAAACGAAGATGGAGAATCTTCGCCCCCTTTTCACAGTCCCGACCCTTTGTTTGAGCTCCGTCAAGCGCGTTACATTTTCCGTTTCGCGCTGAGCTCACTTTGCAGCTCAACGGAGAGCACGCGTGTGCGAATGAGTGTATGTATGTCCACAGTGAAGGTGACGGAGATAGCGATGATGAGGACGAGGGTGTGCGAATAACGATTGTTTGACGCACCGACTATACGCCATTCTTCGTATACACACGCAAAACTCATACCACGTATGTATCGACTATGCCGTATGTACCCAAGAGCTGTGAGAGCAGCAAAGTAGCAGCATAAGTGCACATATACACGTGATACTTCAATGTGAGAATCTACACAACGAGCGCGAGCACTCGGAAATATTATAGTTTCATAGTATATATACCCTCTCTGTTCGTCGGCCCGTTCTGACTTATTACAATCCGAACGACAAAGAACGCGAAGTCTTGCGAAAAATTCAGCGTTTGCATCAACGGCAATACGTGAACCTGAAAACAGGAAGAATCAGAGACCCTTCTGTCGGAGCATCAGCTCTTTCAACTTTTTCTTTGCCGTAAGGGCGCGTACTCGCTCGTCCGTTAACGAAGAGTACGAAAAAAAGTGTTTCCTGCGAGAAGCTCTTTGTTTCACGAACAAAGAAGAGTCTCTTGTGTACGTTTGTATGGCCTAATATGAGTCTAGTTTTTTGTTTCCATAAAAATAGTCGAAAATTTTTATTTACCCCAAAAGATGTTTCGATTTTGATATTACGCCCTCGGCAGAGAATGGATAAATCATTTTCTGGTTACATTTGCCATCTAGTGACAAAATGATAAGTGTTTACTATACAAATTTGCGGTTCATGCTACTTTATGTCCTGAAAAATAACAAATATTGCATTGAAAGTTTTTTTTTACCTCAATTGAATTCAATAATCCATACGAATTTCTTGATAATTACGATTAACTGAATATTGATTATTATAAAAATTCATGAATCGACTGCATACACACCTCGAACCTGTATAATATGTTCACTGCAACGAGAGCTCGTTGCGCCCGGAAACAGAATATTGATAAAGAGACTCATCTCGATCCCTCGTATCCCTTCGGACTCTATAAGCAACTCTGTAGATATAATATATACGTATATATCCGACCATTTGTCCCACAGCTGAGCTGAATCTCGATTCAACCAGTTGGTCAGCACGATCAGATAACTGGAATAGTTTCGGAATTAAGTCGTTCGACGCTCGTGCAACCCTCTGCAGAGTCCTGCCGGAGTTATACATGGGGAAAAACCATCTCTACAGGCCGAGCTTTATTATTCCACGTGTAGGTGATTTTTGAAAGTCGACTATTACAATTTAACGACAAATCTCAATAAATTCCCTACTGCCGATTTCCATCGATTCTATCGTTATCCGATCAATTTTACACGCTTTATGAATGCTAGACTTTTTTTTGTCAAACCTGTTTGTTGAGTCTAGTTATGCGACGTTTATTTTCCATTATACCGGCCTTACCGGATGCTCTCATTTCCTATCCTCATGCATACACAAATCCTCTACTTTTGTCCATTAATACCGATGCTAATTCATTGAAAATGGGTATCCAACCCTCCTATGACCCCTGAATAATAATCACAATTACACTTGTTCGCCGTATAACGATATTGTTTCAAGGCTGAACCGGTTCATTCCACATTGTAATATACATAACGCCGTACTGTTTGCTCATTTAGAGTAAATGCGATCCTGGTGGTCCATGATGTGCGAGAGTCGAGTCGGTTCCATTGCGCTGGCGATTTCGCATTGGCGAATGAGAATCAAAGCATGGATATGGCGATATATACGAGAAACGTTGCGGGACACAACCACTTTCCGATTATGCGAGCGCGAGTCCACGATTATGGAGATCGAATTAGGGCCTCTTTCACTCCCTCGCGCTGGGCTTCAGTCTCTCATACTGCTGGTAACGACACAGCAACACGACAGTTTGCTACAGCGGAAATGGGAATGAGTTGGGGATATGCGGTGTTAGCTGATGCTGCTCGTGATCTGGACATCCTCTGGTTCGACTAGGGTGTGTGCTCTGGCGTAGCCGCGATGTGGCACTCTCTCTCTCTCTCTCTCACTCGTTCCCCGTGGCAGACCAAAGCTCCTGCCACAGCGACCGAGCAATTCCCGTAAATTAAAGGACAATCGAGCCGAGTTCAATCTCTCTGCCTCTCTCTCGCTCTCTCTCACACACACACACACACACACACACACACACACAACACACACACGCACACACACCTACCCGTTCAATCGATTCTATATCTTGCGCTTTCTATTTCTCTGTTTCTCGCTCACTCTCCTCTCGATCTCTCCATTGTATTATTGCTGGCACTGCGTGCGGTGGTCCAAACGTTCACGCGAGCGCGTCCACCAAACGCCGGAACAATGCGTGAATACTGCGCATATACCGAGAGATTCTCTCGGTCTCGTATATCATACAACTGCCAAACGTTTCTCTCACCGGCACTCTGTGCCCTCGGCGAATTGTCCACGTTTGCTGGATGCTGAAAGTGCGATGATTACCGATCCCGATGAGAACAGAAAGGCTTCGCAAGCACCACGCATAATGCCTGTAAATTACTAAAGATAGATTTGAACCAGAATTCGTCTACTTGCTTGATACTTTGAGTATGATTATTTTCAAGGTTGAGCAACATCCGAATGAAAGACTATTTCAAATTGGCTTGCAAGCAAACAAAAATTATTACGAATGACTGCAATTGCCTAACCAGCGCTTCGGCATAGTGCGATATAACTTATAGAGGGCTGAATCCGAATGAGCTGCATCAAGCAACCCCGTATCAGCTTAATAAACTTACCCTCCTGTCCGCCCTTAACCTGTATCCTAGCCTACTGCCCGCCTCTAACCTGTATTCTAGCATTCCACATGGCTTCTACGCATCGTCGCTGAGCCTGCCTTACATACTAAACAACTCCCTTTCCGTATATCATCGTGCACGCATCTCACACCATCCCTCAACGGTAAGAAGCTGTGTTAGCTTGTACGCACCTGTATTCCCGATGTTTGCCGAAGCTTCGGAAGATCGAAGGGATTGTATGTTGTCATTGTGTCATAGGATGGCTTCAAGAGCCATATAATCTGTGAGCAGCACGTGCGAGTATCGCAGTATATGTGTTATACAGCTGGCGCTAGCAATCGTGCCACTATTTCGGGATCCTCTCTTGCTAGTTAGCAGGTATACTGTGGTGCTTCTTGCCTGATTCTCCACCCCAATACTCACTCCATCGTGAACATGTACTTGGTTATGCTACAGCTCCAGAGGAGTGTCTCAGTTTACCTTGGAATTGCGAGGTTGGTTTACCTCGAGTTATCGTGCGGTTGCTTTGATCGTGCTCCAGCCCTCGCCGCTTCTCTCGCTCTCGTTCCGTATCTGCCTCGATACCTCACTCCCTTGTACCGTCTCAAACTCCTTGCTACCGCGACGCTGGAGACTCTGCTTTCGAGCTGAGTACATCTGCCGTTAGCTATATTGATCAGATTAGATTGACGACTCTGTGCAGCGCAATACTGTCACAAATTGTATTTTTAGGCCCCTATTATGGGATGTGTCGTATCCTTGCTTTTCTCGCTAGCATGCATTGGGTGCAATCTTCTTACTATTATTTCTGAACTTCCATAGTATAATACGTGTACCTTTCATTATCCTTTTTTTGGAAAATTATTTATAACCGTTGTTTATTCAAATTTAGCCTGCCTTTCGATAGACGTAACTTCTTAGAACGATCAATGGCTGTGTATAGATAGGAATGGAACGTTAGATGGAAAACGGACGATGAAATAAGTTGAGCCTTTTGACGGTAAAACCTCGCTGGAAAGCAATGCGTTCCAGTAAACTTGGCCGTAAAGTTTTTGTAAACCTTCGTTTGGGCCTACGATGCGAGAACGCCCTCAGGCATATAAACGCATGTGCGTCTCTAAAGGTTCTCGAGGGATGTTGCCAGCGTTGCAGCTTTCTCGTGAGGTGAGTTGAAAGAGGCGTACGAAGTCGATGGGGAGAATTCTCGCTTTATAGTTATACAGCATATACATACATGTGTGTGTGTGTGCGCGTGTGAAAATGTGGATACTGTTATAACTGTACATTAGCTTCGGTGCAGCCTCACATCTGACGTCAAAACTCTTGCTGTGTCTGACTCTCGCTCAGAGTTCAGATGTCAAGTTACGAGGGGCCTCGGTACCTAATTCGAGATGCGCGATATAGTTAGTCGCAGAAGCTCTCGACAAGTTAGTCGAAATTATTCACGAAGCGTGCACGAGAATATTTCATACCTATATAACTTAATACCGTTATATATGTATAATCTCATCTACCATAATCTGTTATGATAAATTTTTTTATGTAAAAAAAATGATTCAAAGTAATTTCATCGCAAAATTATTAGAAATATCATTTATCAATTATAGTTTATGTCGAAACTCTGACACTGTATACACGTATATATATATATATATATATATATATATATATGTGTATATATAGAGAGAGAGAGAGACGAGGAAGGAAGAACAATTCATAGGGTGCGTCAAATAAGTGAGGGATCAATAAATTAGCTGGGGCTCGTTTAAGTTGCGGATAAGGGTGCACGAATTTCTTCGGGCGTTTTTGCCGTTTTATATATACACTGCTGCACTGGCTAGTTTTATCTGTTCGACGGGATCGACCGCGTTTCAATAGCAAAAGCAGAGGATGGAGGGTTACTGCGCTACTATATAAGCAATATTCCAGACTATTCACCATTACCAATCCCACCTACAGGACTCGAAGGTTGCAACGAGTTGGCCCTAGAACGGAAGCCAGCACCGATAAAATATTTGCCTCTATACGCTCTCTCGCTCTCTCTCTCTCTCTCTCTCTCTCTCTCTCTCTCTCTCTCTCTCTCTCTCTCTCTCTCTCTCTCTCTCTCTCTCTCTCCGCTTACACCTAACATACTCCGCATAGGATAATTCCAGGAGAGATGGAGTACATTTGGTAAAACCACTGTTCTTTTTTATATCACCGTTCGACCTTTACAATGGGATAAATAGTTTTTCATGGTCCATACCCATATCCAACCATTGCCGCTTGGAATGATGGTTTCCTATTTATACTCTCGAACTCCTAAATAACCTTATGAAAAGTAGAATTCGCGGCATAGATTGAACATGTATTTCCCGATTGCGTCATCATACGCTAACTTCATATATTCCTTTCGAATGTTTGACTATACCGTATCAAGTTATAAACAATTTCAAGCACTTGCGGATCACAGGGAACTTTGCCGGATAACTTTTGAATAAGAAAAATATTCTGAGTCGACCATTACTATAGATCGTTTTCGTTTGCGAGTAATAGCACTGTTCCATTTTTCCTGGAATTACTCTATCGTCGGCACTTTCGAGTGTACATATATAAGCAATATTTTACGTGGTGACCTCATCTACGCACTTGCTATACATATATGTGGGCTACACGTACGTATATATATGGTCTATAGTATACGTTTGCGGCTAACGTGATCAACGCGTTTGCTAATCTGCATTTTAAATGTCGGCACCCTCGACACGTCGAGTTCTCGCCCACTCGCTCTCCTTCGCGATAATGTCGTCGACTCACGGCTACTTCCTTGCTCTCTCTCTCTCTGCGATTCCTGCCGTATGCCGGTTGAGGTACTTCGGAAATATATTTATATAGATACACGCAGACAACCATCACCAGAGGGCGCGGCAGACCGCCCAACACGACCGGATGTCGAAGAGCCCACTAGTCGTTCGTTCGCGTACTCGCCGTGAGCCCATCTCGAAGCTATACTTTTACAGCGAACACCCTCTCTGTACGTCGAGTAGATAGAGCATTGGCCTCGTATAGTTACGAGTGAGCTAAGCTTAAACGCCCCGAGACGAACGTAAAGTCCACACGTAGGCACACCAGGCGAGATAGCTGATTCGGTCGTTGCCCACTATGATAGCGTATCCTTCGCTGTCGATAATGCCAAAGGTGCCCTTTTTCCAATACTTTTTAAAGCCTCGGCTCTACTTCCGCTTATTTTTTATGAGCTATACGAGAACACGAAAGTGAATGAGGCAGAGATCAGGCTTGCGACTCCTGACTCGACGATCTTAGACGTGCAAAGGCACCTTTTTCTTCGAGGCTTTTTCTCTTCTGCTCTGTTTTACTGCTGGGATATTATGGACCATGCTGCACTGCCTCAAAGCATTCAATGGGTACCCAATTGGGGAATCGACGATAAATTATGAAAGACGAGAGAAACGTGTCTACTATTTATCTATACAGAATATCGTAGGAATGGAAAGGTGTCTTATCGACTGACATTTCACAAATTTTATTTCGAAAATCAAATTAAAAATACTATAATCAAAACTATTCGGGAACGTTTTAAATAAATAAATGACATTAGTTTCTTCTTATTCTGTACGCTTCTTCGTGTCCATATTGAAAACAACATTGATTTTTTTTCATCATCAAGAGTATCGAGATTTTCAATTTTCTTTTATACACCAGAATTCCAGGGCTTCTTCAATGTTACTCTCCTTACGGTTGGAATATTTCGCTCGTCTCATTATTACCATCCATCATGAAAATTTCTGTTCTCCATGACAGTCTCATTTCTGGTCGATTTATAGTCCACAGTCGGACTGCATACACGCGGAGCGAAGGTACTTCCGGTAGTCCGAGTGTTATGGGATCTCTCGTTGACCGTGCGAGATTCAACGGAAATGGGACCATCTCCACGGCCTTATCCTCGCCTCCCCTCGCTACCTCTCTTTATTTTCCCGCTACTATACGCCACGACCGCTCATTTCCAAGGGTTGCGCCAGCTTCGCTCTTTTTCCCCTCGTGTGGAGCACGAACGAGAGGCACGGTCCGAGGAATATAACGCGCGTAAATCCCCATCTCCGGCAAGAGACGTTAAGAAATGGTCTACTTTATGGTCGTCGCGAATTCAATGGAACAAGAGTTATGAGACTCGATTGCTGAACGTCTAACCCACTCTCCTTCTACCCTCACGGTTCGCCCGCGGTATTGCTCATACGAGAGGGCCGAAAGTGGGGTGAGAAGCCTCTCACGAAGCGTGGAGGATGGAAAAACGACGAGCGAAGGCGAGAGCTTGGATATATAGAAGGAGACAAGTATACGACGACGATGAGGAGAACGAGGGAGTTTGGAAGCTCCGGAAAATGGGGAGGTAGGATGAGTCAGAGTCGTTCGCTAAATGGCTGCGGGATCACGGTGAAACTTTTCTCTCCCCTCCTCTGTATATTTGCACCATCCATGCCATCACTGTTCACGACTTTTACCCTCCTCGGCCCTATATACATAAGAGAAGCACGAGCGCAAAAAGCACGCGCTTCTCGTGAGCGTTAATATTACGTAAGTTTCCTGTTCAGTGATGCCCACGAACTTTAAAAACCTGACCAACGTCTCTCCCGCGACCCTCCATCAAATGACGCGCTTAACAACCATCGACACTCTGGGCTGGATAACGAAAAAAATATTTAATTAATCATTTTAAAAAAATTGACTCTTAATAATCAACGAGCAATGGAAGTTGGCACAGCACACACTAGTCAAATGATTCATAACAATTTCGGCAAATTTTCGATTCCGTTCAGTTTTTTTTTTTTTAATCGTTGTTAAGATGAATGCATATCATTCGTAACTATTTTATTTTTTAAAGATGATTTATGAATCTTCGGGGCGACAATTTATCATTAAATTTCTCGATTAGTCGATATACTAATTTTGAATATACGTGAATTGGTAGATTATATTTATCAGTAAATAAAACGAACTATCGAAAATAAATATTTCAGGAATGCTGTGATTTATTCATTTAAAAAAATTAAACAACAATTCGAGTGTTACTTACTTTACTCTATTAGCAAATAATTAATTATTAGTAGCCGTGGATTTTCAGAACTCATGACCGATGCACAGCTCATATTGCCAGAAGTATTTTCAAAGCCATTGACAATTCATTATTAATCATCCGTAATTCAATCAGACGAGAATCAATCAACTTTTTCCACTGTGAAACGCCAGTTGATATTCGCTTTTTGTTTCATCGCAATAATTTTCATTGTAATTTTCAATCCGATTGAATAAGTTGAGAATCCCTGCATGCCGGAACCCTCGAAAAGATTTTGTTCTCCGGCAGCGAGAGATGAGAGAGATCACCCCGTGTGCATTTGGGATTGTCACGGACTTTCGTACATATACGAGTTTAACGTAGGGGGATTGTCCTCGGGAATGTATGTACGCCCTATATATATATATATATGAGTCTTTTCGAGTATATACGTCGATGTGGATGTGTTTTCCATGAGCGAAAGACGTGGGAAGTGCGGAAAGGGGATTGCGGAAGACGAGAGAGGGTCGTTAGTTCCAAGGGAGCAAAAGCGAACGGACACTGTGAGAAAAGTGGCTGCTGGGCAAAGTCAAAGTCGAAGGAAAACTGGTAGTGTGCGAGCGAGAGTAAGAGATCCGGACGTCGGGTGTGACGACGAGGCTATAAGGCGACTTCCTCCTCGTCGTCAGCGTCGTCGTCGTCGTCGTCGTCGTCGTCGTCGCTGCGAAGACTCCCGTAACTTTACGTCCCGGTCTCGGATGGACAATAGAGCTGGCAAAACGCGAGCTCGCCCGGGGGTTCGTGCTATACAGAAACACTGACTGAAGAAGTACTTTTGAAAAAGGAAACCCGTGAGTCTTTCTCTTTCTCTCTCTCTCTCTCTCTCTCTCTCTCTCTCTCTCTCTCTTTTTCTTTCTCTTTCTCTCGCGAATGGAGCTCGTACATAAACCGAGAGAGCTTTTGTTTCCAGGTCGGCCGCAAGCCACTTCCTTCACCGGTCCCCGCGACTATGCCCCGTGTTCTATGTGCAGATACTACACCCCCCCCCCCCCCTCCCCCCGACCCCTGCACCCCGATGGCTGACCAAACGACTTCCTCAAGAGCTTTCCTTCTTCTGCACTTCCCCCACACACGGAACTCATCTTTCTTTTTTTTTTTCTCGCCACTTTCAACTTGCAACCGACTTCCGGTGCTAGATTGCAAACTATCCTTTCTCACGTGATAAAGAAGAAAACTTCGAGCGATCACTCCCAGACGGAATGACATGCATGATCGTAGATCGAAACTATTTTCCTTGAATGAAATTTGTAAAAGTATTCTCACCCTTATTGTCACTTGCAGTGAATTGAAAAAAAGGGACCCTTCAAGATTCATCATCTAAAATATTCGAATTTTGTAAAATAAACATGGATACATTTCTTTAGGTTCATGTGTTATTAAAAAACTGTTTTAACGTGGATTACAAATATTTTTTTTTGTAAAATTGAAAAATTAATTATCCTTGAGCCAGTCTAGGAATAATTTTTTTCATTTAATTGAACACAAGTTCTGAAATCTTTATTACCGTCGTATGGCGCGGTGAATTATTTTTATCACGTGCTAATCACAATTGACCAATTTAAATCTATGTTTTTTTTTTTCGCCTGTTGTCCATTACAATTTATTCGTTCGATATATTTAATCTAAATTTCTATCGAATGGACACATTGTAGCGGTGTTTTCGTGAGTTTTCGAGACCGGCGAACCGATTCTCGATAAGTCTCTTCGGTGAACCGGCCACCAAAAGCAAAATTCTATCTCCCTCTGGTATATATACGTATACATAGCAGTTCTCTGACACAAGCCGGAACTACCGGGTATATATAACACGTTATATGGTGACTGTCAACGTCGTTAGTTCTCTCGATGCGTGCGTTGCGCTGTGCGTTTCAGACAATGGGAGACGAGGCAGGACCGCGCCCCTTTCATGTATCGCTGATTGATATCCCCGATCCTGTCCAACGTGGTGCTCCTGTTGAGGGATTTTGGTACACGATGCCCCCCTATCTTTCGCTTTCTCTCTCTCTCTCTCTCTCTCTCTCTCTCTCTCTCTCTCTCTCTCGCTCTTATGCCCTGGTCGTCAGCACGGTTTATGTTATCCTCCGTACGCAGCATTTCAGTTACATAATCAGAACCTGATGGAGCATCGCAAAATTCGTATGTCCATTGCAGAAATGGAACGACGGAATTTCCGAACGGACATCACACTTTGCTGCATTATTACCGTTGTGACGAGCTAGACTTGCTCGTGTTCCGGCACTTCGAGCGAATCTCCGAATTCATTCGTGATTAGATCTACCGTCATACGTGGACCTTGCCGTTTCATACGTCAAGCTTGTCGATAAATCGGTTATAGTGCTTGGCTCATGAGATCCTGGTAGGATTATTAATCGTTTGAGCATACCATTTGTTCGAAATTTTGTGAAAAATTTTTCTCCATGCACATATATTTTAACGTACTTACCGGATACCGTGGAATAGTAAGAACAAGTTCGAGAAACGCGTTGTTTGTGAATTCTTCCTTTTGCGAACGAAGGTATTCAAATTTTGTATAGTTCAGGTTGATAAAAATATTTGTTATGTACTTCACAAACGAAGGGCAATAATTACAACTGAATTACATTCTGGGGACATTGAATTTTCGTCGAATATCACGAAATTTGGCAAGAGGTGTTCGTCGTAAAACACATTTCTAATCCGACAATATGAAGATGAACGTGTGTTCTCAAGAGATTCACGCATTATATTTTTATGCTAAAGTTCTCGAGACGTTGGTATTCTAAAACTCTCGCTTATGCATATTGAATTACTCCATGCATCCTCTAGTACGAGATCCACGTGTATATATTATTGGGCGACAGGACTACCGTAGTAAAATTTCCCACGGGTAACAGAGGTGAATGCGAAACTCGGTGTAACGTCGTTATCCACGTTTCCATGATTCGCAAGATCAGCCGAAAGGTCAACTTCTGACAATTTGGAAAAAAAATCGTACTTACAAATGATCAACATTTTCGACGAAAACAAAAACGTCGATTAATTCCAAAAAGCTTAAAGCTTTTCTTTTGATAAAAATATGAAAAAATTTAAATAGGGACTGGAAATGTTTCATTACTTTCTACATTACTTTTGATTTTACGGAATTTTCAAACGAATCCCCTTGCCAAAAAATTTTTTTTTTCCATCGTATGTTTAAATATTTTATGACCAATGAAGTAGGATATTCGAAAAAAAAAAAAAAAAAAACGTTAATATCAAAATACTTGTGAACGGACTAAATGAACAAAGATATTTCGAAAGTGACAGCATCAGAGTTAGAAATCTGGTAAAGATAAATAAATCTGGTAAGCATATACGGCTATACCGGTATAATGTGGCGAGCGCAGACGAAAGGAACGATCAAAGGGAACATTCCGCGACGTCGGGAATCCAGGGAATTGCCTTGCCTCGCTTTCGCGAAGATCCCACGATGACAACGACGTTGACGACGAGATGCAAGTCGGGCGTGTTGATTCCACCAGGAAATTAGCGAAACGAGATCAGTTATGCAGAATATGTTCATCGCAAGAACAGGGTTCCCGGGAATAAGCGCGGAATCAGCGAATCCGCTAAATTTCAAAATGTCAGTTTGTAAAACTGCCACAATAAAAGTGATGTACTTTACATCTGAATGAACTACCCTTGAGGAAAATTCGGTTCGGCGTTCAGCCAAAATGTTTGTTAATTCATTTTATATACCTTCCTGTATAAACTCTAGGATTGTTTTTTATTATTGAAAAACTCAAATGGCGAAAAAAATTTACATCTTCGAATATGCGCACCGCCAAAATCTGATCTTGTGATCACCATCATGGAAATTAAAATTTTTTACGATCTTTGACAATTATAATGTCAGCGATGTATAATCTAATCATCCGGATTTAATGTCGTTGAATAAATTTCATTGATTTCCGTAAAATTGTGTTTCAATAACAATAACAATAACAATAACGCAATGATTTTGTACCGAGGAAATGAATTAAGAAAATTCCGTAGCTCCACATGGAAACGCAAGATATAAAAAAAATATTTTAGATGTATCGAATAGGGTAGGCGTACCAGTTGTGACCACTGTACCGTTTGTAGCAACTCCGCATTGTTCTCGAATTTTTCAAAGTTTCAAGGCTGTGTTCGCTTCATCGAGCGTAATATTTCGGTATTCGAGATATTTTCGCACGACTATCGCTGAATATCTGATAATTTATTTCAACAAAATATAACGAAATGTATCAATGCTGAGCGGTTTGTGTAGTTTTCATGTCAGAAGTGTTAAGGGATCCCGAAATAAAAAGACTATACGGTTTCTCTAAAGTAATTCTACCCCGTCAAAAATTTATATTTTATCAGTTAGAGCTCATTTTTCGGGTTCGAATCACGAAAAATTGACATATCAACTAAAATACCTGAGAAAAATACGCGATGGCAGAAAGTGGTACATTCAAAATGCGATTGTTCTATTTGTGGCCAGCTTATATAAGTACAAATAGAGCACACTTAAACCACTTCAGTAATATGTTTATAGCGCAAATAAATAACTATTTTTAACCCGAATCTGTCGTCACTGATTGTCCAATACTCAATTTTTCGTTTGTAGCGCATCCGTATCCCAATTTAAAGCTTTGTGGCCACAACTGGTACTTTGGATGACCAAAAGTAAGTACAATTGTAACCACAAATGGTGAAAATGACAGCTACAAGATAATATCCCATTTTCTCATTTATCATTATCAGAAAAGGTTTTAAATGATAACAATTCGATTCTGAGTATCTCTTAGGTTATATCGATCACTTTTTTTAGTTCTGAACTTGCAATAATGTGAACGCTATTCGTAAATGAATGTTTTAAAATGCTTAAAGTAACCACAAACTGGTACGTCTACCCTGTATAATTTTGAAGAAAATTTTTATGCGGTGAGGATATCAATTGAATGTCCAAATCTGGCATTTGAAGACATTTTAGTCTCAGACCATCTGTGTCCACACCGGTGGCCATCCTACTGATATAATGGATTTAGGTAGACGTCGAAGCGACGCGGTCACAACCTCACACGGGGATAATCGAATTCAGGACACGAGTGCACCCTGCTAATACGATATAACGGTTAATGCAGTTTAATATTAATACGATACAGGATGAATTTTATCGATGAAGGTGTTAGATAGTTTAGGTACATATATTATATATGTGTATGTGTGTGCGAGTGTGTGTGTGTGTGTGTGTGTGTGTGCGTGTGTGTGAGTATCTGACAGAATCCACGATACGATGAGATGGTAATTCGTGGGGGAAAAATTATAATGACGTTTATGCATACGTCGTCCTTGATAATAATCAAAATTAGCATAATCGATGTTTTCTATTTTCCAATACGATTTTCCACAATTGACTTTCACACGAACGAATCTACTTACCCTTGTATTTTACATAAATAATCGAACTTTATCGATAGACCATGTCAGTTTTGATATCGTTCTCGGTTTTTAAACTTCACTCACAACTTTTGTCGATCTCTTGCGACACAAAGTTCACTTTCTACACACCGAAGCGACGTCTAGAGGATTAAAAAAAAAATTACATCGAGATACAATGCTACAAATTTTTCAACAGCTAAGCTAACATTCCTGTATCAGTTGTAACGTCGACTACTTTAATATCGCAGAGGCAATGAATTTATTAATTCCACTTTTTTTTTTCACCACGTAGAATTTATTGAACCAATCAGTCATTCGGAGTTCGTATTTTGCATAAAATCTCAGTCAATTACATCGCTGTGACGTGCAATGCTCGTACTGGGCTGTCGTTTTGGCAAACCATCGAAGAATTCTTTTTCCCCGGGATCTTCTCGTCCACGGATTTGGAGTTTTTTCCTGTAAACCAGCGATCTTTGGCTTGCCTAGTGTAACATTGTGCGATCTTCGAAGCACCGACGACGCGACGTAAGGGTGTAACTACAATTTGAAACAATATATGCCGGACGATTTTTGAACATAATGACAATTTATGGCAATTGGGAATACTTTTTAACGGTTAAAATATTACGCAATATTGTTGCGGGCCGGGGGTGATTTCCAGAGTTTTTCTGCGCTCATTCGCATAGCTCACAACTCCACCCTTTATCTTATGAGTTAGGCCGGTACTGAGATCGTAAATACCGGGTCCTGGAAATACAAAGTTATTAAATGCTAAGAATAAAGAAGGAAAATTATGAAAATAAAAATTGATAAGAAAACAAATATTAGATCACAAAATTATTCGCCCTGAAAGCTCGCGCAACACATGGCCGCGTGATCGAAAAAATTCATCTAATCAAGTATTTCGATCTTTTTTATGTACCTTAAAATGAAAGGAATTTTCTTCAAGATTCTCATAAAATCATCGGACTTAGTAAAAGACAAAAAAATCTGAAAAATTCGATTGAATAGCTAATGCACCTGGAACGTAAAGATCCACTCCATCGGGAATTCTGGGAAATCGTTTTGCCTTCGATGCAAATCCCGAAGTGGGAAATTTCCGAGCCAAGTGGCAAGGATCACGCGAAGCTTTGAAGGATTTCATGGCCTCGTAGGCACCGGGAGCCGGTGTGTCAATCTTGCAAAGAAATATTAATGAAAAAAAGATTAACGATAAAAATCACTGATTATATTATAATTATGAAATAATAGATCGCGTCACGTGACGCTTGATAGTTTTGTTGCGTGAAAGCGCTGTACTTTTGGATTCTCAGGACGTTAAGCAGCGTCAAATGTGCGATAACGTTATAATAGCGCAAACACTGAAGGATTCGTAAATGTAACACTCGGTGTATATAGCGCACATCGCACCTGCACCATGATCGCACTGTAAAGTACGCAATTCCAAGCCTGTCTAGTTATCAAGGCTCTATCTTAACGAGCATTTCCCATTGCCGTATTTTCGAGCTGGAACCAGACCGAAATAGTCCGAAGTAGCTTATTCCGGTTAGCGAAGACTCTGCGTGTATATATATATACGTGAAGTTATAGTGGTTTGTAGGATTACCATGGGCATAATATACTGAATATATAGTGGATGGAATACACGCCGACCAAAATATACTACTTCAAACCGTTTCGGGCTGGTTACCGCTACTGACGGTATATATACGCGGATATAAAACATGTATGTATAGATATATATACATTCGCATATTGACGTTCTCGGGCAAGGGATCGGCTGAAATTTCTGGTCCAGCGAGCCGGAAGCGATTTCTCGTTCTCTATATATACAGACTTTTCGCACAACGGCATGGACCAGCGTGAAAATGACCTGCCGCGACGTTTCGTACCACCTCAATTCCTGTAACTCACGGGTTCAACCGTGTGATATGCAACTGCCGCAATTACACCATCATGTATACATATACCTGGGTATAAAAAGGAAATCTTGGCAAGAATCTTATCAAAAATCTTGTAAAGTATCTGAAAAAGAATCTTGTAATGAATTTTCGAAAGAATTTTGAATAAAAGTCACGAATCCGAGCCACAGAAAGACTTTTTCGAGATTTTTTTTTCACCTGGAAGTGTAAAGAATCTTGGAGAGAATATTGAAATGAGTCGCAGGAAAAAATATAGCGTATCGCTTACAAATTAGTAATTAAAAAGGAACGATGAACGATATTAAAACCGTTATCTCATTGATTTTGAAAAACCTGTAAATTTTGGAAGAAAAAAGTTATTGCCCGGAGGATTCAAACCACAGATGTTCTCCGATTGGCGAACTCAGCAGTTTCGCAAATCAAATCGTTATTTGAAAAAAAAAATGAACGCTCTAGAAATTATTTTTTTTTTCCAGTTTTTCCGGCACATTGATCCGAACGTTATTGCTTGGAAATTAATTTTCATCTTGTCTTTCCCCTGATTTCGATCTAGCATAAAACTGTATGCTCTCCATCAGTAAACAGAATTCACGTATTTACAGCCCGGAATAATAAAAAAGAAGAAAAAACATCGAAAAATTTTTGTCTCAGAAGTAAAGGGAATCCAATTGGGTATAGCCATAATCGGAGATTGAAATTTTATTTCTTAAATCCTTTCCCCTGCGGCATCTAATTATCATAGAACTTGTGGGCTATCGATCAGTAAACCGAATCCCGCATTTCTACATATAAAAAAAAAACTTTATTCTCGAGAAACGTGTAAACATCCGAGTGCTCGTTTTCTTATTGCCTTAACGTAAAAATCTTGCGCGAGTGCATGATATGCGAGTGGTGTGCTCAACAGGCCACGCGATTTCTCATTCAGAAGTGCTCTTTGGCACGCTCCTTTATGTCGATGTTACCGCGAAGAGAGCATGTTTGTACGATAGAGAGGTTGCCTTCCGGGTTTACCCTACGGTGTATATAGAGGCTTCTTCGCCGCGCTATAATTATGCGGAAGGGCGATATAATTACGTTCGATCGCCGTTATACGTATTGATCCTGTATACCTCGCGTATACAAACTGTTACTGATGTCTTGGTAAATCCTCATACAGCAATTTCCAGTGTGTTTGTATGCACGTGCGTGTAAGGATAACCCTATATCCGAAAATGGCGTAGATTCGGGGCTTAAATACGAGAGATACACCCTTTCGTCTCGAACCCATCGATATTATATATACGAAAGGATAGCTATACCGAAGGTCCCTTTAATAGGACTCGCACCTAACGGGTTCGGGCTTTCTCCATACCCTAGGCTGGTATATGCATAGTCGTACCTATTTCGCTATATTGGTCCAATGGAGACAGCGGCATTCGGATATGTATACACATATATTGACCCGACGCCCTTCTCGATTAACGACCCAAATTGGATTCCCGCGACTCACCCTGGCACACAGATACACGCACACAACGCGAGACACACACGCATACACGGTCTGCCTCGGGTATACAGATGCATCGTTCCGATCTCGATGCCATTAATTTCGTCGAGGCTCTCGCACGATTACCTGTGGCCCAGCCGAGGATTATCCGCTGGTCTATCGGCCATGTTTAGCCTTCGGACCTCGGTTACCCTCATCGTGAAAGCCGAGAGGGCTTTCGAAAAGAATCATTTTTTTTTTTGGAGAACTACCGCCTAATTACCATCGACAAATATCTTCGCAGCTAGCAATTTTCGGTACGAAAGTTAAGGTCTTATGCGAGTGCACTAAAACCTCCGTCAAATGACAGCTCTTATTTTCTATCTCATGTTGCACATTTGGATAGCATGACTTTGTGGTTGTGACAGATGAAGACATATCAACTAGCATTTGAAAAATAAACGTGAAAAAATCGATAAACCACAAACAAAGAAAACGGTTTTGGTGTAGTACTGATTGATTAATGAAGATGATACGCTTGGATTTTTTTGCAAGAGGAAAATTCATCGAGTCCATTATTGAAAAATGAATACTGCGATCATCAATCATTTTCATATTAGTCCAAAATCGGCAACGACTCAAAAATAGGGTAAACGTACCAGTTATGTAGGCATACTGCACCGTTTGTGGCAACTCCGCATTTCCCTCGAATTTTTTAATGTTTCAAGACTGTGTTAACTTCATCGAGCGTAATATTTTTATATTCAAGATGTTTTCGCGCCACTGTCGATTGCTTTATTGAATTTCTGCTAATTTATTTCAATGAAATATGACGGAATGTATCAGCGGTGAGCGGTTTGTGTAGTTTTCTTGTCAGAAGTTCTCATATCTAAAGTCATTCCGCCCCTTCAAAAATTTATATTTTACCAGTTAAAGCTAATTTTTCGGCTTGGAATCACAATGAAACGGACGTATCAGCTAAAATACCTGAAAAATTCGTGGTGGCCGAAAGTGCTGCATTCAAAATGCGGTTGTTCTATTTGTGGCCAGCAGCTTATGGCCAAAAACAGAGCACACTCATGCCACTCCAGTAATATATTTGTGACGCAAATAAATAACTATTTTTAGCTCGAATCTGCCGTCACTGATTGTCCAATACTCCATCTTTCGTTTGTAGCGCATCCGTATCCCAATTCAAAGCTTGGTAACCACAACTGGTACTTTGGATGACCAAAAGTAATACAATTATGACCACAAATAGTGAAAATGACAGCTTATTTATCATGATCAGAAAAGTTTTCAAATGATAACAATTCGATTCTGTGTACCTTTCAGGTCATGTAGATCACTTTTTCAGTTATAAATTTGCAATAATGTGAACACTGTTCGAAAATGCTTAAAGTAGCCACAACCGGTACGTCTACCCTATTAAATTTAACTTGCTACAGAATGAAAGTGCATGGATAATCGTCAGAGACGAAGAATTAATCAAGTTTCGATACAAGATCGTCAAAGGTCACAAGAGTTGCAGAATTTACCCCTGTTCTCGTGTCCTTGAATCTTGAGGTCGTAGACTTGAATACCGCGTGATGAACCCGCGACTTCTTCGACGCTGCGGGATCATCGATGATGCTGTACTCGCTCGCAGCATCTTCGTGTCCAATCGACTCCATCGGTCCCTTCCATCTCGAGGGTACACTTGGCCTTGCGTAGCTACGTCGGCACGATGCAAAGAATCTCTTTGCAAGAACGTCTTTAGTCAGATCGTACGAGCCAGGCCCTGACATCGATCATGATAAATATTCACACGTGTGCATGAATATGAATGGAACGATCATTCGAATGGAGCGCGACAGAGCGAGATAACGCGTATGATGGAAAATATATTCCCGATTATCGCACCTGGTCTCGAATCGTCCGTTGGTTTTTCGAAACGTGAACCCCAAGCCCCGAATGGAGCGCAAATTTTCGAACATGGCAAACACTTTCCTTCCAAAGGATCGTAAGTCCCAGGACCCGGTATATCGTTGAGATTTTCAGTCTCGAATCGCTTGATGATTGATAATAATACGTAAGTTATCGAGGAAACCGGTTTTGTTGCGCGCATTAAAACATTTCAAGAAGATTGAGTAATTTTGTTTTTTTCAAAATTAGATCACAGCGGTTTTGATATCGTGATTATGTTATGGAACGGATCGAGAATCATGTGTTCTTGGAAATTGAACCGAACTACTGATAATCAAAAGTTTAGCACTGCCACATAAATCTTTGCCAATTTATCGTCACGTATAGTTGCCGTTATAATTAGGGGTCTTTATCAATTGTTCGTTTTACCATTGCTGAATGACCGAATGCAGGTGGTTCAACGACGTATTTATCGCAGTCGCAGGTAGACTCTCTGTCGAATGGACCTTTCGGCGGATCGTAGCTATTAGGTGCAGGATAATTCTGCATGATAATGAGGGATTAAATTCACTGTATACGATGGTTAATATAGAGAAATCGATGCAAATTTGGACGAACACTGTGGTTTTCGCTGAAAGACGTTGACCAAAAATGGATGAGTCAATGATCCAATTTAGTGCGCGTGATGCTACCAATGCCCCGATTCATTAAACGCGTCTATATTTAACCGGATTTTCGGGAAATCCGCATTCGTATTAAAAATCATAGTGAAGTGAATTTGGCTTATAACGAAAAATAAATTGAATGGAGCTTTATGAAATCGAGGATCTTGTCGAACTTATGTTCCTGATTGATTTGAGATGGAATTTGAATTTGATGGATTTGAATTTATTTCAACCGATCGAAATGTATAGCGCCTGAATCAAATTTGCACCTACTTCTCTCTTGATTACTAATACGATTTTATTGTTATGAGTGAAATTGTTGTTATATTCGTGTTTATTGTATTAAAAATTATAATTTTTTTTTTTTTCATAGAACATAAATCCCAGACTTCGAGAAGTTTTCGTGCCCACAGTTCGTCGAGATATCTGCGTTGTGACGAGGCAGCTCTTTTCATCGATCGAAAAGCTTCGTTCCTCGTTCCGGCACAGTTCATAGGTCTGTCAGATTCGTATGCCCCAGGACCCGGAGTTTCATCTAATATTTTTTCCCCCCTTCCCGACATCTTGCTCCAAAAATTACCCTTGTATCTCAACGTGACGAAATTTGACTCCTACATCGGTAAAACGATCGACGAAATAAATATGGAAAAGTTCCAGAAAACATTATGACAATTTGTAGCGTTTCTTGCCTCTCTTGGAACATCGTAGAAATCGATGGGTTTGGATTTAGTCGAATGATTCTTCACGAGAATTCCATGTTTGTCTATGCGGTAGCCGTCGGTGTCATTTTTCGATGGAATCGTGGGAATAACATTCGTAATTATTGATCGCGGGAGTGGACCTCGCCATAGCTGCAAATTTCGGTTATAAATCGGGTCGATGATGGATATTCATAATTTTTATTTCCCCTTAAAGTTGGATTTTTTAGAAAGAATAATTTCAATTGATAATACCTGCGAGAATTTAACTCGTAGTAATTGAGGATAATTAAAGAAATACCGAAGTTAACAATTTAAGATTCTTAATAATTTTTCATTTTTTTTTTCAAAATTTCCTCCCCGAAGAAACTAAGAAACGTTTGCTCATAGAAAAAAAAAAAAAAATATTATATGAATCTTGAAATTTCTAATTTGCGTGCGAGTTTATTTTTTATTCGCCGATTAATTATCTGTAATTTTACGTTTCCTGCTGGCCCTCTCCAGGTACCAGGATGCGATCGAAGTTTCGATTTAACGTTCTTGAAAAGATCATCGGACAATTTATAAGACTGGGGACCAGGACCTTCGTAGATCTTGGGCTTGAGTCGTACATCCGTAAAATCGATGCTAACCCCACCCTAAAGTTTTCCCGAAAGTAATGGCATTGCAATAATATGACGAAAGTGCATATACGATAAACGCGACGAAAGTGAAAGTGTACTTTCCGTCACGCGACGTTTCGTTTCTCGGGGATCGTAACTTCCGGGTCCTGGCAAATTACTCGCGTCCTTCGAGACTTGAAAAGTTTTTCTCCTCGTACCGCTCAGAAAAGGATACGAACATTCTGCGATGAGTAATAGAAACATAAAATGCCGTGAAGATTTGTGAATAAACACGCGAAATTTAAATTTCGTTTATTTGTTTGCGCGATTGATATATGCCAAAATAAATATCATTTTTACGTACAACAAAATGAGGGCGAAGCTTTTAAAGTGCTACTGCTGTCGATACTGCAAATGTTGACACTGTCACGTTTGACTTACGCAGTATTTAGACTAGGGCAACGTCTCAATGGAGTGATAGAGAGTGTATAGTGACTCTGTTAAAGTTACTGGCAGCTGTGTGTGTGTGTGTGTGTGTGTATAAATAGAAACACATAGCTTGCAGTAAAAATTTTTTAACCCTTTAACAGCTGAGTTTTTTGGAGCGTTTGGCAAAGTGGGTACATGGTGAGGGTACTATGTTAGGAAAAAAAAATTATTTCAGAATTTTCCTACCCTCAAAAACTACCCTCAAATGAAAAAACCACCCCGATCGCTTGAAAACATCTTAATGTCATTTCCCATCGTTCATTTCTGCCAGAAATTGAGGAAAAGTCATTCCAGAACACGCAGTGGGGTTCTGAAGAACTTGCGGAACAATCAACCCTTATGAACTATCCCTCGATTGAGAGAAATTCACCCCCCAATGGATAAAATCTTATCATCTCATTTTCTGTTATTTTATCCTGATCCAAATAGAAGTATGAGTGTTCCAGAACACATGAGCATATTCAGAAGGACTTACGGATAATTCCAACGCTTATGAACAACCCTTCAGTTGGGAAAAATTCACCAGCAACGCATAAAACGTTATTACTCATTTCCTATTATTTCATCCTAATCCAAATTGGAATATGAGTATCCTGGAACACGTGAATATATTCTGAGGAACTTATACGGATCATTTCAACCCTTGTGAGATCCCAACGTCACGGCATACACGCAGAACCCCAATTCGTGAGAGGCAAGGGGACTCACGTTCAAAAAGCACCCCTACCTCACTAATTACAGTTGATTTTTAAGTGCATCACAACTTCCAGGGGTGGTTTTCGATGTTTTGTTACTGTTGGGGGGGGGGGGGTAGTTTTCGATTCAGATTTTCTTGCTACAAATTTTTCATGTATTTTCAAAAATTCATATCAACTGAACATCAATAAAAGTGCATTTTCAGGCGCATCACCACTGCTAGGGGCGGTTTTTGATGTTTCGTTACTTTCAGGGGTAGTTTTCCATTCGGATATTCTTGCTACAAATTTTTCATGCGTTTTCGAAAATATATATCAACTGAACATCAATGGAAGTGCATTTTTAGACGTATCACCATTTATAGGGGTGGTTTTCGATGTTTCGTTACTGTCAGGGGCAGTTTTCCATTCGGATATTCTTGCTACAAATTTTTCATGCGTTTTCGAAAATATATATCAACTGAACATCAATGGAAGTGCATTTTTAGACGTATCACCATTTATAGGGGTGGTTTTCGATGTTTCGTTACTACCAGGGGTAGTTTTCCATTCGGATATTCTTGCTACAAATTTTTCATGTGTTTTAAAAAATATTTATTAACTGAACATCAATGAAAGTGCATTATTGGGCGTATCACCATTTATAGGGGTGGTTTTCGATGTTTCGTTACTGTCAGGGGTAGTTTTCCATTCGGATATTCTTGCTACAAATTTTTCATGCGTTTTCAAAAATATTCATGAACTGAACATCAATTAAAGTGCATTATTGGGCGTTTCACCATTGCCAAAGCTGGTTATCGATATTTTATTACTGTTAGAGGGTGGTTTTTG
The DNA here is from genome assembly GCA_963564615.1 of Rhorus exstirpatorius. Taxonomy (NCBI): domain Eukaryota; kingdom Metazoa; phylum Arthropoda; class Insecta; order Hymenoptera; family Ichneumonidae; genus Rhorus; species Rhorus exstirpatorius. Next base: position 32,187,324 of record OY751315.1, on the reverse strand, counting down.
GTCCGAACCTTTTTGCTACAAATTTTCGACGCTATTCCAAAGCGTATACTTAAGATCGCGACTCTAAAAAAAATTTTGCCTGAAAGTTATGCTCATTTCTCATTTTTTCGCAATTTTCGCACTTTTCAATAGGGTGTAAAACTGAAGGGGTGCAACCCTTGCGTTCGCAGAATTTTTCATGATTAAATGCATCCTTTATCTTAAAAATGCGACCTTAACGATGTCGATACGTTTATTTTTCTGGAAGTTACGATTTTTCAAAGTCGGACGTATGTGTCCCACGAGCCGTTGAAGGGTTAACCATGTCAAAGTCAAAGCCATTTGATTAAAATGAAAAAAAATATTTCACTGGAAAGGTAAAAGAGTGACGCAAAAATTGTACGAGAAAAGATTGCGACGGATTGAATTGTCAAATAAATTGAAGGAGAATCGTGAAAAGTTCGTGTCGCCTAAACTTAAAAGCGATATAAAAACAATGGGAAAAAATATGTTTCGTGTGTGTGTTGCAACTCTATATTGTCTTTGGATGAACCACAAAAAAAATCATTATCATTGGATTGATTACTTACAAAATAAAATATTTTTATCTGTAATATTATAAGTCATTTATATATTATTTGATTCAAAGACCATATGGTTGTGTTAATAAAACATCGCTCATGATATTTTCAATAAAGAATTTTCATGAAAACTGCACACTCAAGTTCTATGCATTTTTTAATTGTCAATTGTCAAATAACCTCTTTCACGACATTGCCACATTTAATGAAGCTACGATATAAAAAGTACGTTTTAGATATTTGTTTGCTAATTGCCACTTATCACATACTCCCAAGCTGTACTTTTAAGGATCCAAAAGGTTTCTTATATTTTTTCTCTCGCTCTCTTTCCTTTTTTTTTTTATTGAAATCTGAACGGTACTTTTTGTGAAATACGATTAAACCTATGATTTATCGTAAGGCTCAATGTCATGAAATTACAAATGCCAATGTCATTTTACGGATTCTCTGTAGCTCTTCAAAAATTTAATTGAATCTTTTACTTGTCATTACTGCTATGCCAAATTTCATTGAATTCCGAACAGTAATTATAAAACCGACAGTACTACCTCAACGTATGCTTTACGCGCCTAAATTTTCCATAAATTATGCAGATTTATTTATATTTCACCAAAAAGAAAGTTCCATGGAGGTTACTCCTGTAAATTTTTTCGGGAAACATTGTCATTGTCAAGGAAAAATTCATTAAAACGATCATTTTCATTTTGCCCCGGTTATCACGCCCTAGAGCTGATGGGAAATACTACGGAAAAATTTATTTCACGGCATACACCATGGACGACAAGCGATTATACCTAAATTTTCATTTTTCCTTGGACATAATAATCCACGTTTTAATTAACACGGAAATTCTCCTCGTTAATCCTGTAAAACATCATCGTTTCAATTGACGGGGGAAAAACTCACCGAGATCTCTCGGTGGATACGATTGCTCACAGATATCGTAACTTCCGGGTCCTACGAGCGGCTGCGTCTGGGTAATCAATTTGCCGAATCGCGCACACTTATCGTGAGCCATTATTTCTGCAGTATTGCAAAATTCGGATCGTTCGCGAGCGCCAATAACCTTTTTTTTTAATGAGTGTATAATAATAATTTAAAAAAAAAAAAAAGAAAGGATCAGAGGGTCCGACGGACGAGTTCACGCAAGTGACAAACTTACAGGAATGCCGAAGGAAAAACTGATGGGATGCTAATGGGAAAAGAGATGAGACAGCATGAGATCCGATTGGAGGCTAAAAAAAATGACGGTTGTTCATTTGTTTTCTCGCACATGTCACGAATCTCATGATTTTAAATAAATCAGGGTAGATCACATTCATTGCAAATTCAGAATTGAATAAGTGATCGATGCAAACTAAAAGGCACACACAGAATCGAATTGTTATCATTTAGGGTAGTACCTCTCGTGCAGATGCGTTTATAATGAGAATTTGTTGAAATTTATAGTGGACCAAGAGAATTCTAGTACCCAACTTCACGTTAAATTTGAAGCAGATTGACCGTTTACAACTCGAGATATTCAATGTCAAAGTTAGCAACCATTTACGCGCAGAGCATACTGTAGCGGCTGAGAACGACTCGGAGCGCCCATGGTGGCGAGAATGCGCATGTTTTGCTGGAGTCGCGTAGTGAAACTGTTCCGTCCCAAACGGAATTCGTATAATTTCTTGTAGTATTTGTTTTCACGAACGATCGTTTTGCTTTTCATTCTGTTCATTATATTCTTTCGCTTCCTTCAAAAATGCATTTATATGAGAGAACATTTGCCAGCCAAATTTGTGAAATCTTTTAGCCGGATATCGATGAGAATCTCAGACTTCAATCTGTATAGAAGACAAGCCTTTAAATTACTTTATTGATCGCAGCTGTGACGATTATTTTCCGACCGATTGGGTCTTTCCGCTAATCCTCTTCAAGGCGCGTCGAGTCTCGTCAGGTCTTTTATTGTTTTATTGTTTGACCGATTGAACCACTGACCCATTGAAGGGTCAGACGGCTCGTCGCCGAAGTCCATCTCTTTTTCACTAAACATTTTGATACAGCTCTCACGTGCAGGATTTTTCCGAAAAAGCACCAATAGCAAAAACCTCGCTTTCTCAATTCTATTTCAACCAATCAAAATTTCTTTTTTCTCCACCAATCATAGTTTTAATGAGTGTTGGGGACGCCTTTACGAGACTTCTCAGCTCATCGCCTTTTTTTTTTTATATCATTAGTTATTCACCATTTTTCAAAGAGACAATAAGTCCACTCTCGCGAGATCTTAAGATTATCTTTTACGTGTTAGACTTGTCTACTCGCGATCTTAAGAATATATTCAAGTTGCGTGATAGCTCTTTCGATATTTTTAAATTTTCATCAGTCAGCAAGTGTAAATAATAGCAATATATCAGTGTTTTTAAATTGTTTGTTATTTTTTCACAACAAAATTACCTACACCTCATTAGTTTAAGCTGTAGGCAGTGCGCGTCATCGCGGTGTTGCGTTGATTCAGATCAGGATTTACGACCCTGGTTGACTCATCAAAAAATCAAGTCGCACCGTAACGTGTACATAACGGAAACTGAGGGCAATATGGATAGAGAAGTCGCGGAAAGGAAATTTAAACTGTCGCGCAAAGTTATATAAGATTTTTTTTTTCCGCTGCGCAACTTTGGAAATTAAGTTTTACGCGTTTCCGGCAGCAATTTATAAAGTTGAGCAGCGCAAAAACTAGATTCGTTGGATGCAAAAAACAAAGAAAATAAAATTCCTGAGATTAAACGCGCATATTTTGTCTGGTATGAAAAATTCATGTCAGGATATTGTAATACAAATAAATTGATTTTTTTTTCCCCCCCCCCCCCCCCTTTTTAGTAGCTCTCATGATTGGCTAGCCGAATATAAAGTGAGCACTTCGCGGATAATCGTTCGTCTGCGTTACAATCGAGTACGAGTTGCGTCTTTCTTGTTCCTCGATAAACGAGCCTCGTCGGTTCGTACGACAGGACCGACGGAAAATCATAAAAGTCGACCGATCGAATTCGATCGGTGCGCGTAATTCACCGCCCGAATCAATCAAAAGTTCGCCGCGTAATGACCATCAGAGCCGTGTATATTTCATCATACGGTAAACAGGAAAACATTCTCGCTTCACTGTAGCACGAGGGCAACCTTGAAACCTTTTCCGATCATGATAAATAATAAAATAGGAAATTATCTTGTGGCTGTCATTTTTACCATTCGTGGCCACAATTGGTACTACTTTTGACCATCCGAAGTACCAGTTGTGGGCCACCGCGTATTTTTCAGTAATTTTAGCTGAGAATCAATTAAATGACTTTGGATATGAGAAATCGTACAAAAAAAAAACTACGCAAATCGCTCGGCGTTGACACATTTCGTCATATTTCGTTTAAATAAATTACGCAGATATTAAATTGAGCAATCTATGGCGGTCCGGAAAAAATCTTGAATATCGAAATATTATGCTCGATTAAGTGAACGGATAGGCTTGAAACTTTAAGAAAATTCGAGATAAATGCGGAAGTGGCCACAACTGGTACGTCTACCCTAATCCTTTTTTTTTTTTTTTTTTCGACTGACAAAATTTTCCGGATAATGTTGCGGTGTGTCAAACTTTAAGGATGTTCCTCTGTTATATCGATTTAATGTCATCGACTTGAAATTTTTACAGCCTGTTAGTGTTTATCCCCAAAACGTGTGTGCAAAGATTCAATGAGATTAGGAGCCACGTTGTCGAGATATTAAATGTTTAAAAAAACATTATTTAACATGCGTTCTTATGGGCGAACACGAAAAAACAGGTTCCAATCGTTCTGTAATTCACGAACTCGAAATGCCAGCACCTTTTAAAAATTATATGACCCAGATCTATGTATAATAAAACCGTGCGCGAAAGCTCACCTTAATTGGGAGAATTTTCGTTGAGTAATTAAATGTAATATGTTTGAAAATGCTGAAAAAAAAAAACGGGCGTTCGCTGTCGATTTTAGACGCGACGGACAATGTTGCCGAACTCAACTTGTCGAATCAGGCTTTTTTTTTTCAGAATAAAATCCTGGAATTTTTTTTAGCGTCTTTTCATAGTATATGGCATAAATAATAACTTATAAAATGTGCGTTATTATCCCTCTATACATTTTGGCAAGGGAAAAATAGAAACAATGAAAATTTCGCTCTTTTTGTGCTTCAACTCTAAACGCTGCTCAAAATATACATAATAGAGGAAAATTGCTCATAAATCATTTTATAGGTAACTAAATTCTCTACAAAAAAGTCCGCGACGGCATATATCTAAAGTTAATTATTGAGGCGTGGGAGGCGTCCAAAGTTGTAAAAATAATTTAAAAAAAAAAACCATTTCAAGTAGGTGGCTTTATTTGAATTTAGTTATAAATAAAGTTTTTTGGGCGGTAATGGCTTTCTCGTTGTGCCCAGTTAACGTATGAATTTTTATGCATTTTTAATTCAATGCTAACGTGGTGATGTGTAATTTAACATCCAATGGGTCTACTATTCTGCGATTTTACAAAAATCACACTTCATCGTCACGCCACTTCGGACACCTCTGACTCATCCGCTATTGACTTTTCATGTATACCGTCGCGGACGTTTTTATGGAAAATTTAATACTCTACAAAATTCTTATTGGGCAATTTTCTCTATCTTGAATAGTTCGGACAGCGTTTGGAGTTGAAGCTGGGAAAACGTGAATTTTTAATTTTTTTTTGCAACATAAACGTTAATATTTCAAAAACTTACAGGAGTATATATTACTATAATTTTTATACGTTGTTATTAATGCCACTTACTATCGAATAGCATTGAAACGAAACCTCAAAGTTCTAATTCTGATTTCGAGAAAATAAATTAACTGGTCGAGATGAGTGAGGATTTGACGTTGGCACCACTGAGCCCTGCCTGTGTATAAGCATAGGGACCCCCCTCGGACGACTCGTCCCGCAAACAAACAGAGGAACATCCTTAACACCCCGAAATTCATTTATCCGAAAAAAAAAAATAAGCAGAAGTTTCAAGTTGCATTGCCACGAGAGAAACTCAGAAAAATTGTTTCCCCGGTTGGCGATGGATTTTGCAAGCCGATGCACGACAAAACGGTCACCCATCGACGTACCGATCGCAGCCAATAGTGCTCAACTTTTGGGAAAACATCGAAACCGCGCACTGCGCGTCTACGTGCTGCCGGTTTTTTTTTTTTTTTTTTTTTCGTAAAAAAAAAAAACGACAGCAACAAAGCTATTGAACCGTCAATTTTATCTACAACTGAGTTTTTTTTTTTTTTTTTTTTAATGACATATCAATACAAGAATTACACGAAGCTGCTCGATACGAAACTTTAAATTTGATTAACGCTAAGTGTGAACGATTATGAGTGTGTGACTCGAGAGCAGCGAAATTTCGTGAAATTAATTTAATAACTTAAGACTGCAAGACCGACACGACTCGTTATGCGACGAAATATTTAAAAAAAAATATAATACAATATCATCGATTTATATTGCGGTTTTACGGATTTTATGATCTTTGCATAGATACGAAGAAGAAACAGAAAAATTATTCAACGTACGATAATGATTATTTACATTTAAAAAAAAGAAAAAAATAGCATAAAACAAAAGTTGACAAGGGAATTATCGGTAAGAATCTTTATCACCGGGGGGGGGGAGTAAAAAATCTTGTGCCAAATGTCTTGTGTATCGAAGAAAAGTCGGTCGACGTTAAATATACTTTTTTTTTTCTCTGAAATTCAATGAGTCATGAAATACCAGAAAGGTCTCTCATTACGTATAATCATGCAAATTTTAACTACCGATCGATCATCAATATTAGTTGCTTGAGAATTATTTCGAGAAAAAAAAAAATTCGGACATTGCTATTATATTTTTTTTTTTTCTTCATATTAATAAGTTAGAGTCACCATGCAATGATCAGCCAATAGCTGGGCTTGATACGGGGGGAAAATTTTTTTTTTTTCCCACGATTCGAAACGAGTCTGGCTCGTTGAATTTTCAGTTTATCTGATAGGCACAGAGGACATTGACGACATTGAGGTGAGACTCGACGGGCCAGAACTGAGATTGAGCTTGTCGAGTTCCTCGTCGGCTTTGTTGTTCTTGAGATCCTGCTGAGTGTACAGAAATTTGTTCCATTCGTCCCCTCGGGGATGCGCCAAATTCTGGGAATAAAAAATGAAGAACCTGCATTATCTTCAACTTTTGAATTATTCAAAAGATTAACTATTCAAAAATATCATTTTGCATAGATATTTTCAATTGCCCATTGTTATTTAATTAATTATAAGCGCTTGAAATATCGAGTTGCATTTCATACTTATTAGGATCCAACATAGGGAGACATGACATCTGGTGGCCGAAAGTAAAAACAGAAAGAGGAGGAATAAGAGCAGTCAGTTAATACGTGTTCGTATGGATTTGATCAATTGCGATACAATTTTTTGTAAATTGCAATCATGAATCCCGCAAAATATTCGCCGCGTTGAGATCATTGACCGTTTTAAAGCATGGACAAGGGCTTTAAAAATTGAGCAAATAAAGGGACAAAATTAAGAGTGTGCGCATTACACTTTGCAAAATGCATTTGACATGGAGGGCATATTTTTTTTTTTTTTTCTTTTTTCTTACATTTAAAACACACTTATAGTATATTGAACGCATCCTTTCAGTGAAAAAATCGTCGATAAATAATAAATTCAATGACACACGGAGCGAGAAGTAAGGAAATACACATCGCGCATACGCGGGGTTATAAACATCGAGAAAACTGTCGCATCTGACATCGCGAGTATATTTATCGTTTTTCATTTACACTTGGCGGATTTTTTATGCACACCATCGCGTAATATACGTAAAAAATACACTCATTATCGCGTTTAATCGTCAAAAATAGGGAGCGGGTATAACCCGATAAAATTCACGGCTGTTAAAACTCGACAACTGCTGTCAGCTGTCAGTCAGTTCGCGTAGACGAGGCGCAATTTTCTATTCATGAATTTTTCGACAAATCGACCAATTCGCTCAAAAACCGATCAATCGCAGTGAATTTCGTTGGGCAGGATTATTTACCCACCCAATCGCATATATTCTCTATATTTATTAACATTTTGGCAAAAAACTAATACTGAACATAGGGATTGTGTATATCACTGGAACTTTTCTGCGCCATATTGAATAGGCCCCGCCTACATGTTGGATCCCAATATCGCGTGACAGTGACGTCACAACACCCCAGCGCAGCAGCGCCTCTAGCGGTAAAATTAAGAAATTCGAGCAGTTTATCATTCCTAAACCTCCGAAAAATCATCGTAATTCGTAAATATGTACTCAGTAAATGGGGCTCAAACATGACTTATAGACTCAAACGTGACATTTTTCAAAAACACAACTTTATCAACACCGGAAATTGTATATTTAGCTGCAAGGACGGATACGTGACAGTGATTTTTGACCAGGGTAAAGTCGAGTGCAGCCAACTTCATTCGAGTCCAAAATTACTGTCGATCTGTTCGCCCTGCATAATAGTATGCAGGGCGAACAGATCGACAGTATAGTTTTTTTTTTTTTCGTTATTTTAATTCGTTAATTTTTTTTTGTCTCAGGACATTAAATAATGCTGGCCAAAAATGAAAATAATTTTCACCGCGCGCGGCGACAAACGAAACTCTCGTATAATTATTTACATTTTTGACCAGCATTTTTGTCCAGGGACAAAAAAAAATTAACTAATCGAATCCTGACTCAAAAAGAATTATTTTCTGCTCCGAAATGGGGACAAAAAAAAGAATCACTTTCCGTGCACTTGTTACAAAAAGTCTATACTTTTTACAAAAAGCACTTGTTACAAAAAGTCTATACTTTTTGTAACAAGTGCACGGAAAGTGATTCTTTTTTGTTCTCATTTCGGAGCAGAAAATAATTCTTCCTGAGTCAGGATTCAATTCGTTAATTTTTTTTTTTGTCCCTCGACAAAAATGCTGGTCAAGAATGAAAATAATTATCCGAGAGTTTCGAGTGTCGCCGCGCGCGGTAAAAAATTATTTTCATTTTTGACCAGCACATTTTTGTCCTGGGACAAAAAAAAAATTAACGAATCGAATCCTGGCTCAAAAAGACTTATTTTTCGCTCCGAAATGAGGCCAAAAAGAAGACACACTTTGCGTGCACGTGTTACGGGAAAATTGTTTCATTTGCGTTGGGAAAATCTGTAAAACTATTATCCTGGCCAATTTGGAGATTTCGCTTTCATGTATCGTTGAATAATTTTTTTAATTTTTTTTTTCCCCCCGAGTTACAGCACACGCTGTAATGTATATATTAAAACGCACGCTCGTGCATCAATAATTTACTTTCGCGAATTTTTTCACCAACCGATATCTTATCCTTTTAACATTTTGGTTATCCGGTGAATTACTCGCAGATCGCGTAATTTTCTCACAAATTAATGCAATGTTTATGAACTTCAGAAAATATTTAACGATGAAAGAATGATTTTTTAAAAAAAGGAGAAAAACGTTGACACGCAAGTTCTCTATCCCTCCCCAATTTATATGCACAGATATTTAAAAATCAAACGATCTTTCTGTGCAAAACATTTTGCAAAAAAAAAAAAAACAATAAATGTACCTAATTAAGAATTTTATATTAAAAAAAAAACCATTTTACAACGGAATACACGGGTCATTGGCCTCCACGACAGATTGAACAAGCTTAAGTATTACAAAAAAAAAAATTCTGAAAAAAATCACAAGTGTTTTTCGAGCTTTCAACTATAAGTTCAATCATTAATGTCATAACATTAATTTTAGATCTGTTGATTCAATCGTTAAAAAAAAAATGCAGAACATGCACCGTAATAATTGACAAATTTATCACTTTTGTCAAGTAACTTCTTTGAGACATCCTTTGAGGTATTTTTACTTGAGCACTCTCAGCCCCAAGAGCAATTTCTATGAAATAAAATAATATTGACTCGGTTCATTCGAATTTTCCCTTTTTTTTTTTTTTTCTTAAATAGCTCCAACCAGTGCGAAAAAAAAATCGAATAATCATTTTCTTAAACGAGACGCCTAGCGGATCTGTAAATAACAAAAAAAAAAAAAAAAAAAAAAAAAAACGTACCTCGGCCACATCGTAGACCCAAATTTTGCCCAAATCGTCGCCGACGGTGACGTGAAAACCGCTCGGTGTCCACGATACTCGATTCAATGCCGGGCAGCCCTCTACCACGACGCTCGCTGTCGGTACCTCCGTGTCCTGATTCAAATTCCAAAGATCCAAACGCCCGGAATCGTCGACAGCGGCGAAAAGGGCCGGATGCGTCGGTGACCAAGCAACATCGTAAACATAATCGCCATTGTGCTCGAACGAGTACAGAGGCTTGTTCTCCTTGAGGCTCCAGAGCTTGATGGTCCAGTCGATCGACGATGTGAGAAACAAATGGGAAAAATCAATTCCGCCCTGAACACCGTGAGCACTGATACCGGTTACCGGGCCTTGATGACCCTCGTAAATCTCCGTCACGCCTGCTCTCGTACCGTGACGACAGGCTGAAGAAAAAAAAAAACACAAAAAACCCCCGAAACGAATGTTAAAAAAATTGAAAACTCGGATTATTTTCAACGTTTAAATTATTCGAAAGCCAATTATTGTCAAAAACTGTCATTTGCGCAGGTTTTTTTTTGTCAGTTACTCATAATTATTTAATTAATTATATCAGCTTGAAAATTGAACTGTCTTTCAAATCGTTACAGTGACGTCACAACACCCCGGTGCAGCAGCAGCGCCTCTAGCGGTAAAATTAAGAAATTCGAGCAGCTGATAATTTTCCTAACCCCGAAAAATCGTCGTAATTCGTAAATATGTAGTCTGTGAACAGTAATCGGCAAAAAAAAAAAAAACTGTTCTGCTTTTATTTTGCTAAATATTTGAGTAATTTGAATTGATATTGAAAAGATTCATCGGTGCGGAAGAATAAAAAATTATTAGTAGCTGTATTTTTAGGTATTAAAAAAAATATATCATTTCAACTTCGAGGAATTATAATTTCTTTTGAATTAGAATTTCGCGGAGGTCAAGTTTTAAATTCTTTGAATGATCAGTGATTGTTGATGAATTTTTGAAAAATTAAAAATTTTCCGATACTAATTACTAATTTGAAAAAAAAAATTAGTGACCACTTTTACAATATTCTTAGATTTTTCAAAAATAAATCAGTATTCTCCGAATATTTATAATTTTTTTTTTTTTTTAAATCAGTAATTATTCTATGAATACTTTTGATTTTTTAACGCATTAGCAATCATTCCGTCGATATTTTCAATTTTATTTTTAATAAGAATTTTTTACGTTGGCAATTAATTTTTTTTAAATCTTGCAATAAATTCGTAATTTTTGAAGAAAAGTAAGAAGCTTTTTCGATATTGTTATTGATTAGAAGAAAAATGCAATCAATGATTGCGGCTGGCCTTAAAAAATATTATTTTCATATTTTCGAGCTCAAAAATTCTGTACTTTTCATACAAAGTACATCATTTCATTTGGACGAAAAAAAAATATTTTCACTGATAGACGAATATACTTTGGTATTGACAAAATGCACGAGTTTTAGCTTATTTCTAAAAAATCTAAAATTGATTTTTTTCAAATTGTATTTGCGAGATATCATTGAAAAATTAGAACTATTTTTTCAATAAATACTAATTTTTCAAAAAATTCGTAATATAACTTTAGTAAATGCTAATTTCTCAAAAAATTAGGAATATTTTCTCAATCAATAGTAATTTTTCCGAAAATTAGAAACATCGTATGATTGTTAATTTTTCGGAAAATAAGAAACTTTTTCGAACTAATGACCAATTTTTCGATAGATTAGAGATATTTTTTTCGGGAATCACGGATTATATTAAAAATTTCAAATATTCATCTGAAAATATATAATTTTACAGAAAATCGTGTACATTATTCGGAATATTTTTTGGTTTCGAATAATTACAATTATTTTGTCGGTTAGTTTTTCTTTTTTTCGGTAATTGACGATAAGAAAAATTACAAAAATTCATATTTTGGGCAATTGAAAATATTTAGCAAAATCGTTGCTGAAAAAATCTTTTTTGCCGATCGCTGTCTTTGAATAGGGTTCAAACATTACTAATGTGCCTGAACAATCAAAAAAAAAAAAAAGTGTACGAATATTGTTCTGTACCATTTTGCAAAAGCACAGCTGTATCAACACCGGAAAAAGAATTTACTTGCTTTAGGAACATTTTCCAAATCTATTCTTGGCAAATTTGCGGATGTCGCTTTCGGGTATCCTTGATTAATTTTTTTTTTTTTTTTAATTACAGCCTATACGCTATAATTTATATTACACATGCACTCGTGCACTAATGATTTACTTTCGCGAATTTTTTCACCGATCCAAGTTCTCTACTGAGGGGACAAACTTGAGTCTCAATTTTACAATTTTTTTTTTTAATATTCTGTATTATGATTTTATTATTTTTTTTTGTGATTATAGTAATTTCTATTTATTCCATATTATCATGGCAAAGTTTCAAGGAGAAAAACAAATGAGACTTTTGATAAATGTTATTCGGGCCCAAAATGTTCTTGGTATATTCGGTGGTTTTTTTTTTTCAAATTTTTTTCCATTACCTCGAAGTACCGAGACCCTGGCAAAATTTGATATATTTACGGTGTGCAAATGAATTTTATACGGATGGATAAATTATTACCGGAGAAAACAGTTCCATCCTCGCTACCGACGACAAAATTATTGACATCGCCGTGTGGAAAAGCGAGACACGTAACGGAAACGGCTTTCGATTGTTTCGTCTGAATATCGAGAGTCTCCTGTGGCTGTGACAGCATGTCCAGACTCCACGAGCACATTTTCCCATCGGTCGATATACTGATGAGATTGTGAGCATTCTGAGTACCGACGACATTGAGACAGTAGACCGGATGCTGCGAATTGAAATAAACGATGTTTTTTTTTTTTTTTTTTTCATCGTGAGCGACGAACCCCGTAGATGTGACAATGAGCGTTGGAGACGACGAAACAAAAAAAAATGACTTTTACGATCTTTGGGCTTTCCTCATGCAGGAAACGATATAAACCGATTGTGAGAAAAACCAAAATTACGAGATATCAATCGGTTTTTTTGTTCCCCCTTTTTTTTCACCTATGAATTTTGTTATTTCGATTTCAGTTTCATAGAACAATTTTTCGCTGAAATTTGACATTTTATAAAATCCAACAAGCTCGATCGAATTTCGTCAAATTTCGTTAAAAATCGTCATTCAACGAGATTCCCACTTTACAAAGAAAATTTGACATCTCGGATGTTTGCAAAAATTGGATTAATCAAAGACATTTTTCAAAAATAATTCGTTTATTGATGAAATCTGCGAGCCTTTAATCGTTTCTCGAAAAAATTCAGTACCAACTCTATTCGTATAAAAAATATTAATCTCAAAATTTTCAGAATTTATGGAGCAAGCAATTTTTTACGTTTAGCAAAAATTTCAACAAATTCTAAATGTAATTTCTCGACTGTAAGGTACAATTTATCACACACACGCACAAATATCTCAATATATATATATATATATATTTTTACGAAAAGAGAGCCAACGAGTTGGGAGCAATAATTTCGAAAGTTCTTACCGTATGAGCGCTTGCGGATAGAGGCGTGCGTTGAATCGGCGTTCTCTTCTGTACTCTGTTGTCCCACAAAACAATCTGACCGGAGTACGTACCGCCGAGAATCAAATTCGGATGAAATCTCGCGAATGTCGTCGACATTATTGCCGATTGACAATGAAATATGTATTCGGGGGTTGTTTTCTTGAATTTCGTGTTCCAGACGAGGCAAACGCCGTCGGGATCGTTGGGAGTGTCGTCGTTGTTGGAGTACGATGCTACCAAAAGTTCAGGGAATTGGGGCGACCAATCCATCGATGTAACGCACCGATTTCTCGACCAACGCTCGCAGTAGAATGAACGATTTAACCATAAACGCTGATGACTCTTCTCGTCCCTGGCAAAATGGAATTTTGAGTCGACAAAAAGAACAAAAAAATCTTTGCAAATCTGTTTCCCCAATCTTTGTTCGTTTTTTGGGCCAATCTGAGTCTCCGGATCTTAAAATTGACATTCTCGGAATATCATTTCTTTTTTTTTTTTTCTTCAATCAATTTAATTTCTTTTATTTAAATCTGTTCCCCAATTTTTGTTCGTTTTTTGGGCCAATCTGAGTCTCCGGATCTTAAAATTGACATTCTCGGAATATCATTTCTTTTCTTTTTCTTCAAGCAATTTAATTTTTTTTATTTGAATCTATAAAAAATGGATTTTTTTCGAATCCAGAAGAGAATCGTTTAGAATTTCTTTCAAGTTGATATCACCAGGGGAGTAAGTATATATCGATATAAAGTCCATAAGATAAATTTTAAGAATCCAAATTTGTTTATTTATTTTGTTTCCACTCAGGCAAGGAATGATTCGATGGCTCGAAATATCTGTAATTTCAGTCTACTATGGACCTGAGACTCCGCTCTGTGTTTGTTATTTTCTCAAGCGTTCGGACTTTAAAATGCTACTCGATTCAATGGGCGAAAGAGGTTTTGTTTTTTCTTCATTTTGCACAAATCGTTGAAGTTCGAACATTTTTTTGCTCTCTCGTTCTTGTTTCGCGGTGAATTCGCAAAAAAATTTGTCAACCAGGATTCGAAAAGAAGAATCCAAGAGGATCAAATCACCGCGAATCTGCTGAGCTATTTATCTTCGCGTGGAAAAAATTAAAAAAAAAAAAAAACAATCTGTTACTCACATTCCTTCCTCGCCGTCCAGAGTGCCCGTATAATCGGTATAAATATCTACCGATTCTGCGAGTGCCCTTTCGACGACTCTGCTCGTTCTGTCCAAAAAACGTTGAAAATCCTCCGACAGTATAATCATTTGTTTCTCCTCTTCGCTGAGCTCTCGAACTTTGGGGAGAGGAGAAACAAAAATCATTTTTAAAAAAATATATTTTTTTAATTGTGTTTTTTCGTTGAATAAAAATGAAAATTTTACGAAAAATCGTGTATACATTGGGGGCTTACCCTCTTTCGGAGGTTTTTCCTTCTCCTTCTCCTGTTCGACCTGCGTGAGAGCAGGCTGAACTTCTTTGACCTGGGGCAGACCGTGAGGCAGTATACCAGGTGGAAGTTTACTCTGGAAACCGTCCATGTGAGGCAGGCTGTTCTCTTCATCCTCGGCTTGGCCATCATCATATGTCAAAACTGTGGTGAATAAGCCAGCCCCCAAAAATATCTAGCCTAACACTACCATGATTTTTTTTTTTTTTTAACGCGACACGACCAACATCGTCTTGCGCTCTAATCTCTTTTACGAACGTTATTTCAATTTTTTTTTCACATCTCGCTATAATGATTTCATGATCTTTTTGTGTTTTTTTTTATTTTTTTACTTATCATTCAAATTTTACATTACGCAAAGCAAAAAATGGAGATTGTACGCGAGGGCATGCGTCCAAACGATCATCCACACGATTTTTTTTTTTTTTCTACGATACTCGGTTATTTGAAAATGAAGAAGACGAGAAAAAGAAAGAAAAAAAAAAAACACGCGGAGTATTTTACTCGTCGAAATGATTTTTGTCGGGTCGTGGAGAAATAGTCTGAGTGTGTCGAGAGAGAAAGAGAGAGAGAGAGAGAGAGAGAGAGAGAAAATAATGATTCGTTGCAAAGCATGCCAGGGGAAGGATGTAAAACGTGCGCAAGGATTTGAAAAATCGTGAAAAGGATCACTTGGTAATTTTTTTTTTTTTTTTTTAATTCTTTTATCGAAATTACGGAAACTGGTGGTGATTCATTGAGTCGATGAATTTCGTGATATTGCACCTTTTTTTTTTTCTTTCAATTATTCGTACGATTGCATCGCTGATTGAGGATTCGTGATTCAAATGCAATAAAATAAATGAAAAATGGGATCGAGATTGACAGTCGAAGCGAAAAAACGAAATGAATTATAATTCAACGATATAAAGGGATAAATTAAATATCGGCGTTAGCGATAGTCTACCTTTTTTTTTTCGAGTAAAAATTTGTCACTTTTTTTTTATCAAAGGATAATTTTGAGTAAATAAAGAAAAAAACGTTGCGTTTCACTTTAGAAAGTCGATGATACTTTTGCACGTTTATGGAAGATTTCGCTGCAGTACGATTGTACAAAGAAATAGACATGTGAAATAAAAATAAATGATAACTCATTTAACGCAGCTTCCCCGAGCCTCATGCATAAAAATTCGACTAGTATTACGGAAATAGAAATCCTGTGATTCAAATATCTACCAACCGAAGAAAAAAAAAACAGTCTCGCCTCTCGATTTAAAGCCATATTTTTTTTCTACAACGTACTACCTACTCATAATTCATACTATTTATGAGAGCTGGGCAGAAAAAAAATTACTCGAATAATTAATTATCGTTTTCATCACAATTACTCGTTATAATTGAATTTTATTTTTTGTAAATTTCATTAAAATTACTTGGAGTATTTATAATGAAATAAAATTCATTCAAAATTACTCACATTGACTGCAATGAAGTAAACATTAATTAAAATTACTCGGAGTAATTTTCAATTGATAACTTTTCAATACAATTTTTCCCAACTCTGTACTACATAACATAATGTATATAAATATCATGCAAGCCTTGATCTATTCGTATATAAAAAATTTCTTGTATGATCTTTGAAAAAAAAAAAAAAAAAAAAAAAAAAAAATTCACAGGTAGTAGAGGATGGAATGGACGAACGAGAAATCTTTTGGAGCGGAGGGAGGAAAAAAACGCAAAATTGGTGCATACAAAGCTAAAGGAAGACGATAATTGAGAAAAAAAAATTCTTCTATTCTACCTATATACGTGAATTAAAACAGAAATACGCATATTTTGATGTCTCGGCGAAACAATTGCACGAAAGTACGAAACTAAAATCTTGTAATATTTTTCTCTCAATAAGGACGGAAATATACTACGAAAAACCGATGAAACGGCGTATATAAAAGCGATTTCGAAAAAGTGATTTGAGTCGATTCCGAGTGCCAATATTTACGACGAAAATGAAATTTCATTTTTTTTAATTCTTTTTTATCAAGTGGACTTTCCATGAACGTGCTCAACGATGTCCCGTATATTTTCAATCAAAAGTTTGATTCTATCAAGATTTGAGGACTTCGGGGTATGAAAAATATCCGAAAATAATTAATCATATCAACGATGCTAAGTAACGTTAATTATGAATAATAATAATGACACAAAATCATTGATGAATTCGAAGAAAAATTGTTTAACGAATCTCTGGTCAAAATGAATTTATTGATTTTTCCAAATATATATGTCAATTTTTTACAAACTTCTCTCTGTCTCTTTTTCAGTTTTTTTTTTTTGTTTAATTTTAAATTTCACTGTAGAGAGCAAACTCTTGAAAAATGTCCATCTATTTCAAAAAAAAAAATCAGCGAATTAATTATGACAAAAAAAATTCACCTCAGAGTTTAAAAAAATGTTTTTAAAACTTTGTCATTGTTAACACTATCAAAAACAATGTTCTTAACATCTTCAATATGATTAACTTTTTTTAAATTATTTTCATCTCATCGCGAAGTACTCGAAATTCTCAACGAAGCTCACTTTTAACTGGGGGAGGAACGTACGGGCAACGCGCACCTCGAAATTGAAATAGAAAAAATTTTAAAAATAAAAAAAAAAATAAATTAAATTAAAGCTTGCAAATACTGTGGTGAAACAATTAATAAAAACGTGTTAATCCAGCTTCGGAGAATATCACCTACCTGTGAATTCGTCCTCCCATTCTAAACCAGGATTTAGATTGTACTCGTCTTGAAGGAGGGAAAAGAAAATGTCAATCAATTTCGTATCTTATCTCGTGAGCGCTCCTTGTCTCTCGTAAATTAATCGTCGACGTGTAAAATCCTCGAAAGATCCAAGATCTTAATTGTCGTCGTTTTTTTTTTTTTTTCTCCCTCTCTTTTTCTTTCCCCCAAGTCTACATCGACGATTAACACGCAGAGAGAGATCGGAACGCTTTTGAGGTGGATTTGTGATTGTATTTTTAATTCAATGTTAACTACATGCAATTGCGTATTTAACCTGTGAAAAGCTAGAGCCTTTTTTTTAACGCTTGCAAATTATATAATCTGCTGGATTTTTAGTTTTTTTTTTTTTAATTATTCAAAAGCTACGTAATGTTATACTTCATACAGGACAATTATACGCTCTTATGCCTCTTATACGCCGAATACCTCTTTCATTATTATTATTTTTTTTTTCTTTTCTCTTGCACAAGAATCCCTAATATATTTAAAAAAAAAAAGATCAAGCGCCACAAAGATTCATTCCTGCACCATTGAACAGCCATACCACGTTCGTTATTATTGTTATATCACGAGTTATCGACGTTTGTTTCGAGAAAATCAGTGATTAAATTTCACCCCGTGTTTGTTAATTAGTTAATTGACAATTTGTATGTTCGTTGTTTTTTTTTCTCGGGGAGGGGGCTCTTCTCTATTAAAATATCCAACACCACCAAGCAACAATGTGTTTCTCCTCTCTCCCATTAGTAAGATGAAAAAAAAATATATTTGTGTGTGTTTTTTTTTTTTTTTTTTTGTAATAGATTCCCAAAATTACGCGAACAACGGACGTGATAAATTGTGTGTCGAGAACTCCGGAAGGTGCGTTAAGTCGTGACAAGATTACGCAATGGATATTATGTCCCATAATTTTTTTCGAGACACGTCTAACGAGTGTTTTGGTTTTTTTTTTTTTTTTCAATTTTCTATCGTTTACTCGCTATAATTTTTCATTTGGAACGAATTCGTATACGTTCGAACGACCAATCCGGATATTTATAATTTTAGAGAATACAATGAACTCTCACCGATGGGACACCAAAGGGGGGGGGGGGGGGGAAGCGGAAAGAGCAAGAGAGAGAAAGAGAGCAAGATCAAGTTCGTAAAATTGTGTGAGCAAAAAAAAAACAAAAATCTGGTCAAAAAGAAAATTATCTCTAACGTATTAAAAATCCATTTATGGACTATCTCGTTTTTCATCGAAATAAGCGAAAAAATATATATATCTATCGATAATTCATTATATTTGCTCGAAAAATATTGTCAGCTGACAGTGCAAAACGATAATAATTATATTCTAATTCGTTTTTTTTTTTTTTTTTTCTTCTTCTAAGACTCGGTCGAAATGAATAAACAAAAAGAAACAAAAATCAATAGAAATTATAACTTACCGTAATAGTCGAATGCATGAGCTGAGGAGGGGAGGGAAAAAAATTTTGCACTTAGTCACGATGTCATTGTCAATGTGCTATCGCTATTGGAAAAGTATTTAAAAAAAAAAAAAAAAATTGTTTTCTTTTTTGTTTCTTAAATAATAACGATACCTCTCTCTCTCCGCACGATGGAGCATAAATCGTTAGTCTCTCGCGTAAAAGTGCTTTTTTTTTTTTTCTTCTTCTTTTCTTTCGTCAACAGGATAGGACGATAAACAATCACGCAACGCCGAAAATAATTGCAACGGTAAAATGTCGAAAGAAACGTATAATTAATGAGAGGAAAAAGTTGAAAAAAATAAATAAATAAAGCTGAGAAGAACGTATAATCGTTTTCGAGATCCGACGATTTATCGAAGAAAAAAGATTTTGACGATTTTTCTTGTTGTTTTTTTTTTTTTAAATTTCGGATTTTTTTTTTTAGTGGCAAAAAATGTACGGTTAACGAAATAAATAAAACGTAATTTCTCGTATAACGGTCCATCGCGGAGGAAACTTACATATTCAATCCGAATCATCGTTCGAATCCGAGTCAAATCGTCGAGGATTGAATCATTTTCATAATTAACGTTTGAATTAAAACGGTATGTGGATTTTTTAATTTTTTTTTTTTTTAATGGGAATGTCATATCTCACTTACATGACTTGTCACACTTCACGTTCACCCCCCTAAGTTTCCTCGTGTCAGATTTCATCGTCGTTTTCATTTTATCACTTGCAACTCTGTATACGCGTACGAATGAATTCGAGAAAGTTAAGAGAAATTGGGGAAAAAAAAAAAAAGAAAAAAGAAAAATAGTCGAAAATATCGGGGATTATGTCGATTGAGAAATTAAGTATTGGGCAAAATCGTAGAATTCGCTATCCACAGTCATCACACACATTGGCAATTTTGTTTTTTCTTTTTTTAGCCCTAAGCTATTCAAAGCGCAAGCATTGTCCTTTGTATTTTACGAGAAAAAAAAAAAAAAACAATTGAAAAAAAGCACTTTTCGATGTTCCCCTTGGAGAGTTTGTACGATGCTTTTTTGGGAGTGTGGAGATCTCGTTCTGTCCTCGACAAACAGCACGAGAAAGATTTTTGTGAAACATTACTACGCAAGCTCGGCCAATTTTTTTGCCAATATTTGTCAGTTTTCGGTATGGCTTGAAAAAAACTTTTCGTTAATTTTTTGAAAATTCACAGAGTTGTTTTTTTTTTTTTCCTCGTCGATGCATCTTCAAGATACAATTTTATTTTCATTCTTTCGTGACAGAAATGGGCACCGGTCGAATTGAAAAGAATTTAAAATACGTTTTTTTTTTTTCAAATTAACAATCGTGACTATTTATCGTGCGGAAGGAAAAAATCTTTACGTATTTGCAATAATTATTGACAATTTGGAGTAATTATTTATTTAAAGCCTGTAATAATTTTTTTTTTTTACGCGTAACAATTCATAATGATTTGATCGAAAAAGTATTTAAAAGAGCATTTTCATTCAAAATGATGCCCATCGATGCTCTTAGCGATGGTCAGATGCACGAAAAGGACCGAGACAAGAAAATTTGAGTTTTTTTTTTTTTTTTTTTTTTTCGATGCAATAATAGTCGTATTTTATTGGTCGTTAGGGACGTCTGTGCTGACAAAATGAAGAATATAAATAAAGTTTTTCTTCATTCCGATAATCAACGAATTTCTGATGTTATGGTATTTTGAATTTTTGGAAAAAAATTTCTGTGATCTCATTGACTTTCGCGAATTTCAAGATATTCGTCTAAATTTTTTTTTATACGAATTGAGTAACATTGTGCTTGTTTGATACTGAATTTGGCGATAATCAACGAAAGGTTTCGATCTTTATGAAATTAAAAAAAAATTTTTTTTCAAAGATTTCAACTTTAAAAAATTTTTAAACATTCGGTAAAATTGATTTTTCACGAAAAATATTGTCACCAGACGCAAAGTCAAAACACGAACTGGATTGGAAAAAAAATTCCCGGCAAGATTGCAACATTATGATATATATAAACGAAGATATCGCATTGGATGAAAAAAAATATATATATATATATATATTTACAAAATATTTTCCAAAATGTTACATCTGCTGGAACTCAAACTTCGAGCCAAAACTGAATTTCTTTTGTCTCAGTGATGTGACGAGACTCACCATTTCCAAGATAAATGAAAAAAAAATATATAAATTATATATATTGGGGTGTTTGAAAAAAAAAAAAATTAGATTTTTCATGCTCCCACCCCTCGAAACTTGAGTTTCATGGAAAAAAGCATTCTAGCGAAGAGGGAGCTCTGTAGCTCAAGTGGAAGCCGCCGCTCATTGGACCTTTCTAATTATAACAGCCAATTAACGTCTATGACGAAGTTTTTGGAAGGAAAAATTTGAGACCATGACCATTGTATATTTCGAATTAAGAAAAAAAAATTTCAACAAATCAGTTTTTGTTTATTACTAATTTCTAATTTTTTATAAAAAATTCTAAACAATTTTGAGTTTAATAGCTTTGTCTGACACAATCTTGCTCTGAATAGCAATTTGCATCGATTTTATTCATGACAATTATTTTTCGATTAAAAATTGTTCATAAATTGTCATAAACAATTCGAATCTGGTGAATTTTTTTTTTTTTTCGCGATAATTTTTTGTTCATGACTCCAATACGTTACTTCAGGAATTTTTATTCTCCTGCTGAAATAGGAAATCATTAGTCTCCGGGACGATGGTATAGAAGCAAATTTTTTCACCTTTAACAAATTTTCCGCTACGACTTTATGAAAAAAATAAAAAGCAAAATGCCATTTATTTATTTTCGGTAAAGATTGATGCCAACGACGCTTTTTTACACGTGGCATATACGTCTTCCGGTGGAAATCAGCGACTAATATAGTATATTGTTTACCGAGCGAGAAAACGATCGTTTGCACGCCGAGTATGAAGTTGAGCACCGAGACGAAGCCGAGGTGTTCTCAACTTCATACGAGGCGCATACGACCCGTTTTCTCCGAGGTGAACATATTTTTTTTTTTTTACAACAGCGGAGCGAAAACAGCGAGTTTCCATTCGCAAACGAGGACCGGCAATCGACTGGTTTTCATCCTCGTTTGCGGATGGAAACTCGCTGTTTTCGCTCCGCTGTTGTAAAAAAAAGTATATATTGCGCTTGATCTCTATCCTTGGTTAATAATGAATTAAATTTCGCGCACAAAGCTACTTTTCGTTCAGCAATATCGTTTACAACGTTTAAATCATTAAAGGTTCTTTTTATTCGAAATACAATCCTCATAATCTCAAATTTATTCCTTCCAAAAAGTTCGTTCATGGACGTTAATTGGCTGTTATAATTAGAAATGCCCAATGAGCGGCGGCTTCCACTCAAGCCACAGAGCTCCCTATTCGCGAGGATGTTTTTTTTTCTATCAAAACTCAAGTTTCGAGGAGTGGGGGCATGAAAAATCAAATTTTTTTTTTAAACACCCTGATATATATATATATATATATGTATATATATGGGGCATTTCACGTCAAACCACGCGGGATCATCGGCCTGACCCCCTGAGATTCTGATGACCAATAGATTTTTTGATTTCTTTCGGTCAAAAATAATACCTCTAATTTTTCGAAATTTTTCCCCTATTTTGTAAGGGTGCAAAGACCTCAAATATCCTTGACATAAAGTCGCATATCGTTGAAACTCCTTTGTAAAATTGGGGACTCGAAAACCAATTTTTTTTTTTTGTCGTAATTCAAAAATGGAATGGGAATGATAATCATTTTTTTTTTTCATTTTTGTTTAAAGAAGATGTTGAGATTACTTTTAATGATGGTTGCTTGTTGTAAAGAATAAAAAGCAACTTCGTCTTGGTGAAATACGATTTTATTTTTGGTGCAAGAGTAAAAACAAAGAAAACTTAAGGGGGGGAGATACAATTAGACGGGACAAAATGAAGTATTTTTAAAAAGCGTTTTTCGTTAAGAAATATTTATTCAAACATAATGAAACTTTGTATACTTGTCAATACACTTTTGTGGAATACAAACATTTTTTTTTTACCAAAATGACGGCTGCACAGCGGCGTGAAGAGGACCCATTTTTAAATTTGGCGTTGAAGATGACTCAAAAACTAATCAACCGACTTGGCTAGAACTTTCAGGATTTATATTCTTCATGATAATAGCTGAGCACTGTACCAAAAAAAAATCCGGAATTTTGCAATGTAAAATTGAAAAATTATTGCAAATACGTCCGAAAAAAAACCGGAAAATTTTTCAATTTTTGCGATAATTTTTCAATTTTTCATTGCAAAAATCCACAATTTTTGGGTCCAGTGCTCAGCTGAAGAATAAATCCCGAAAGTTTCAGCCAAGTCGGTTCATTCATTTTTGAGTTATCTTCTGCGCAAAATTTGAAAATGGGTCCTCTTCACGCCACCGTGGCAACCGCCATTTTGTTTAAAAAGAAAAATTTCATTATATTAAAATAAATATTTCTCAACGAAAAATGCTTTTTAAAAATACTCAATTTTGTCCCGTCTAATTGCATCTCCCTCCTTAATTCGATTTTTTTTTTTTTTTTCGAATTAAGCATCGTTTTCTTCGTTCAACACTTGAACCAAAAGGAAAATCGAATTTTACCAGGACAAAGTTTCTTTATACTCGATTTTTTACGACGAGAAATCATCAATAAAAATAAATTCCAAGAAAATTTTTTTTTTTAAACAAAAATGAAAAAAATATATATATATATATATATATATATATTTATCATTCTCATCCCATTTTCAAACTACGACAGGAAAATGTGTTTTCGAGTCGCCGATTTTACAAAAAAGTTTCATCGATTTTAAAAATGTCAACCTTTGTGTCAAGGATATTTGAGGTCGTCACAACCTTAAAAAAATGGCGAAAAAATTTCGAAAAATAAGAGCTATCATTTTTTTACCGAAACAAACCAATAAATTTATTGGTCATCAGAATCCCAGTGGGTCAGGCCGATGATCCCGTGATTTGACGTGGAATACCCCATATATATATATCAGCTCCAAAAAGCACGGATAAAAGAAAAACCAAAAAAATTCACAGAAAAGTACGGTCAAGTGACACTAAAAACTGGCCAATAATAGAAAACATCGAAGAAGCTTGAGAAAAGCGTGGCAGAGTTCACCAAGAATATTTCATAAATTGATAAATCAATTTAACATCGACCAAATGACAATGGAGCGTGTCGAGTCTTGTGTAGCATTGTTTTCATGTAGAAAAAAAAAAAAGCACAGCGATTATTGGCAAGCTTATTAAAAATGTTACAATTGGGACTGAGCTCCACATCCCGCAAGCATTTGATTACTTTTTTTTTTTTTTTTTTCTTTTTTTTTCGCAACTAACGACCACATGTAATCTACGTTTATCGAAAATACGATTAATTTAAATGGTTAATATGGAAAGGAAGTAAAATAGTAGACAAAACATACATAGGTAGTTTGGTGCAGACCCACCTTTCCTGGGACGCCACCAGTCGGTCTCAAAGTAGCCTGCGGAGCAAGAGTGAGTTGGTGACGTTGTCGTACAGTAGGAGTAGATCGTATTTGTGGAAGAGGAGACGGATAGTCCTTGTGTCCGACACCGGTTGATTTTTGTTTTTTTTTTTTTGTTTTTTTTTTTTTGTTTTTCGTATTTAGAGACAAGGGAACACGCGAACACGTTAGACAAAAACCGCAAGATCAGTCGGATTGTATACATGGAGGATTTCACAAAAAAAGTCACGGACGATGGTATTTGGAATTTGACGAAATATTTTTTTTTTTTCTTGCTGATTTTTGTGTACCAAACACATCCCTGAAAGGATTTTTCGATCTTAATTTTCATTCGGTCAGGACAGCCCATCGAAGTTACTCATAAAATGACATTCGGAATTCAGGGCCAATTTTCGAGCAGAAGGAATGAGAATTCGTAAAAAAAAACTCAAAGAACAAAAACTGCTAGTTTTTTTGTTTTACATACTTTCGAAAAAAAAATTCGACAATATCACAGAATCCAGTGGGAAGAAAATAAGCACTCTATATTTTTGCCTACTGAAAATACGCAATTTTTAATTTTTAAAACTCAAATATACAAAGATTTCTCAAATAATTACGCAACTTTTGAGCCTAATCCGGACGTGATCCGAGCTGAGCTTCTATTTTTATTGCATGATTTTCGTTCGGGTTTATTGATTTTTCGTATAATTTAGCTGAGAAACAAATAAAAACGAGAAACAGTTTTTTTCGCTATCAGTGCAATGATAAGAGGTCGTAGTGTTTGGAAAAATATGACCATCTCTTTTTTATTTTTATTTTTCGAAAGTAGGTAAAAAAAAAAAGTAGCAGTTTTTGTTCTTTGAGTTATTTTTTTTTACGAATTCTCATTCCTTGTGCTCGAAAGTTTGTCTTGAATGTAATTTTATGAGAATCTTTGATTGGCTGTCCTTGACTGAATGAAAATGAGGATCGAAAAATCCTCTCAGGGATGTGTTGGATACAAAAAAATCCTCAAAAAAAAAAAAAAGTATTATAGACAAATTCAAAATATCATCGTCTATGACCTATCGTTTATTTATTTTTTTTTTTTTTTTTGAAATCCTCCG
Organism: Rhorus exstirpatorius; assembly: GCA_963564615.1. NCBI lineage: Eukaryota > Metazoa > Arthropoda > Insecta > Hymenoptera > Ichneumonidae > Rhorus > Rhorus exstirpatorius. Next base: position 32,161,726 of record OY751315.1, on the reverse strand, counting down.
TATATATGCATATATATTTTTTTCCAACGAACAGAGGAAGAGAAAATAAAAAAAATGTTAGATCGTACGATAAGAAATGATACAAATTGATAATGTGCACTGGACAAACAGCCCCCCCCCCCCCTCTCTGGGAAAAAATTTAAATAAAAAGGTATTCAACTCTTTGTAATAATATTCGTTATTCATATTTTATATAAATGAGTGAAGATCTTGATATTTCACATATATTTGAAAAATATGGAAAAAAAAATATAGATTTGAGTTGTACGATTGTTTTTTTTTGCTGGAATAGATGCGTCTCTTTGTGAGGAAGCGTAAAAATTGTTTCGACTGACCGACTAATTTTGTGGTTGAATCGTCAGATATATTTCAACTGAGTCGAATCGGGTGCGCTGGATTTTTTTTTTTATTGTATCATTTTTGAAAATATTTCGCGCATTCGTTGACGGAAAGATCATTGTCATGCGCGTGTCAGAGGGGCATAGAAAAAAATTTGTGGCGACGGTTACGTGAGATAAAAAAAAATCGATTCGATTTCCAACGAGATATATTTATTTATTTTTTTTTTTTCTATATTTTATTTTGTATTGAATAGATTTGTGGGGCAAAAAGTTAAACTTTTTTTTTTTCTTCGTCAAAGACTCGTCATGACCGAGCCAAATATTATGGAATATTGTTCGGGGAGAATTACTAAAAATCCATCTAATCGGTAATTGATCCATTCGATGTTTCTTCGATGATCCATCGTTACAAATATTTTTCCATGCCACTGACACACATAACGATATGTTATTTTTCATCGCTGTCAATTAATGCAGGACAATTTGCAGAAATTATTCGGAAAAATTGGCACTCATTCGATTCAAGTGAAATCGCAGTAGTTACACCTCAAGATCGGTACGGACATTCGTCATGAGAAAAATGACAATTTTTTATTTATCTACCTTTGTCGTTTTTTTTTTTTTTCCAAACAACAACCGTAAGACCAATCACCAGAGAAGAGAAACCAATGTAACTTTTTTTTTTTCATGAATTAATAATTTTCGAAACGGGAAAGTACAAAGTATCTCGGAGAGTGAATTCATTCTTAGCCATCACCATTAACGTATAATGACACCAGATAATAAATACTCGTACGGTAATGAGACAGCATAAGCCTGGGTATTTTTTTTTTTTTTCTCATACTTGATTCTTCGATAAAATGTGCAAAGGAAGATTACCCATACGAGATCGATGAAAATTCGCGGAAAATGAAACACCACGAAAAGTAACCATTGCCCAAAAAAAAAAAAAAAAAGGAAAAACATGCCATGTCTTCTACGTTCAGTGGGGGACGGACGGACTTGATCGTTTAGATCGGTGAGTCAATTTGGTATGGGCAAAAATTCGATCGTTTTTTTTTCGGTGATTGACCGCATTAAAAACAAAAAAATTTTTAATAATAACGCACGAAATTTATTCGAACAAACGATTTTTGGACTGTGAGGTAATTTTTTGACTTCCTCCGCGTAAAATTGCAAACGTAAACGAGACAGAGCGAGGTGAAGTATTGAAATTTTTAATTTAGAATTTTTGCAAGAAAAAAAGAATTAAAAAAATAACTGAGACAATAATCTGACGCTTTACTGCTGGAGTTGCAAATAAAATAAATATTCCCCCCCCCCCCCCCCCCAGGACTTTTAGCGAGATTTAATTTGAAAACAAAAAAATTAAAAATCATCGTTTATGTTTATTTTTTTTCCTTTTTATCTTTCAAGTGTGAATTATCGCGGGTTCGCGATTCGCGCAAAATATCGTTTCGTTGAGCACACGCACGACTTTGGGTACAGAGTACATTAAGGATGCTCCTCTGTTATATCGATATAGTGTCATCAACTTGAAATTTTTACGGCTTATCAGTTTTTATCCCCAAAACATGAAAAATAGAGGTTCCCATCGTTCTGTAATTCACGAAATTGAAATGCCAGCTACCTTTCAAAAATTGTATGACCTAGTTCTATGTATAATAAAAACGTGTGCGATAGATCACTTTGATTAGGAGCATTTTCGTTGAGTAATTAAATGTAAGATATTAAAAAATGCTGAAAAAAGACACGAATTAGTCGTCTTTTTTCAGAATAAAATCCTGGAGTTTTGTTTAGCATCTCTTCGTAGTAAATTGCATAAATAATAACTCATAAAATGTGCATTATTATGCCTCGAGCCATTTTGGCAAGGGAAAAATAGGAACAATGAAAATTTGGCACTTTTTGTTCTTCAACTCGAAACGCTGCTCAAACTATACCCAATAGAGTAAAATTGCTAATAAATCATTTTTTAGGTAACTAAATTTTCTACAAAAAAGTCGGGGACGGAATTTATCTGAAGTTAATAATTTAGGCGTGGGAAGCGTCCAAAGTTGTAAAAATAATTAAAAAAAAAACCATTTCGAGTGGGTGGCTTTATTTGAGTTTAGTTATAAATAAAGTTTTTCAGGCGGTAATGGCTTTCTCGTTGTGTCCAGTTGACGTACGAATTTTTATGCATTTTTGAATTCAACGCTAACGCGGTGATATGTAATTTAACAACTAATAGGGCTATTATTCTGCGCTTTCAGAAAAATCACGCTTCCTCGTCACGCCACTTCGGACACCTCCCACTCATTCGCTATTGATTTCTCATAAATGCTGCTGCAAACTTTTTTATAGAAAATTTAATTCTCTACAAAATTGTATTCTGGGCAATTTTTTCTATCTTGATTAGTTCGGACAGCGTTTGGAGTTGAAGCTCGAAAAACGTGAATTTTGAATTCTTCGCTATTGAATTCTTCGAATTTTGAATTCGCTATTGATTTCTCATAAATGCTGCTGCAAACTTTTTTATAGAAAATTTAATTCTCTACAAAATTGTTGTCGTGCAATTTTCTCTATCTTGAATAGTTCGGACAGCGTTTGGAGTTGAAGCTCGGAAAGCATGAATTTTGAATTCTTCGCTATTGAATTCTTCGAATTTTGAATTCGCTATTGATTTCTCATAAACGCTGCTGGGAACTTTTTTATAGAAAATTTAATTCTCTACAAAATTGTTCTCGTGCAATTTTCTCTATCTTGAATAGTTCGGACAGCGTTTGGAGTTGAAGCTCGGAAAGCATGAATTTTGAATTCTTCGCTATTGAATTCTTCGAATTTTTAATTCGCTATTGATTTCTCATAAATGCTGCTGGGAACTTTTTTATAGAAAATTTAATTCTCTACAAAATTATGCTCGTGCAATTTTCTCTATCTTGAATAGTTCGGACAGCGTTTGGAGTTGAAGCCCGGAAAGCATGAATTTTGAATTCTTCGCTATTGAATTCTTCGAATTTTGAATTCGCTATTGATTTCTCATAAACGCTGCTGGGAACTTTTTTATAGAAAATTTAATTCTCTACAAAATTGTTTTTTGTACAATTTTCTCTATCTTGAATAGTTCGGACAGCGTTTGGAGTTGAAGCTCGGAAAGCATGAATTTTGAATTCTTCGCTATTGAATTCTTCGAATTTTTAATTCGCTATTGATTTCTCATAAATGCTGCTGGGAACTTTTTTATAGAAAATTTAATTCTCTACAAAATTATGCTCGTGCAATTTTCTCTATCTTGAATAGTTCGGACAGCGTTTGGAGTTGAAGCTCGGAAAGCATGAATTTTGAATTCTTCGCTATTGAATTCTTCGAATTTTGAATTCGCTATTGATTTCTCATAAATGCTGCTGGGAACTTTTTTATAGAAAATTTAATTCTCTACAAAATTGTTCTCGTGCAATTTTCTCTATCTCGAATAGTTCGGACAGCGTTTGGAGCTGAAGCTCGAAAAACGTGAATTTTGAATTTTTTTTCTTGCAACATAAACGTTAATATTTCAAAAACTTACGGGAATATATTGCTACAATTTTTATACGTTTTTATCAATGCCATTTACTATCGAATAGCGCTGAAACGAAATCTCACAGTTCTAATTCCGATTTCGAGAACATAAATTGACTGGCCGAGATGAGTGAGAATTTAAGCATATGGACCCCCCTCGGACGACTCGTCCCGCAAACGAACAGAGGAACATCCTTGATGTACCGTGTGAATATGTAGGTTTCCTCGTGTATTGAGTATTTTGATAATATCGCATCGATGACAACTCCCAGATTTATTAAATTACGAATTGGGCAAAGCGACGAATGGCATTTGCGTCAGGAAAAAAAAAAGGGGCACGAAACAGAACAAAATGTATTATGATGTCCCTATCGAGATTGATAAATAATTATCATGAGTTTTCGTGGCTGGCAAGGATCGAACGAAATTTTACTACATCCGGATTTAACAATTTCAATGATACGATCGGTACAAGTTTCAACTTTGTCGAAAAAGAAAAGAAAAGAAGAAAAAAAATGAGAAAAAAAGAAAAAAAATATATAAAACTGGAAAGTGAGTTCGAGGAACGAGTTCGTCTCTCGATTTCCTCACGTCGTGCCCACGTGCTAAAGTGTGATAACAGAAAAGCTTTTTTTCATATCACAGATAAATAGAGCAGTTCGGAAGAGTCGGGTCATCGAAAGTAACCCTTCGACAAATCTCAATGAATCCGAGCACTCTTTTTTTTTTCCCCGGATTTTCTCGTGTTTTTTCGCGTCGCGAAACTTCCGAGAAGAAAAAGAGTCTCGATTGGACAAGCAAAAAAAAAATCTCAATCTCTCGGTTTTCAATACTCGACAAGTTTTTTTTTTTTTTTTTTTTTTCAACGAGAAAGAAAGTTTTCCAACGATCAGCGATGAGTAAATTTTTTTTTCGGGCCAATTAGTCGGCAATATTTCGGCATTATTATTGCTCTAAATGAATCTTCTTTGCGTCTCTCGTGTGTTTGATTTTGATCGGATCATTATTTCATCGCAAAGTACTCCGAAAATGATTATTAGGCTTCATAGCCCGAGCTAGATTCGCAGGCTCTTTGAAAACCTCGGGGATCGCTCAAAAAATATAGAAATCCCAAAAGAGTTGCAACGGTTTGAAAAAAAAAAAAAAAAAAAAATCCTGTCCCGACTATCCCGGACTATCCTGTGTACAATTTTTTTTTTTTTTTTTGTAACTATGTGTAACGTTACGGAGCGATCCATCAGCAAAAGTTTGATTTTGCGGACACAAAAAATATTTTGGCCAAAAAATATAAAAAGTTCTTCAAGATCGATAATCCCGATATGGATTTTGTGCGATAATTTCATTTTTCGTTTACCGATGGATCGTCAAATTGTACGTCCACGGTTTATATTCGTCGATCGTGTAAAATTAATAATAATAATAATAATAATAATAATAGTAATATTGGCATCAGTCTGTCGACCATTCCACAGCAAGTGGCAATTATTTTCGGCATAACGACAACGATTCGGTTGTTGTTTATCCCCATCACTTGTGAAACTCAACGAATGATGCAGTACAACAAAAAAATGGAAAAAAAAAAAAAAGAAAAAAAAACCGAAAAAAACAACAACAAAAATGAGAACTAGCGAGAAACGAGAAAGAACTCACCGTCGTGGGTTGCGTGAGCTGTTTGAGCGGTTTGAGTCTGTTTGCTATAAACTACGGGCTCCTTCGGCGGAATGTTTGTATGAGCGACCGAGACCACGGTGAGTTCGCGATTTGCCTTTTTCTTGCTTGCCGCGCTGCGTTCAAATATCATCGGGTCAGTCATAAGATGGGGGGTAAATTTTTTGGAGTGAAAAGAAAAGGAAAAAAAAAAATTGTAAAATTAAAATCGCACCTCTGAGCCGAATTTATACTCGCCGGTTGTATACTGGCGTCCGGCGTGGCGTTGGCACTTTGTTCCGATGTCAGAGAATTCATACTCGAAAGACTAGACAGGACATCTGAAGGAAAAAAAAAAAAAAAAATCTAAACGATTCCAATGTACATCAGACGTTTTTTTTTCTTTTTTTTTTCAAGTTTACGATTGTACTTTCCGAATCTTTTCCCATTAAATGTATTGATTATTTTTTAAAATATATTTTTGTGCAATTAAAAATTCAATAAAACCGAAAATTTAAAGGGCTTTTGTTTTTTTGCCCTTTTTTCCCCCATTAAATATATCTAATATTTTTGAAAACATATTTTTGTGCAATTAAAAATTCAATAAGACCGAAAATCTAAAGGACTATTGTTTTTTTTTTTGTCATTTTTCCCATAAAATATATTGAATATTTTTTTAAACATATTTTTGTGCAGTTAAAAATTCAATAAGACCGAAAATCTAAAAGGCTTTTGTTTTTTTGCCCTTTTTTCCATAAAATATATTGAATATTTTTTAAAACATATTTTTGTGCAATTAAAAATTCAATAAGACCGAAAATCTAAAGGACTATCGTTTTTTTACCATTTTTTCCATAAAATATATTGAATATTTTTAAAAACATATTTTTGTGCAATTAAAAATTCAATAAGACCAAAAATCTAAAGGGCTTTTGTTTTTTTGCCATTTTTTCCTCATAAAATATATTGAATATTTTTTAAAACATATTTTTATGCAATTAAAAATTCAATAAGACCGAAAATCGAAAGGACTATTTTTTTTTGCTATTTTTCTCATAAAATATATTGAATATTTTTTAAAACATATTTTTGTGCAGTTAAAAATTCAATAAGACCGAAAATCGAAAGGACTATTGTTTTTTTTGCTATTTTTCTCATAAAATATATTGAATATTTTTTAAAACATATTTTTAAAAACATATTTTTTATATTTTTAAAAACATATTTTTGTGCAATTAAAAATTCAATAAGACCGAAAATCTAAAAGGCTTTTGTTTTTTTGCCCTTTTTCCCATAAAATATATTGAATATTTTTTAAAACATATTCTTGTGCAATTAAAAATTCAATAAGACCGAAAATCTAAAGGACTATTGTTTTTTTTTTGTCATTTTTCCGATAAAATATATTGAATATTTTTAAAAACATATTTTTGTGCAATTAAAAATTCAATAAGACCGAAAATCTGAAGGACTATTGTTTTTTTGACCTTTTTCCCATAAAATGTATTGAATATTTTTTAAAACATATTTTTGTGCAGTTAAAAATTCAATAAGAGCGAAAATCTAAAGGACTATTGTGTTTTTGACCTTTTTCCCACAAAATATATTGAATATTTTTTAAAACATATTTTTATGCAATTAAAAATTCAATAAGACCGAAAATCTAAAAGGCTTTTGTTTTTTTGCCCTTTTTCCCATAAAATATATTGAATATTTTTGAAAACATATTTTTGTGCAATTAAAAATTCAATAAGACCGAAAATCTAAAGGGCTTTTGTTTTTTTGCCCTTTGAACCGTTAATCCAGCTTAATTTGAAGAATTTTAATTCTTCGTTGCCTCAATTTCTTTTTTTTTTCATTGATTTGGAATCTCGGCTCGCGAAACGGCATAGAATGAATGTTTGTTACAATATTTTTTGCGAATATTCTTGACGTAATTACCTGAGACCGGTGCTACGCCGAGAGACGACAACATCGCGTCTAGCTCGCGCCGCTGATCCTTGTCCGTCCCTGCTGCTCTGAGGCTGCCGGTTGCCTCTTCGACCTTTGGATAAAAAATGCGAATACGTTACACCCGCTTCGAGATGAATTTTTCTCATACAAGACGGGGATTCAATGTTTCATTACATCTTTCTGCTCTTTTTCCCTTCTTCGCCTCTCCTTCTCCTCCCTTATGGCCTGTAGCTTTGCCTTCTTTCTCTCCAATTCTGCTTTTCTGTCGGACATCATTTTTTGTTCCTAAGAGCTGAAAAAAACGTGTTGCGTCATATTTGAAAGGGAAAAAATGAACTTTTTTTTAAATGTGTCATCAAATGACGAAACGAATAGGAAATAAAGTGTGAATGGACAATTGAATATATTTCATTTATTGATCTGTTCATATTTCATTTATTGATCTGTTCATATTTCTTTGAGCTCGGATCAAAAACCGAAAGATTTTTCGTTTTTGTTTTTTTCGTATCTACATAATCTATATTCTCTGTCCTACATACGGAAAAAAGATTTCGCGGTACTGTACATAATACACAATTGGTTGCAATAGAACTTATTGATTTTTCTCATCCCGGTACGGTGCCATGTACAGAAATACGTAATATATCACATTGCGTTAAAGGTGAGCGGCGAAAATAGTAAGAAATTAGGGAATGTCAACGATATGCGAGTGCTCTTTAATTAGCACGAATAAAACTGCCTTAACGTCTGGGAAATCAAGGATTATAACGGGTACTGCTCGGCGAATGATTAGTGTAGTTATCCAATTGTATTTTCTGTCATTCGACAATCCACCGGTAAAAATAATCAAAATTCTAAAACACATGGAGAAACTAATGTGAACTTTACCTTGTGCTTGATCTACCTTCGACAATGAGAATTTTTGACAATTATTTCACGTAAAATTACTAAGGACACACCATGAACGACACAAAACACTACACTTTTTTTCGATCATACGCCCGACAGCAACGAAAAGTCACTCGGCGGCCATCTTGAATCTTCTTTGACGTATCGTATCACTGCGTTGATCAGTGTATCGATTGATGAACATAATTTTTATTATTGTAGAAAAAAAATTGTACTAATTATAATGCGTACGACAGAAGTTATTTTCTGTAGTTCTAAAATTGGTACCTATATTATATGGATATATTACAGGGATCTTAAAAATGTCTCGTATACATTCATTTGAATTGTATGATCGAGACGTGGCGCCCTCTCACGTTGACAGGGGTCAATGCGAGGCGAGAGCTGCACGCGCACGCATATTTTTTACGTAATTTTCGGCGATTTTTTTTCACTGGTGAAAATTAAATAACCGATAAACAACAACTGTTGAAATGGGAATTCTAGGGTTAGTACGAGATCGAATATTTAAGAGGGTCATCTGAAAATCATGCAATTGTCCTCATATAAATCCTTGATAATTTCTGAAAATGTTAACTCGAAAAACACCAATTTAATCAATTATATTTACACAGTTGAAATAAATTTTTCACAAGACAGTTTTTGCTAAATATCGTTTAATTTGCAAACTTTGAAGATTCAAGCTGCACCGCGATGAATTAAATTCCAACAGTCTCACATTCTCTTTGTAAACAAATTTTTCCTCGTCAAACTCTTGCGGAGCAAATATATAGATCAAAGCTTGCGGTAAATTTTTGCTTAAGCGCAATGACATTTTACCAAATTTGCCCTAAATTCTATAAAAAAAACCGTCAAATTTTTGCAGCAGAATGTTCTGCTGCAAAAAAAAATAATTCCAATTATCAAAACGTTTTATTTGCATGTTCGATGCGTTCATGTTTTTTTTTTGCCCATCAGTTCCAAGATCTTTTAAACATTCATCGCGCTTCTGCCTGTTTTTTTTTTTTTACTCCAACAAGAAATTCTCTTATTCGCCAACTTGCTTGCTGACGCTTTGTTGAAGGACTGTATCTTCGCAATGACCGCGACGAATCAAAATTTACATTTACAGTTTCGCATTAAAATCCAGCGTGGCCAGTGGTTTCGTGTACTACAGCGTACAGGAAGGCCTGTGGTCGAAACCCGAAGATACCATTAATCTCTACTGCAGGATATACAACGGCGTAGCTCCTTATATTAAAAAAAATGTACCCGAGGATGTCGCAAAATCGGTAGCTAACTTTTTATCATTAGTTATCTCACTCGCATTACAATGACGAATGTAGACGGAGCTCAAGAATTGGAGAAAACATGTTTTTTTTTTTAATTTGCCAAAAAAAAAAAAATCTCAAAAGAAAGATAGCTTGCAATGCTTCTTCATATAGTCATGTTAGAAAAAAAATATTCAGAATGGAATTATCCCAAAAGTATGAAAAAAGTTCTATTTTTTATTATATTTCTATTTTTAAAAGATTCATCTACACAATTACAATTACGAATTACAATTACAATTATAATGACGAATTACAATTACAATTACGTACTACGAATTACAATTATAATTACGAATTACAATTACAATTATAATTATGAATTACAATTAAAATTACGAATTACAATTAAAATTACGAATTACAATTAAAATTACAAATTACAATTAAAATTGAAAATTGCAATTACGAATCACAATTACAATTACAATGACGAATTCAGATGGCGCTTCGTGCTCGAGAATTGGAGAAAACGTGGTTTTTTTTTTTTAATTTGACAAAAAAAAAAAAATCTAGAAAAAATCTCAAAAGAAATATTTTTCCAATGCTTCTTCATAGTCATTTTAGAAAAAAAATATTCAGAATGGAATTATCCCAAAAGTATGAAAAAAGTTCTAGTCTTTTAATAATATTTATATTTTTAAAAGATCCGTCTACAATTATACATTCAAATTTGATTTCGATGTTTTTTTTTTTTTTAATTTAACAAGAAGCGTTGGGATCTCAGTCCCCTTTGAGGATTCCTGCACGAGAAGCCTATATTTATTTATTTATTTATTCATTTATTTATTTATTTATTTATTTATTTATTTATTTATTCATACGGGAAGTTTTCCCTTGGAATCATAAAAAAAATGATGGTACACAAAATAACCAAAAAGAGATTAAATCGAGCCCTTAATTATATAATTATTATATTAGAATATCATTATATATATATTATATATACATTATTATATATTATTATATTATGAATCCTGGATACGTAAATTTTTATAATTTCAGCTGCCGGTAGTGCCCAGCGTGTTTACAATGACAAACTGCGCGAAGGGAATGTGGAACAAGGGCGTTATCAGTAGTATGAAATTTACGTCTGAATTACCAGCTCACATATCAAACGGAATAAATTATTTAATATCGATGCCCATTGTCAATGAATCCGTTTCAAGCGTTAAAGGCTTGTTCGACGCTCCGCCGGAATCATCCAAGCCGCAATGATTGCGAAACAATAATAAAGATTTTATTTCATAATGTTCGCGACCGCGATGGACACACTTTGTATATTTTAAGCAAGAAGACTAGAGACTTCTTGATTTCTTCTCTAGTCTTCTTGATTTTAAGAAATGATATGACATCGCCTTGCGTTGAAGAGTAGAAACGAAAGGTGTATCGGTGATTATCGGTGTAACCGCTTTTTGTGTGCTTTTCAGTGACCGATATAGAGAATAAATAAAAATTGAAAAGAAAAATAAAACGTGATTATCGGTTTTTTTTTTTGTCAATATTATCGATATCCGGGGAAAAATACTATGCATTTTTTTTTTTCCTAATTTTAAGATATGTATCAACTAATGATGTGCTATATCTTCCTTACCGACACTGTCTCTTTAGTTCATCGCAATAAGCGCACAAAGATCCAGAGGGCAAAGTTGTCCGATCAATCGTCTTTATAAAAAAAAAAAAAACAATTTTACTGATATTTTTTTCAGTCTTTACAAGTAGTACAAGTACTCAATCTTAGACGAATCAGTACTCATGGCTGATTCGATTTTTAGCTAAGGCTTCATACCTTTACGAAAACGATATTAAGAATAGAGTTTAAAAAATAAATTATCCCCTTTATTCCCCCTGGAACCTCGGCATCTTCGCGATAATTCATAGCGGGCCGGGTTCGCACCCCCGGGTAAAATTTATATATCTGACTTCGTTGCTGACGGGTATAATTATAATTATAAGGTGTCAGATAAATTTTACCAGAGGAGCTGGAACAACAACACCGGCCCTCAGTCATCCCAAATATGCAAATGACCCCAACCACGTATTGTCGATAAACATTGAAATGATAATTATTTATAGCGACGGAACGCGTATTTATAGTTCGCGATAGAGAGTGAAGTGTTTCGCGTGTCATATATCTGTCGGTTATGTCTCTGGCAGTCGTAAAATTTTGAATTGCAAAACTTTTTGCATCGAGTGCGTCGTAAGTTCTTAGCCGAGTTATCTATGTTTTTAGTGTCTCGGCAGTTTTTTTAGCACTATCAAAGAGATATAATAATGATTTCTGGTGGATTTTATTACGAGAGACATGTTTTTCGAAACTCGGAAAACGAACTCGAATTGTTTTCGTATTTACTCGCTCTCCGGTAAAGTGTTCGGGAAATAAAGTGGTGTGATGAAATTTGTTGTGCTGCGAAAGAAATCGACGTGAAATTTTTAAATATGATATCAACTATGGCTCATTTAATCGCAATAATTTTTGTGGCCTGTGCATTGGCAAATATACAAACAGTACAATCAACGTCGCAATATCCCAAACTTCTCGTAGTATCCTACGATGGATTCAGGTATGTAGAGTATATTTTTTTTATGACTTCTCATATCATTTTACTTATTTTTGTGAAAAAAAAAAGAAAACCATTTTATGCACAGTACGTATTTACAAGTAGGCACTTATATATATTTGCTGTGCATGGCATGTGACGAGTTTTTATTTGATATAAGAAATGAAGAAAAAGTGAAAGGGCAAAGCTGAATTTTTTTGACAAATCATTCTCAGAGACGATTAATTCAGAGGAAAAAAACAAAAAAAAAGCATTAAGCCCTATAGAATTATAGCTGCGCTAATGCTTTACTTTTACCCGAAATATTAAACATCTGTGAAAGTAATTTGTCCGATAATTTATCAGTTAAAGTTAACCTTTCTTTGACCCATATGCCTTTTATCGGAAACCACTTGCGAGTTCCAGTCTCTCTCTCTCTTTCTCTCTCACGCTACGATTCTTTGAAACTACATTGAGTTTCATGGATTTTGCAGACACGACTACTTTGACAGAAACGTCACCAAGTTCATGAGCAAACTCAAAAATGATGGAACTCACGCTGATCGCATGATCAATGCGTTTGTCACTAAAACATTTCCCAATCATCATACCATAGCCACGGGCTTTTACACCGAGACTCACGGTGTATTGGACGCCACCGTTTATATTTCCAACAAAACTATCGAAGATTCGCCCGAACTCTTTCAATACAACAAGAACATACTCCCAATTTGGGTACGTCGCTTTGTCTTGATAGCTCATAGGATAAGCTTTTTGTTTTTGTAGATTATTTTTATTCGGCTGGGGGAAAAAAAAAATCAGTAATCAAAAAAAAAAGTTGCCATAAAAAAATAATTAATGAATATAAATGTTGTCAAAATTATTGTCTATAAGAGCAATGGTTAGTAAAATACTCGAAAAGTTTGCCAAAAATTATCCTGAAATTAAGTATCCTTTTTCATTTTATTTTCCATGATTCATGAATAATAAATTTATGCGTCTTTATACAATTTCCACAATTTTGCCAGAGTAAAATCATCGTGAAATTTGCTCATTATCAGAATGCGTTTTTTTTTTTTTTCAATATTCCGCTATGTTGCCCAGAATTTTGACGTCAGTCGGCAAATTTTAGACTATCAACGAGCAAAAGGGCAATAGAAGACACTTTCGCGCTTCGTCTTGAATCCTCATAGGAAAATCTTTGTTTTTGTAGATTATTTTTATTCCGTTGGGGAAAAAAAAATCAGTAATCAAAAAAAAAAGTTGCCATCAAAAAATAATTAATGATTATAAATGTTGTCAAAATTATTTTCTACAACAGCAATGGTTAGGAAAATACTCAAAAAATTTGCCAAAAATTATCCTGAAATTAAGTATCCTTTTTCATTTTATTTTCCATGATTCATGAATAATAAATTTATGCGTCTTTATACAATTTCCACAATTTTGCCAGAGTAAAATCATCGTGAAATTTGCTCATTATCAGAATGCGTTTTTTTTTTTTTTTTCAATATTCCGCTATGTTGCCCAGAATTTTGACGTCAGTCGGCAAATTTTAGACTATCAACGAGCAAAAGGGCAACGGAAGACACTCCGGCACGTTAATGTGGCCAGGCTCGCAGTACAAGTATAACGATACATTGCCTGAATTTGTTGAGAAATTCAATATTTCCGTGCCATGGAAAGAGCGAGTAGACGCGATGATAGCTTGGTTCGCGCATCCTCTGACGCCGATTAATTTTGGAGTATTGTACATAGAGGAGCCGGATTTTCATGGTCACGGCTATGGAATTAACGCGCCGGTGATAAATGAGATGCTCGGGAAGCTCGATGCGATAACCGAGTATCTTCATGAAAAACTGGCGGATAACAAGCTCAGCGACGTGAACGTTGTTCATCTGAGCGATCATGGAATGATAAGCGTGACGATCGATCGAATTGTAAATATAACGAGTTACATCGGCAATACGGGCTACAAGGCTGTCTCGAAAAATACGATAATAATGATCACACCGGATCCGGGTAAGGCATATATCATTCGTCGTTCACAAAATATTGAAATAAAAAGTTTTTCAACGCTCATCTCATTTTCACATTGAATACTTGAGCTTTCGGCAATAAAAGCGCGATCTCAGAGGCGAAAAAATTTCAAATCGAGCAGAAACTTCGAACATCGTAAAATATGAAAAAATAGGAAAAAATAAATTGACCCGCTTGAACATTTCGATCGTAATGTACAGAGATTAAAATTGTTTTTTTTTTTTATTTTTTTGAATAAAATTAATATTCAATGAAATATAACGGAGTGCCGCAGCGTTCAAGCCCGCTCCTCAAATTCTTTTTATTTTACTACCAATAATAATAATAATAATAATAATAATAATAATTTCTTATGTATTTTTTCCGTTAAATTTATTCAGGAAACGAGGATATTATTTACGAAAAGCTCAAAGCTGCGGCTAATGAAACATCCAAGTTTTATGTTTACAAGCGCAACGACGTACCAAAGAGATATCACTTTGGTAATAATCCGAGGGTAGGAGATATAGTCGTCAGTGCCAAGAGCGGCTACGCTTTCGAGGATCTCTACTACAGCTTCGAATATTACAAGAAAACATTCAATATAACTGGTAAATTTTTTTTTTTTTTCTTCAGTTCCGTACAATTTTCAGGCATAAATAAGCGATACCGTGAGAAATTTTCGATAATATGAAAAATTTTCGTACCTCCCTCGTGTTTGTCTTCAGTGAACAATCAATCGGAATTCGGGGTACATGGCTACGATAACGAGGATACGAATATGCATCCGATATTTTTTGCCCGAGGACCGGCATTCATCGATAAATGCAAGCTCGAGCCTTTTCGCAGCGTCGATCTGTTTGCCCTGTTCTGCAAGATTCTCGATTTGAATTGTAACCCGGTGAACGGGACCCTGCAATCGTTCAACAAATGTTTAACATCAACCGTGAATCCAGCAGCAACCGGATACAGCGCTTTGGGTAAGAAAAAACCGGAAGTTCGTGAAAAAAAAAAAAAAAAAATGTCAAAAAAAATGTTCGCTACCTCATGAAATCATCAATTTTTAACGATTGACCTGAAAATTTTTTCATTTCCCGACCAAGATTTCATTATTAATCCTTGAAATTTCGCTACAAATCTTATTTATCAATCAATATTGGAGTTTGGGTTTGCATAACTTTTATAAGTTTTTTTTTACAAAAGTGTTCTCGTCCCTTTATCTCTTAGTCTCTAATTATCCTTCTGCTTCAACTTTTTTTCTTTCCCCTTACTCTTTTTTTTTTTTTTTTTTTTACAGAACTCTATTTCCCTATAGCAATCGCACATTCCTTTTTGTATTTTTTCACACAACATATATTTATCATTTCTCCCTTTATATCTCTCTTCCTTTTTTAACATATTAGTAAATATGCTCCAACGTTTCATCTTATTCTTTACATATCCTGGACCTTCTCCTCCTTTCTCTTCCGCTCTTCCTATGCTCCCGCATCTTAAATACAACAAAAGTTGCGTCAGTGCCGAACAATAAAAAAATTTCAAAAACTAAAAATTAATTTACTCCGAAGCTCCGAAGCTACGCGCTTCTGCATTCGATTTTTCGATACGCAACCACGCAATTATTATTGCAGACAAGCGTTTATATTTATTTTTCATTTATCGGCACTGACAAAAATTTCCGTTCATATAATAAAGCATCAGGTTCGATATTTGCTTCTAATGTATTTATTTTTTTACTTTGTGTATTTATTTTTTACTATTTTTTTTTTACTTTTTAATGCTTAAATTATTTTTTGTATTTCAGTTTTTTTTTTATTTTTTATTAGAATATTTGACATTTTTTTTATTTGACCCAAATTTTCATGGAATATTTGCCAAACCTGTATGAAAAATCTGGAAAAGTCAGGGAAATTTCCGAGTCAATAATGCGTAACAAACCGTATCTTCGTTTCCTCATCGTATCGCTATCATTTCTTTTATTTCCATCATTTTTTTTAGCACTTTCGCTAAATTCTTCCCCCATTTTTCACGTTTCACCATTTGTGATTCCTCTCGCATCTCTTCCATGGAGCAAACTTTTGGCCATCCGGTCTCCTTCATTCTCATCGCTTATCTCAAGTATCTCAACGCTCTTTCTCTTATCAAATATTCCCATCGTAGCCACAATTCTCTTCTCCATATTTTGTTGTTGTTGTTCTAGTGCCGTCTTGCAATACTCTGTGCTCTTTCAAATAATCTTATATCGCCCAGTCCCCACATATTTCCATGCCACGCATTGCCCCCCCCGGCTTTTACTATTTGTCACCGGCGAGCGGAGCCTCTCCTCCGTTATTAAATTCCTTCCTGCCCTCCTCCAGATTTCCCGCACCGTATATATTCGTAGCTCTTTGTGTTTTCCCTATCGTTTTTTTTTTTTTCCATGGACCCAGCGCCAAATTTTTGCATGTGAACCATTATCCCAGATACCCGAATTCCTTTGTCTCACCTTTGATAAATCTTATAATTATTAATTTCCTCATTACGAGTCTCGTATTGGGGGATGATGAAAAAAAAAAAAATCAAAAATTTTCTCGATCCTCTTGATCATCGACGTGCTTGTTCTAAAAAAAAAAAAAAAACCTCAAATATCTCGCTAGCCCAAAATATTAGAATACTCCGAGAAAGAAATTGACGATAAAAGTTAATTTCACTCTGACCGCATAAATTTTTCTTATCGCAGCCATCGGAGTTCTGTGCGTTTTCGTCATCGCCGCAATAAATGGTCTCGTTATATTCTTCATTCGAAAACGACGCAAATTAATGAGAATCCAAAATCGGTAAGTAACACACGAGACATTGCGAATTAATACATAAATTGTAATTTATAGCTTTTTGTTTCGTTTTTTTTTTAAATACTTTTTTTATTTTCTTGCAATTCTACGTTTCAGTTGATTATTATTACGCTGCACTAGTTTCGCATTAGATGCGACAAAATTGTTGCACGTAATCGCGATAATACCAGCTTTTTTTGATTTATTTTCAGGCGTCCCTACGAAGAAATTGGATAATTTTATCAAGCATATAAATATCCCCGTTTATTATTTACCTTGTCGCGTATACTTGAAATCACTTTTACGTTATTTTTAATACGGTAATGTTCCCCCCGCCCCTTGAGTTTCGACAATCGTACGAAAAAAAAGATACGCATCGCGTGTCGATTGTGTGAAATGATTTTTTTTTTTACGAAATCGGTGCTTGGATAAATGCATGATTTTTTTTTTTTTACAATCGAGCAATCGAGGGTACTCTTCGTTAGCAAAGATCACACCAATTATCAATATTATTGTTTATTAATTTATTTATATATTGTTTATATTCGTCAATAATCGATGCTTGTATATATTAGCCGCATGGATAGTAGCTCTGTAAAAGTTACGAAGATTTATCGATAGCAAAGATTTTATATATTTAATCCGACGATTTGTTGCATTGTATTTGTATAATTGATAATATTTACAGACGACTATTAGA
Organism: Rhorus exstirpatorius; assembly: GCA_963564615.1. NCBI lineage: Eukaryota > Metazoa > Arthropoda > Insecta > Hymenoptera > Ichneumonidae > Rhorus > Rhorus exstirpatorius. The sequence goes on along the minus strand of OY751315.1, from coordinate 32,143,960 downwards.
GGCAATCGTTAGTCAAAATTAATGATCACGATAGATCCAGCTCCCCTGCGATGAAAATCAAGATCTCTGTTCCGATCATATTTTCGGACGGATCAGCTTAAAACCATAAGCTGATGTAGCGATTAAGGAAAAGAAAAAATATATATATATATTGTTTCACGCAAAAAAGCTGAGATACCGTCGAATTGAGCGAAATATTAACCCGCGTATGATAAATTAATACATAATTATGAATAATTATGAATTATAATTATGAATAATTACTTCGAGTAAAAAAACTTTCTCGTGATCTTTAAAATACATATTTTGCGCGTGCAGTTTTAATTTAATGTTTTTTTTTTTTACCCCGTTATACCAATACGTAAAATGTACCAATTGTTTTACTACCATTTCTATATATATTAGGGTGATTCAAATAAAATCGATGTTTTTTTTTTCGTATAAATTTGATAGCTGTTAGTACTTGTCAAAAAAAGTAACTCTCTCCAAACTTGAGCTCTTAAGGATGTATGAGCACAAGGTGGCGGGAAATGAGCGGAAACGTGGGCGCGGGTGAGCGCGGTGAGCGAGGGGCACGCATGAAACAAGAGAGAGTCGGACCGCTCATTATGCGACACACGCGAAAAATTTCCTTAAAATCGATAATTGTATGTCAAAAGGTTCGTTAACCCCCATTTTTTATGGAACGTATGTAATCGTGATAGTTTTCTGAACATTTAACTGTTTTAATATTGATCGTATCTGATCGTGAAAGATACGAATTTCTGTTTCAAAGTTGCGTCAGTCCAGAATTCGTATATGGCGTGGGATAAATATTTTGATTTCACGAATTAATTACTCGCGTAAAAAGTCGTTGACCCACTTTGAAATTTTGCAGGTTTTATCATATACACTTCTGCTACACCATATAAAAAATTCAGATTTTTATATGATCGTGAAGCTAGTGCTCATACATCCTTAAAAAAATTTTTTAGAGGTCGCGCAAGTGACTTTTTTATTTTTTTTTTTTCGATCGGGGCTAACAATCACGATTTAAAAATTTCTATTTTTCCGTTCTGCATAAAAAAAATATCAGTACCTGATGAAGCAGTGGTTGTCCCAAAATTTGGGCTCATAAAAAAAAAATTTAATGGCCGCGCAGGCGATATTGAACTTTTTCGTTTTTCAAATCAGGCTGAAAATCATGATATAGATGTTTAGATTTTCCGGTGTCACGACAAGAGATATCACTACATTATAAAAAGTGAGTTTCCCGAAATTTGGGTGCTAGAAAAAAGTTGAGGGGTTGAGCAAGTAATTTTTCTATTTTTTATAATCAATTCTCGTTAAAATTCATGATATAGAAATGTCGATTATACGCTGTGGTAACAGCAATTATTGGTACCCAATGGATTAGTTGTTCTATAACAATTTCGGTTCTTGTAGAAAATGTAACAACTGTCGCAGGCAAGTTTATAACATTTTTTTCTAAATTTTCATGATGTAGTTCGTTAAAAATCATGATGAAACCGATTTTGAACGGAGAAAACAATAAAAAAAATACGATAGGAAATATTTATTCCAATAAATATGGCACACATTTGTCGGTGTTTAAAAAAAAATGTTTTTTTTTTCTCCCGAACAGGTTCAAAAGTTTCATTTAGATATACAAAGACGCAGGTTAAAATTTTAGATTTTAATATTAACATTAATTAACAAATCAATAAAAAAAAAAAGTAATTCTACCATATAGTTTTGCAGATATTGCAAGTTAAAGTTCTATGGTTTCTCCATCTGAACACGTGGTAAACTTGGAAACGGTTCTTACTGTTTTTATAAAAAAAAACAACACCGTATTAGAGAACCTTCTAAAGAAAATATTGAAAAAAAAAAAGAACATGATCTGACGTTTAGTTTTTATTTATTTATTTTTTATCGTGAGTAAAAGAGGTACCCGCTCGGCTGTCAACGGTGTGATTCATCCTTCCGCCGCACACCGAGTACCGCCGCGCCTAACTTTCCGCTTCTTCTCCGCCGCCGCTCGATATAGAACTACCTTAAATACTTAAATATATTGATTCGTTGCTAGAATATGTAATCCTAACAACTTGGAATTCTAAAACACGTACGCAATGTATTATATCGCGTGTCAATAACGTACAAATAACGTATCAATAAAAATTTTAAAAAATGTTGTTCAACGCGTTATTTTTTAAATTCTTAGCCAAATGAATACACTTACATCATTATAAATTACATGAAAAGTTAGTTGTTAGTTGTTTTTTTTTTTTTTTAAATAAGTGCCAACATCCTTTGCTGCAGCAATGAAAAATCGAAATATCTATGCTACAAATTTCAGCGAAAAATGAAAAAAAATAAATTTAAGTGACATGCGCGGCCATTAAATTTTTTTTTTTATGAGCCCAAATTTTGGGACAACCACTGCTTCATCAGGTACTGATATTTTTTTTATGCAGAACGGAAAAATAGACATTTTTAAATCGTGATTGTTGGCCCCGATCGAAAAAAAAAAAAAAAAAAAAAAGTCACTTGCGCGACCTCTAAAAAATTTTTTTAAGAGCTCAAATTTGGAGAGAGTTACTTTTTTTGACAAGTACTAACAGCTATCAAATTTATACGAAAAAAAAAAAAAAAACATCGATTTTATTTGAATCACCCTAATATATATATATATATATATATATTTATCTCCGTAGCTATTGCGTTTTAAAAGCATTTAGAATTTTAAGCTTCAATTTCGACGGAGTCGGAGAGACTCCCCGGCGATAAATTCGTACGAGCCGACGAATTGCTGTCCCAATGACCCATAAGAATTTTTGTCGATGAAAAAAAGGACTTGTGAAAGATTTTATTCGCTGGTATTGTATCAAATATTTTCATTGAATCGTGGATATTAAGATATTTTGGCTCCGCGACCAACTGCGGGGGAATAAGCGAAGAACGTGGATGCTGCGGTGAGCGGGGCGAATCGACGATGGGATAATTTGAAATAAATTTCACAAAAACTTTAAGAGAAAGAAAGATTGATCTTTAATTTTTTGTTTTTTTTTTGTCAAGTCAAGTTTAGAAAATCTGTCGTAACTTTTATTTTGATAATTTAAGACCCTCGTAGACTTTGTTGCATCTGAGCTGAGAGGTGAGTTCCATCATGAAATTTGCTACGGGAGTTTCTTTGTCTCTCTGCTTTGAGCTCTCAAACGCGATTACCAGAGTCATTCTCGGATCGATGCTGTACATTGCGTAAGTCGTGGAGTCTCTTGCGCTCTTCGTCTGCACTATCCTGTCCATGTTTTGAAGCTCGTTCTGACGTTCAACGATATAATTCTTTATGTTGTCCCAATGAATCGTTGGTTTTTGTAAAAATATCTGTAAGTCGCTCATTTTTTTTTTTCGGTCAGACAATTTTACAATAAATTATTCCACGTTTTTTTCGAATTTACAAAAGCAAAGACGTTGTGGCTGTTGTTTTTGTTTTTTTTTTCTCATAAAATAAAAAAAAATCCAATTACCGCTTTGATTTTTATTGCGGGAGTAATGAGGAAAAATGTGGCAAGAGTATCCAAAAAAAAAAAAACGTCCAATCTTTGAAAGACTTACGCTCGGGCAACCGACGACAATCGTCAAATTTTCAGACGCGCCGCCGGCTTTTCTCTCGGGATGCTTGTAGCCCGGACCAAATTCTTCAGCACCTCTGGCGCTGAAGACAATCAAGACCGCCAATAAATCACACTTTCGCTGGAAAGTCTGTATTCTGGAGAGAAAAAAAATGTCGCAGCTGAAGGGAGAATAATCGCAAGGCGGAAATTAAAACTCGTTGAGGGATTCGGGTACAACTTGCAAGGCCAACAAAAAAACGCTTTTTTTTGAAACTTTTTTTTCCAAGACAGTTTTCATTATTCATTGATCGATATTTATCAGTTCAAAAAAGAAAATACAGTAATTTTTTCATGTCAAAAGAGTGATAAGCGACAGAGGAGTTACGGCCAATCTCTCCCGGAGAGGCCCAAAAAAAAAAAAAAAACGTTGTTTTGCGGTGCGTAACGTAACTCAAGACTGGATCATTTGTGACGAATTAAATCGTTGAAATTAGTTAAAAACAATATTCTCTTGTTACTTGACGGCGAGATTTTGTCGAAATTTAATTTTTTTTGACAAAATGGCGGATGTTCAAAGTAAAAAATGTTTTTTTTTTTTTTCAAAAAAATCGTCGATTTTTCGGTTCTGTAAAAAAAAAATAAAGCGAAAATTCAAAATGTTTCAGCCTCAAGTACGAGGGAATATTGTTTTTAACTAATTCCAACGATTCAGTTTGTTTCAGATTATCCAGTCATGAATTATGTTACGCGCCGCAAAACAAATTTTACTTTTGGCTGTAACTCGGTTGCTTATCACTCTTTTGACATGAAAAAATTACCGTAACTTTCTTGAGATGTGTATCTTTTGAACTGATGAATATTGATCAATGAATAACGAAAACTGTCTTAAAAAAAGAAAGTCTCAAGAAAAGCGTTTTTTTTTTTGGCCTTGCAAGTTAATCGGTTCGTTAATCGGTTCGTTATAATTTTTCTGCGCACATAAATCTTCCCGTACGGGGGAAAAGATAATTTTGAGATGAAAATTTGTGAGCCTGCAAGACTCACTTGTGATAATAATCGACGTTTTGTTTGCTCATGACGTTTCTCATCTCACCGGGACTCGCCTGCTGGCTCAAGGTAGTGTAAAAATACAGAGAACACTTGTCCAATATTGAACTGCGCAATTTTACGAGCCACTGATACAGCGCTGGCTGTTGATTAGTCTTGAGAAATGTCGCTCCGAAACCTCGTTTCCAGGACTAAAACGATTTTTTTGAAAAAAAAAACAAAAAAAAATCGTTTTATACGGATAGCGGGCAGAAAATTTTCGAAAAAAAAAAAAACAAAAAAAAATTAAAGCTTTCCATTCTTACTGACTTCTTTGCTCTGGAGAGTTCTTTCCCATGCGGTCATTCTCGCTTGAGCTCCATACAGCGCCATTAATGTAGGAAGGAATCTCCAATTTTGCACCTCTACCTGGGCTTTTATCAGTTGCACCAATATCTCGCATTCTAATCTGTCGAATATGTACTTTTTCTTCCACAAAATTTATAGAATTCTCATGTTTTTTCAACTAAAATATAAATATATTATATATATTTATATATATATAATATTATATATTATTACATATATTATATATATTATTACAATATTATATATATATATATATATAATATTATATATTATTACATATATATATATAATATTATATATTATTACATATATTTATATATGTAATATATATTATATATATTTATAATATATAGATAGCGTGATATTTTAAGGCCTAAAAAAACGGTGATTTTTTTTTTATAAGGAAAGAAACAACGAACTTTCTTGAAAGCTTTACTTTAACACACATTTGAAGAGTATTAAAAAATTTTTTTTTGTCAACTAATTGTCGCAAAATTGCGGAGTATTTGATTGACCGTAGAGAGCGCCTCGCCGCTGGAGTCTCGAACTGGCGGGCGTGATGGCAAAAAAACTATTTGAGCTATCGACCCGAACCAAAGTTCATTCTCTATATTATTAAAAAACAATTCCAAGTGAACTAAAAACATTCGTAAAAAAAGTAATTTTATACTATTTTTATTGCACGAAGAAACAAAAAAAAATTGTAAAAATCGTCACTTTTTTGTTCAAGCTCGAAAATTAATATGGTTTCACGGTTTTTTTTTGGGTTCATCGACAATAAAAATATATGTCAATTAAAAATGTGGTTTTTGCGTTCCGGACGAGAATTAAGCGCGCCGGTTCGAGACTCCAGCGGCGAGGCGCTTCTATGGTCAATCAAATATTCCGTCATTTTGCGACAATTAGTTGATAAAAATTTTTTTTTTATCCCCCTCAAATGTGCGTATACAATAAAAGTACAATAAAATTTTCAATAAGGTCCGTTGTTTCTTTCCTTATAAAAAAAAAAAATCACCTTTTTTTAGGCCTCTACACGGGACGAACGCCTCAAGGGAGCAGGATGCATCGAAACAAATGACAACCGGCAAAAACATTATTGGCAGGTAAGAATAATTAGAAAAGAAAAAAAAATTATTATATCGCATGTTCTTGCATAAAAAAATTTCGGACGCTAAAAATCTGATGGATTCAAATTTTTTTTTAAGGAGATTCTTAACCCAGAGAAAAACGGTAATAATTATTCTAAAATTTGAGGGGAGGTTTGTGCCGGTACTAGAAATACACCGTAATTATTTCAGATTTTTTGACCGCGTAGTTGAGGAGAAAAAAAAACATTAAATATGCCCGCTTATACGTGAGCTCTTACGGGAGAAGTATTCGAAGTTACGATCGGAGATTATTTTAGGAGTGAAAAAACGGTAACATTTCCCCGAAGAACCGTTCAAACGACAGATTGGACCTTCGTAGATATAATTTGCCCATAAAGAAAGTTTTTCACCGTTCCGATTGTGAAATATATACTTGTAAACAGAATTAGGAGTATGACTGAAAATTTTTTTTTTCAATCATTGGGGCGCATAATGTAAAGTAAAAATAATGAGGACGTATTTTTTATTTTTCGTTAAAAATCACAGATGCACCTCCTGTTATAGGCAATTTAATTTCACGGATTTTGATATATATATATATATAGATATAGCGTAACATGTGTGACGTCATAATGTTATATTTTTCAATTTGTCATATTAACGGTAATTTTGATTCAAATAAAAAAAATAAAAAATATTTAGTACGTATTTTTTAGCGTAACATGTGTGACGTCATAATGTTATATTTTTCAATTTGTCATATTAACGGTAATTTTGATTCAAATAAAAAAAATAAAAAATACGTACTAAATATTTTTTTCCTAAACTACGAGATTTTGAAATTAGAAAAATTTCATTTATACTCCCAATTGAGCGTGAGTAATGGGCTTGGCGAAACAAATGCCGAACTCAATATAGAAAAAAATAAGAACCTCCTCAAATATTGGACCGAATACTTGAACAAAATTTCACCCGCAAATATTCAACATTGCGTTGGTTCTATTCCACTTTTTGGCGCATACTTCGGTAATTATTGAGTTTTCATGGAAAAATAAATCGTGCAAGTTTGCTTATATACCTTCAATTTCGATAAATAAGAAAAATCATGCTCGTATGCATATTTGCCCGCTCCCATGGGACATTTGATTGACAAATAAAAATTTATCCTTCTCAAATCTTGCGATCAATGGCCAAGACACCAGCGCGATGGATCTTGAAAATTGGCCTCGAGTATTTTGGCTTTTCATGCTTAATGATAATCAACGAGTCCATGCAAATCGGATAAAACTTTACTAACGTTAATGCAGCTTTTATGGCAATTAGAGCCAGATGAGAGCACGACAAAGAGTTAGCCTCCGCTACGATCTCTATTGTTTGCAACAATTCCTGATGACGCATGACCCTGCTGCCGATGCTCATATTGTACATTTTTTCGTAACTGTAATTTACGAAAATAATAAGCCAAAAATAATCAAATACCTCCCCCCGTGAGTTTATGGGGAAAAAAGATTCTGAGAAAAAAGACAAAATTGGCGCTGATTACTGACAATTCGATCAGTTGTATTCTCGCGGCGATGAATTGACAAAGCTGACTCGAAACTTCGGCCACTGTTGCCCCTATCGAGTCTGTTCCTCGGGTCATTTCTTCGACCCTTCTAAGATCGGCCTTCAATGATTCGTACATTGTTTTCAGGGAATTCTATAATAATCACGGGAATAATATCGCGTTATCTCTTGCGCTAAGATGGGCGAATAAAAAAAATTTCACCTCCGAAGGATTAAAAAGACAACGAAAGCCAAAATTTTAGATCTTACAATCGCAGATCGGATGCTACAAAACTAGCGCGTTTATTGAGAAGACAAATTACGCATAACAAAGACTCGTTCTGTATGCAAATTTTTAATATTTTTTTTTCAGCAATCACGGTAATTGAGTACTGAGAAAAAAAACTGTGGCTAATTTTACAGTTCTTTGGGCGGTATCATTCACCGTTTTCAAAGTAAAGGCTCAGGGTTCATTGATAAATGATTTTCTTTCGATTAATCGTATAATTTTGCAAAAAAATTTAGAAAATAGCAAAATATATATCAATTTTTCTTCTGTTGGATAAAAAAAAAAGAGATGTTTCTGTCGGAGCAACGAGAGGTGTTTATGTCTGTTGGTAATTGTATTTTTTCAAACGTAAATTCAAAATCGAATTAGCCTTTAAGATTCATTCGTTCATAGTCTCTACTCACGTCTTTCCTGAGAAAACCCTTGTTTTTCGTATGAAGAAAACCCAAATCTGCGTAAGAACGTTCCGCTACGGCAAATTGAGGCAAATGCATGAGCAGCATTCCCCATGGTCCCATTTGCGTCACCTTTCTCTCACCATGATCGGTTTTTCGTTCACGCTCTTTTTCCTATATAAATCCACATAATAACGCAATTTGTCTAACTAGTTTCGAATCGTCGGTTTTTTTTTTTTTTACTTTTAAAACTGACCAACAATTCTTTGGCTTTCTCGAAACAGAGCTGTGATATTTGAGTAAAAAACGTGTTTAAAAATTCATCTTCGTGATCCATCTTTCTGCTATTGTTTCACATGTTTTTCGTAATGATTTCGTTGTCTAAATGATGCGGATCAAGGTGACTGGACAGTGTCACAAATTGACATCATGGTGACGAAAATATTTTTAATGTCTATATACGAAGTCAGACGTATACACACATAATCCCAGTTTCCCCGCAGTTCTGTCATGTTTCTGAGAGTCGTAAATGGCCGCTGGAAGCGCGACGATCGGGCTGTGACGTCACTCGTGAGAAATCATATTCAAAATAGTACGGATATTGTGAAACTTCTGTACAGATAGTTAGAGATAGGTATCTTTAAGAAATTATAGAAAAAAATTTCAGGTCGTATTCATTAAACCGTTTAAAATTTATTGCAATTTCAAGCTCAACAGTTTTTACCCGGCGTCTTATATGCTCTCGGCATATGATAAATCCAAAAATGTCATAAAAAAAATATGTACTACCAAAATTTCAAAAATTTTCAGATAGCAAAGTTTCATCTCGTGATTCACTACACTGTTATATGGGGCACAAGCAGCTCGTTGCTTGGCATTTTTTTTAAAACAATTTCGAGTCAAAATAATTTAGACGTTGCAAAAAGAAGAACTAAATATTTAGCAATAATTATAACGATGATAATTATAATTAACAGTTATAAACATCATGTTAATTACAATTTCATGTGAAACAAAAATATATAGCGCGCGAGGCAGTAATGGGTGAGCGCGTTAGCGAGCGAGAGAAGTGGGAGGTACGCGTCAGCGTGCGCAGGCGAGGTGCGTGTAGCGGGGAGTGGGGAAAGGATGGAGACATTGAGAGAGAGAGAGCGAGCGAGAAGCGAAAACCGTCAGTCGCGGATCGCCCGTTGCCGGTGTCGGGTGTCAGAGTGTCGTGTCTCGCGCATTGTCGTATGAGGCGAAGCGTTAAAAGAATAAAAAAATAAAAACGTTTAACACGCGATCGCTACATAATTAAACAATTGTCACTAATTGAGAAAAAATTAATAATCAAATAATTAGAAATTAATAATTTTAAATTATTTTAAAGTTCACCAAGCAGTAGTAGGGGCGAGAGAGAGAGAAGCATAGTACGTACTGCGTACAGGGTTGCCAGATTTGGCGATTTTGCGCCAAATTGGCGACTTCGGACAACCATTTGGCGCCGAAAAATTGCAATTGGCGATCTGGCGACATTTTGGCGACTTTTCAATTCACCGTGGCGAATTTTTGGCGACTATGGATTTACATATGGGACATTCCACGTCAACTCAGCCACCCCGTTTTTTTATTGTCTCGAAAAAATGATTCAGTATGGGCATTTCAAAGGACAATATATCCATGACATTTTACCAAAATTTCATCCCCCCACTATTGTTGGTTCTCGAGATAATGATTAATGAAGTCTCAATTTTGTAAAAATCATAACTTCGTAACTACTGATCGGATTTAAACGATTAAAAAAAGAATCTTTTTTATTTTTTTTTGCCTTTTTCGAAAAAAAATATGTCATCATCGGATAAAAGCTCATTAGACAGTTTTCGGGGTAAATTAACAAAAAACAATTTTTTCCTCGTCACTGATGCCTTGTTCCATTTTGAAAAAATTTTGCGGAGTTGTGTATCGCTTCCCTCTATCAGAAAAAAAAATACTGAGTAGAATTCCGATTGGCCCTTTCGTGTAAAAAAAAAAAATCGAAAAATTTCCCCGAAAACTGTCTAATGAACTTTTCTCCAATGACGGCATATTTTTTTTTCAAAAAGGGCAAAAAAAATCAAAAAGATTCGTTTTTTAGTCGTTAAAATCCGGTCAGCCGTTACGAAGTTATGATTTTCACAAAATTGAGAATTTATTAATCATTATCTCGAGAACCAACAATAGTGGGGGGACGAAATTTTGGTAAAATTTCATGGATATATTGTACTTTGAAATGCCTACACTGAATAATTTTTTCGAGACAAAAAAAACGGGGTGGCTGATGAGTTAACGTGGAATACGACACGTCAACGCAGCCACGTCAACTCAGCCACTACCCCGTTTTTTTTTTGGTCTCGAAAAAATTATTCAGTATGGGCATTTCAAAGGACAATATATCCATGACATTTTACCAAAATTTCATCCCCCCACTATTGTTGGTTCTCGAGATAATGATTAATGAAGTCTCAATTTTGTAAAAATCATAACTTCGTAACTACTGATCGGATTTAAACGATTAAAAAAAGAATCTTTTTTATTTTTTTTTGCCTTTTTCGAAAAAAAAATATGTCATCATCGGATAAAAGCTCATTAGACAGTTTTCGGGGTGAATTAACAAAAAACAATTTTTTCCTCGTCACTGATGCCTTGTTCCATTTTGAAAAAATTTTGCGGAGTTGTGTATCGCCTCCCTCTATCAGAAAAAAAAAATACTGAGTAGAATTCCGATTGGCCCTTTCGTGTAAAAAAAAAAAAATCGAAAAATTTCCCCGAAAACTGTCTAATGAACTTTTCTCCAATGACGGCATATTTTTTTTTCAAAAAGGGCAAAAAAAATTAAAAAGATTCGTTTTTTAGTCGTTAAAATCCGGTCAGCCGTTACGAAGTTATGATTTTCACAAAATTGAGAATTTATTAATCATTATCTCGAGAACCAACAATAGTGGGGGGACGAAATTTTGGTAAAATTTCATGGATATATTGTACTTTGAAATGCCTACACTGAATAATTTTTTCGAGACAAAAAAAAACGGGGTGGCTGATGAGTTAACGTGGAATACGACACGTCAACGCAGCCACGTCAACTCAGCCACTACCCCGTTTTTTTTTTGGTCTCGAAAAAATTATTCAGTATGGGCATTTCAAAGTGCAATATATACATGAAATTTTACCAAAATTTCGTCGCCCCACTATTGTTGGTTCTCGAGATAATGATTTGATATGCCCGGGAAAGCAGTGAAAAGGGGCAGCATTCTAGAGCATGTTTACAAACCGTACATTTGATACGCGTACCAAGCATGAGTGCAAGAGAGACATCCGAGCGGACCTTTCACTTGCACTGATACTTGGTACGCGTATCAAATAATTGCAAATAATCAAATGTAAGGTGTAAACATGCTTGTATTAGAAAATGCTGCTTCTCACGGCCGGAAAAATCCTAGATTAAAGGGACATCTGTTGGCGATTTTTGGCGACTTCAGAGAACTCTGAAGTCGGCGACTTTTGGCGACTTAGGTGACCTCTTGTGGCGACTCCAGGATTGAAATATCTGGCAACCCTGACTGCGTAGTGCCGCGCAGTGACGCGGTGACGCGTGACGCGTGGCTCGTGGCTTCGTAGATCGTAGAGCGTCACGTGTCGCTCGAAACTCGAACAATGCGTATTTTTCGCGTTTCCTCGATTTCACGCAGTTTTTCTTTTACCTCTCAACATTTCGAGTCATCGCGTAAAAAAAAGTGCGTTATTATTCGAGAAAGTTTAATCCGTGAAGAACCGCAGTCTCGTGCTTCGCCCTGACGAAATTTCCTCATGAATCGACTACACGTCGAACATAACCTGCCAGACGTATTTATTCGTGTCTTTTCTTCTCCCCATGATAAGCCGGATTATCATTGACAGCTCAGGGTAAGTGACTATCTCGTCTTCAAGACTCTTTTCATTGTCCTTATTATTTATATATTCATTTATTGTAGAAAATATCCTTTTTTATTTTATTTTTTTCTCTTAAATCGTACGGAATTTTTTTGGCTCTTACGCGTCCTCTCGATCCTCTCAATTTCCATATCAGATTAAACTTCTCGAGATCCCCTCGAAATTTTTCATTTGCCTTGTCTCTGCGTCTTTTACGCCGCTCTTTTCGCTTGTTGTCCCAGACACAGAGATCATACCCGTTACAATTTGGAGCGGGCTCGGTTTTTTATATTCACCTTTGCCGGGAAACTTTTTCGGACATTCCCAATAATTTACAGAAATGACGGAAGTTCTTTAACCCTGCTAAACGCCTAATCTCCGTCTACTCCGTGACTACTTTGTCGAACAAGAGCGATAGAAACTTCCTGAGAGGCGAGATCCCAATGGATCGAATATTTTTTATTACGATTATCGAAAACCTGTTCGATGTCATCTACTGGCTACTTCTGAATTTTTCTCATTAAAATTTTTTTCAATATTCAAGAAAATAAGAGAGCCAAATTTTATTTAAAAAATTCCGAATTTGCGAACACAGATTGGACAAACGGACGCTCATGTTTGATACTGAATTTGATCGGAGATAACAAAAATATGGTCTAGGTTTTCCAGAATTTATGGATTTATTTTTATCTATTTTTTTTTTTTTTTTTTCAACTAAAATTCGTGGATCTCATAAATTTGTAACTAAACGAGAGAGGTGCGATAATGAGAAGGAAATTTTGAATTTGTACGATTTTAATTTATGATGGAATTATTTTTAATAATAATCATAAAAAATTCATTGATAGCAATAAATTAATTATCATTCATTGTGATAATAATTAATTTAATTTTTCATGGTTCTTCATTTTATTATGATCAATGGTTTTTAAAATTTTACAAAGCGGGTTCCAAATTGGCCACCTCCACGCGGTGGAACCTGGGAAATTCATGCTTTGACAATATTATTTATTGTAAAAGCATGAATTTGCTAACGGCTGAATTTGCGTTTTTTTTTAAATTGTGCCTTAAAATGGCTGGTAATCATACCATTAAATAATTTCAATATGCGACTCTTGCATGCTTGCTACGGAAATGTAAATTTTTTAATGTAAATTTCTTGAATCGTTGGGGTTAATTTGCAAATGATTCTATTTTTCAGGTCATGTTTTACGCATTGTAGGTCAATTTTCACTATTACCATGTTGCATCTATTTCCTTAGGTTACAGGTTATTTATGTCATGTTTTCACTATTATACGACGTATACAACATTTTTCCATCGATCATGTACTTCAGAACAAAACGTTTTAGGTTTTCACGTTTTTTCATTGCTCCAGGGACTCCTTCTTACATCTAAGTCAGCCCGTTGTGCCTTAATGTTAAAATTCCGCTATCTAAGCTTAAGCTAACATTAAGATTTCTCATTGACTGATTAAATATAATATTTCTATCCGGATATAGGCAGGTATAAGCATAAGGTTGCAACTTTCAATCGGTATAAAATACCAACCCCCTATATTTAAGTTAGTCCGTTGCGTATTAAATTTAAGGAATTCTCATCGCAATTTAAGCTAATATTAAGATTTCTAGTGAACTAAATATAATATTTTAATCCAGGTACAGGCAGGTATAGGTATAAGGTTGCGATTATCAATTGGTATAAAATACCAACCCCCTATATCTAGGTTAGTCTTATTACGTATTAAATTTAAGAAATTCTCATCGCAATTTAAGCTAATATTAAGATTTCTAGTGAACTCAATATAATATTTTTATCCAGATATAGGCAGGTATAGATATAAGGCTAAGATATCTTAATATAAATACGAACCCCCTCTGTCGACAGAGAGGGTTGGTATTCAAACAAAGCGGGAGCTTTTTTTTTTTTTTTGTTAGTTTATGTAGCACAATGAAGAAGAGATTGTTCTGGACACTTGTTGCTTGAGATTGGGTCTAGCGCAGCTTCATAACGTTTCTCTTTGACATTGCTGGTATTTTCGTATTTTGGCGAAAATAGAAAATACCTTTGCTATCCTCAATTTCGTAATTATTTCCGCTTTGTTTTTGATTGGCCTCAGGCTTTGTTACGTAGGCAGAGTGGATTAGGCCTATAGGGGATACCACTTAAAAAAAAACGCGCCCACGTTTGCTCTACCTCCGTGGTGGGTGTGGAAATGAGCAAGTCGCAACTTTCATTAGCTCTAGGGGTTTTGCATTTCCATGTATGAGAAATCAATTTATATAATAAGAATGTGAAATTATTAATAATGTAATCTGTGTAATAATAAAGCATTTTTAATACAAAATTGGGTTTACATTTTTTTTTCAATGGATTCGATGGATATACGCATTACTATAGCGATATACATATTTATATTCTAATGCATGAAGATTTCGGGCACAGGAAGAATGCTGATCGAACGAGACAGGTTTGATTCAATTAGAACAGCATATCATACATATTTTTTATCTCTTTTTTTTCATAGTGATTACTTTGTTCTGATATTAATGTATTTCATATTATGTGTAATACGTACTTCGTTAACTCTGATAATAAAACATTTATAATTTATTGAAGTAAAATGAAATAACAGGTAAAGTTGTCAAATAAATTTAAAAAAAAAATTTCAGTTATCCCCCCCCCCCCCCCCCCATCCGACGATATCATTTGGCTTTTGCATATCCCCTCAGTCCTCTCAATTTCCATAATTCACTTGACTTCTCAGGATCCTCCATGAATTTTTAATTTGCCTCGTCTTCGTGTGTTCCATGCCGCCCTTCCTGCTCGTAGTCTCGGAGACAGACACTGTCTTACAAATTTGAGCACGATCATTATTTTGCCATTTTCTAAAAACTTTTCTCGACAATCCCCCCAAGATTAACAGAAAGAACAAGGAGTCTTTAGTCATCCTAGACGCCTAATCTTGCGACTAGAGGGTTACGAGTAATTTTTCCCAATGGTACGACTACGCTTCGAATAAGAATGATAGAAACGTCTTACAGGACAGTGACCCAACAGAGTTGTATCGTCTCGATTATTGAGATCCTACATGACGTCTCTACAAAGGTTTCCTGAATTTTCATTTATTATCTTAATTATCTTTATTATCGTTGTATGAAAAAACAAGACAGCCAAATTCTCCAAATTGGCGAAAAAAGATTGTCTATTTTACGGGCAAGGGGATGATCGTATTTTCAAAAACATCAGATCGGATTTACAAAGAGAATTAATTTTTTTTTCACAAAAGTTTGTTGACGAGCTTGTACATTTGCAATTTATATGAGAGAGATGGGATGGCAATTTTGAATTAGCACGATTTTTTCGTTATGCATTATTAAAAATTAATGAATTAATGGTAACAATTAATTGAATATAATTACTTTCAATGATAATTTAATATGTAATGATTGTTCATTTAATCATGCTTGATGATTTTTTTTTTATTTTTCGTAGCGGGTTCCAAGTCAGCCACCTCCACGTGGTGGAACCTGGGGAATTCATGTTTCCACAATATTATTTATTGTAAAAGCATGAATTTGCTAACGGCTGAATTCACTTTTTTTTTAAATTGTGCCTTAAAGTGCCTGGTATTCATACCATTAAGGATGTATGAGCACAAGGTGGCGGGAAATGAGCGGAAACGTGGGCGCGGGTGAGCGCGGTGAGCGAGGGGCACGCATGAAACAAGAGAGAGTCGGACCGCTCATTATGCGACACCCGCGAAAAATTTCCTTAAAATCGATAATTGTATGTCAAAAGGTTCGTCAACCCCCATTTTTTATGGAACGTATGTAATCGTGATAGTTTTCTGAACATTTAACAGTTTTAATATTGATCGTATCTGATCGTGAAAGATACGAATTTCTGTTTCAAAGTTGCGTCAGCCCAGAATTCGTATATGGCGTGGGATAAATATCTTGATTTCACGAATTAATAACTCGCGTAAAGAGTCGTTGACCCACTTTGAAATTTTACAGGTTTTATCATATACACTTCTGCTACACCATATAAAAAATTCAGATTTTTATATGATCGTGAAGCTAGTGCTCATACATCCTTAAGTAATTTCATTACATGACTCTTGCGTGCTTTTACCACAGAAAAAACTGTTTGCATGCATTTTCTATGTTCCTTTCTAATAATGTGATTCTATGCATTTTCTTTTATTGCGCTTAAGATGTGTGTGTATATATATTTGCTTGATATCGCTTGAATCAATGAAATTAACATGCAAATGTTTTTTTTTTCAGGTTATCTCTCACGTATTGTAGGTTAAGTTTCACTATTACCATGTCGCATATATATTTCTCCGGTAACAGGTTGTTTATGTGTCATGTTTGCTCTAGTACACGACGCATAAATTTTTTTAATCGATCGTGTCCATCGTTGGGAAAAAATGTTATGGGCTTTCAGGTTTTCTTATCGCTCTAGGGACTCTTTCTTGCATCCAAGTTAGCCTGTTATTAGGCCTTAATGTTAAGAGGTCGCTTTGTAAATTTAAGTTACAATTAAAGATATCTATAGCTTGATTTAATATAACATTTCTATTCAGATATAGGCAGATTATACGTGTATAAGGTTGCAATTTTCAATCGGTATAAAATACCAACCCCCTAGATCTACGTTAGCCCATTGCGGCTTAATATTAAAAGATTCACATCGCAATTTAAGTTAATATTAATATTTCTAGTTGAATAATAAAATATTTTTTCCATGTATAGGCAGGTATAGATATAAGGTTAAGATTGTTAATCGATATGAAATACAAATCCCCTAGATCTGTTAGCCCATTGCGGATTAATATTAAAAAATTCACATCGCAATTTAAGTCAATATTAAGATTTCTATTTGAATAATATAATATTTTTATCCATATATCAGGTATAGATATAAGGTTAAGATTTTCAATGAACATAAAATACCAATCCCCTCTATTTACAGAGGGGGTTGGTATTTAAACGAAGTGGAAGCTTTTTGTTAGTCTCCGTAGCACAATGACGAAGAGATTGTTCTGGACACTTGATCCTCGACTATTTTGTTGGGGCGCAGCTCTATAACGAGACTCTTTGTCGTTGTCGGTACTTTACATTTCTCGAAAATATAAAATGCCTTTGCTACCCTCAATACCGTAATTACTTCCTCTTTGTTTTGCAGTTCTTTCAGGGCAATATTCTTTGTAAAGTTTAGTGTCTTATATTTTTTTTCGAACATAACTTTCGAAAACGTTCGATGCGTATATTCAAGCTAAAATTAAAATTTCTAGTCGATTAATATAATATTTTTATCCATATATAGGCAGGTATAGATATAAGGTTAAGATATCTTAATATAAATACGAACCCCCTCCGTCAACAGAGAGGGTTGGTATTCAAACAAAGCGGAAGCTTTTTTATTTTTGTTAGTTACTGTAGCACAATGACGAAGAGATTGTTCTGGACCATTGAAGCTAAGATTGGGTTAGTTCCACCTTCATAACGATTCTCTTTGACATTGCTGGTATTTTCGTATTTTGGCGAAAATAGAAAATGCCTTTGCTACCCTCAATTTCACAATTACTTTCGCTTTGTTTTTTAATTGGCCTCAGGCTTTTAGGTATGCAGGGTGGACTTAGGCCAATATGGGATACCACTTGAAAAAAAACACGCCCGTCTTTTGTAGTTGACGTGGTTTAATATATTTCCATGTCTAAATATAAGCAGGTATACGTTAAAAGGCTAAGATTTTCAATCGTTATAAAATACCAGCCCCCCAGATCTATAAGTTAGTCCGCTGCGTATTAATGTAAGAGATTCTCATCGCAATTTAAGCTAATATTAAGATTTCTAGTTGAATAATATAATATTTTTATTCATATATAGGCAGGTATAGATATAAGGTTAAGATATTTTAATATAAATACGAACCCCCTCCGTCAACAGAGAGGGTTGGTATTCAAACAAAGCGGAAGCTTTTTTATTTTTGTTAGTTTCTGTAGCACAATGACGAAGAGATTGTTCTGGACCATTGAAGCTAAGATTGGGTTAGTTCCACCTTCATAACGATTCTCTTTGACATTGCTGGTATTTTCGTATTTTGGCGAAAATAGAAAATGCCTTTGCTACCCTCAATTTCACAATTACTTTCGCTTTGTTTTTTAATTGGCCTCAGGCTTTTAGGTATGCAGGGTGGACTTAGGCCAATATGGGATACCACTTGAAAAAAAACACGCCCGTCTTTTGTAGTTGACGTGGTTTAATATATTTCCATGTCTAAATATAAGCAGGTATACGTTAAAAGGCTAAGATTTTCAATCGTTATAAAATACCAGCCCCCCAGATCTATAAGTTAGTCCGCTGCGTATTAATGTAAGAGATTCTCATCGCAATTTAAGCTAATATTAAGATTTCTAGTTGAATAATATAATATTTTTATTCATATATAGGCAGGTATAGATATAAGGTTAAGATATTTTAATATAAATACGAACCCCCTCCGTCAACAGAGAGGGTTGGTATTCAAACAAAGCGGAAGCTTTTTTATTTTTGTTAGTTTCTGTAGCACAATGACGAAGAGATTGTTCTGGACCATTGAAGCTAAGATTGGGTTAGTTCCACCTTCATAACGATTCTCTTTGACATTGCTGGTATTTTCGTATTTTGGCGAAAATAGAAAATACCTTTGCTATCCTCAATTTCGTAATTATTTCCGCTTTGTTTTTTTTTTATCCCATTTAATTTTAGTTTCCAAAATTAGGCAGATATAGGTAGAGACCGCGTTTCCATTGGTGGAGTTGCTACAATTATATTGCTACAACCCCATCGGTGTAAAGGTAGTCAGAGTGGATTAGGCCTACAGGGGATACCACGGAAAAAAAAACGCACCCACGTTTGCTCTACCTCCGTGGTGGGTGTGGAAATGAGCGTTTCGCAATTTTAATTTTAGCTCTACAGGTGCTTTGCATTACGATGCATGACATATTATGAATTTATCTTATAAGAACGGAAAAATACTATTAATAAAATATGTATAACAATATAAAGTTCTTCTACTACAAAATCGTGTGTGATATTTTTTTTTTTTGTCAATTACATATGGTTATATGTAACTTGCTGTATATTTATTTAAACAAATTTACATTTTTCAGCATTTTATTGTAAAAATTCAATACCCGATAATAAAGAAGTTGCATGTAAACGATTTTCTCCTTTTTTTTTCATTATCATTCTGTCACAGTTAAATGTTTTTTTGAAGTTAATAAACATTGCATTAATTTATTTAAGCAGGTAAGTTATTATTTCTTAAGGTGTAAAAATTGTAAGAAATTTACGGGCTTTGCGGGCCGAGTGACGTCGCAATACCCCTCTGTACTCTATAGGGCAAGGTTTCGCTCGGATTTTTCACCTAGAGTTATCTTCTGGATAAATGAGTTAATCCATGTTAAAAGCATACGATATTCATCAGATAACTTTATTCGTCGGTTAAAATATTGGCGAAAATAAATCATTGGTGTGTGTAATATAAATTACAGCATATATGCTGTAACTTTTAAAAAAAGAATCAAGGATACATGAAAGCGACATCTGCAAATTTGCCAAGAACAGAGTTAGAGATGTGTCCCTAACGCAAAAATAAACGCTTTTTCTGGTGTTGATGCAGTCGTATTTTCGCAACATGGTACAAAACAATATTTTCACACTTTCTTCGATTGTTCACAGGTACATTAGCTTGGTTGAATCTTATTTCCAGGCTACATAAAGATTTTTTGGGTAAGGAATGATCAGCTGCTTGAATTTCTTAATTTTACCGCTAGAGGCGCTGCTGCACTGACGTGTCGTGACGTCACTGTCACGTGATATATGTTTGAGATGCAACTGAATTTTCAAGCTGGTACAATAAATCAAATAACAATAATAATGAATAACCGACAAAACCTATATGTGAATCATTTCGATTTTGATCTGATTTATTCATAAAAATTAGAAAAACCCTTAATTTCCCATAGTCATTAGAATAGGCTCTTGCTGTGCCCGTGGGTGGTTATAGAAAAAAAATTTATGTGGGCTCCTCTAGCCCCCACAATATCATGGTTTATTAGAATAAATTTGACTTAAACAAAAGAAAAAATATGTATATATAAATAAATAAATTAATTAAAATGAAGTAAACAAAATAAAATAAAACGTTGAATAATTATCTTTTGAATCATTTAAAAGTTGAAAATACTGCTAGTTCTCTATATTATGCAATTCAACAAATCCCTTACAGCAGCAAGTTTCTCTCTACTTGCAAATTAAAAAAACAATGGCTAGGAAAATACGCAGGAAGAAGTAAAATCTCACAAAACATGTATAATGTTAGTTTATTTTTTCGACATTTTAGGATGCATGGACAATTATTACATAATAATTTTATATAATGAGATATTTTTTCTTAGCGGTAGTTTGTAAGTTTCGACTTGTGCGTGTGTGTGTGTGTTTCACGTTTTTTTTAATCTCTTTGTTTCTTATTCCTTTTTTTTTGCTTCCAACAAAAATTTAACAGATCCACTCGTTTCACGGAGACGAATCGTTCGATCGTCGCGAACTATTAAATGAATCATGAAATACGCGTGCTCTTGGGTTATTAATCGTCGATTAAACGTTATTATTATTGATATTATTATTATTTTTATTTGTTCGTTTTCTTCTCATTTTTTTTTTAATTACTTTTCTTTCATCAATCATTTATCAATATTGTAATCATTATATTACCATTAATTATTATAATTACGATGTAACGCTATAACTAATTTTTTTCTTTGTTTTTTCTCGTTTCTTTGGTCAATGATTATATCGATGGACCAATGCCAAAGGGGCGTATCGGTAATGTTTAAGCATAGCTTACACGCCCCTACGGAATTTAACCATCGATATTAATTCATTCGTAATGATAGAAAGTACGTCACGATGCAGTGTACAACGAATATAGTGATCAGTTGAACTGTCAATCCCTTTTTTTGTCAATACACATACACGCATACACACACACACACATACACCGTTAATAAGTCTTTAATTTCATGAATTATAGATGAAGAAAAATTTTTAGACCAGATTTAAGATGTGGAGGGGGTCCGAGGGTGATCGAGCTGGCATAAAATGACTCGAACAGCGTTGTTTTTTTTCTTTCTTAATTAAAATTTTACTTCCGAGTAAGAAGTTTGGAATAGACAAATTTCGGGTCCATATTTTTTATCTCCCGCCAATTGTAATTGGAGAAAAAACGAAATTCGTAAATTGATCTCGAATGAGTTTTGATGGAAAAAAAAAAAAATTAATTCAATAAATTGGATCTACGAGTCGTCGCGGAATGCCCCACGTCTCTCGGGATGCAAAAAAAAAAAAAAAACGACGCAGAGCTGCATTATTCGAACGCGTGAATTATTGCTGATTTTTTTTTTTCATTTTTCTTTCTCTCCGTTTCCGGTATGAATTTTTTTCCCCCTATTTAACCACGTATATATTTCTCGCCCTTAATTTTGATCCCTCAATTTTTCAGACTCCGCCACCTGTTTGCTATTATTGGGACCAAAACAAAAACGTATTGACACAAAAAGAAAACCCAAGAATTTCCAAAAGTCATCAAATTCATCAAACTAAATGATTATAGACAAATTTTGAATATTCATGTATAACCCCTTAATTTTTTCAGGCTCCCCCGCCTGGTTATCATTATTGGGACCAAAACAAACGTGTTTGTCGAAAAAAAAACCCAAGAATTTCCAAAAGTCATCAAATTCATCAAACTAAATGATTATAGACAAATTTTGAATATTCATGTACAACCCCTTAATTTTTTCAAGCTCCCCCGCCTGATTAATCATTATTGGGACCAAAACAAACGTGTTTGTCGAAAAAAAACCCAAGAATTTCCAAAAGTCATAAAATCCATCAAACTAAATGATTATAGACAAATTTTGAATATTCATGTACAACCCCTTAATTTTTTCAAGCTCCCCCACCTTGTTATCATTATTGGGACCAAAACAAACGTGTTTGTCGAAAAAAAAACCCAAGAATTTCCAAAAGTCATCAAATTCATCAAACTAAATGATTATAGACAAATTTTGAATATTCATGTACAACCCCTTAATTTTTTCAAGCTCCCCCGCCTGATTAATCATTATTGGGACCAAAACAAACGTGTTTGTCGAAAAAAAAACCCAAGAATTTCCAAAAGTCATAAAATCCATCAAACTAAATGATTATAGACAAATTTTGAATATTCATGTACAACCCCTTAATTTTTTCAAGCTCCCCCACCTTGTTATCATTATTGGGACCAAAACAAACGTGTTTGTCGAAAAAAAAACCCAAGAATTTCCAAAAGTCATAAAATCCATCAAACTAAATGATTATAGACAAATTTTGAATATTCATGTAAAACCCCTTAATTTTTTCAAGCTCCCCCGCATGATTATCATTATTGGGACCAAAACAAACGTGTTTGTCGAAAAAAAAACCCAAGAATTTCCAAAAGTCATAAAATCCATCAAACTAAATGATTATAGACAAATTTTGAATATTCATGTAAAACCCCTTAATTTTTTCAAGCTCCCCCGCATGATTATCATTATTGGGACCAAAACAAACGTGTTTGTCGAAAAAAAAAACCCAAGAATTTCCAAAAGTTATAAAATCCATCAAACTAAATGATTATAGACAAATTTTGAATATTCATGCATAACCCCTTAATTTTTTCAAGCTCCCCCGCCTGATTATCATTATTGGGACCAAAACAAACGTTTTTGTCGAAAAAAAAACCCCAAGAATTTCCAAAAGTCATAAAATCCATCAAACTAAATGATTATAGATAAATTTTGAATATTCATGTATAACCCCTTAATTTTTTCAAGCTCCCCCGCCTGATTATCATTATTCGGACCAAAACAAACGTGCTTGTCGAAAAAAAACCCAAAGTTTTGCAAAATTCGGAAAAGTCCTCAAAGTAAATAATTACCAAAGTTTTTTTTTACACAAGTCAACTAAAAAGCAAACGCGCGCGTGAGCTAGTAGCTAAAAAAATGGAGGAAAAAAATCTGAAAAAATTATGGCACGTGTTTTTCCAATGCAGACACCAAGCCTGTGTAACTTACAAAAATATCCCCCGATAGTGAAGCCCAAACTTGGCCGATAATTCATGTTTTTTTTTTTACTCTTCTATATATATTGCACGGCTTATCCGAACAATTATAATCGGCTCGGACAAAAATGATCCGCATACTTTTTGGGGTTTAATATTTCCATCCTAAACAAAAAGCTTATTCCCATTGTGAGAAATAAAAAAGCAAACAATTTTCAATATTTTTCTGATTACGTGTAATATTAAATCGAAGTTACATAAAGATAGATTTACGATTATATTATTATTTATTATTTATCGTTACGTCGATTCGTTCTTGAGACTGCCGTTGACACGTTCAAACGTTTTATTTTCGTCGGATCTCCTCCTGCCTGGCAAGATATACAAAAATTTCAACGATTTTTTTTTTTTTTTTTTTTTTCACGTTCACGAGCACGAGAAGTGTGGCCTCGAGTAAACTCACATAAT
The DNA here is from genome assembly GCA_963564615.1 of Rhorus exstirpatorius. Lineage (NCBI taxonomy): Eukaryota > Metazoa > Arthropoda > Insecta > Hymenoptera > Ichneumonidae > Rhorus > Rhorus exstirpatorius. Next base: position 32,120,115 of record OY751315.1, on the reverse strand, counting down.
TAGCTTCGATAAGTCGTTTCAGCATCTCCTGTAGCCTCTCGAACGTTCTTCTCATGCTCCCACCGGGATTCCTGTACTCCTCTGATTCCTCACTGTTCGTCGTGTGATTTTCCTCATGAAATTTTCTTCCCGATCGAACAATATCCAGCGATTTGTTTTTCATCATAATATTGGAAACTCTCGCTGCTGAGATAGCTGGAATTTCGGTTATTCCTGGTCCCAGGGTTATTCCTAAAAGTTGAAAAAAAAAAAAAAAACAAACAAACAAAATACGCCAAATTTTCAGAATATTCAAACGAGATGTCCAAAAATTTTCACCTTTTTCTTTTTAAGTTACTTTTTTCCAGAATTTTAAAGATAATCGAGTTTCGAGATACACCAAATTATAAATTTGCTAATTTCTTTTTTTTTTTTCCCTCCCAAATTATTTATCTCACCGGGAAAATAGTTCATCGCGGAAAAAAGTTGCTCGGACCTCGCGCGGTGTCTCATCGAATTTAACTTTTGCCTGTGTCCGTGAGGCAGGAAAATAAAAATTAAAAAAAAAATAAAATAAAATACACACCATGATCGTCCAGAGCTCCGACTTTTTCGTTCTTCGATGATTCTCGCGAAACATTGGCATTCGTCACCGAACGAAGATCCTTTGGATTGGAATTTTTGCGGCTCGTATCCTTTGGGGAATAAAAATTCAAAATTGATCCATATGGGCCGGGGAGAAAGACATTATTTTTTTTTTTTTTTTTCTTTTTTTCTTCAGAATTTATAAAATACAATTTGACTCTCACTTTTGCAGAATCCTGAACGCTCGTTTTCGACATATTATTTCGATTAGGATTTTTCAACGCGTTCTCGCGTCTCTCCGCATCCTCCTTTTCTCCATTTATTCTGGAAAAAAAATTCATGGTTGTTACGCATTATTGACTCAAAGATTCCCGGACTTTTTCAGGTTTTCCCAACACAGGTTTTGCAAATATTCCAGGGAAATTGGGATCAAATGAAGAACGTGTGCATGGAAAAACGAGCATTTTTACAAATTATACGGGACGGATTATATGCATAAGAATAGCAATGAATTGTTTTTGTGGAAAAAAAAAAAACACTTTTAACCGCACTTGAAAAAACATTGAGAGAATTCTCAATTCGATCTCGATATTGAAAAATAAATACTGAGCTGGATAATATAATTTTTTTTAAGTTCAAATACACGAAAATGTTAAATATTAAAATAAAAAATTTAAAAAAATAAACTGAACAGAAGCAAATATCGAACCTGATTCTTTATTATAAACGGAAATTTTTATGTCGGTGCCGATAAATGAAAAATAAATACAAACACTTATCTATAATAATAATTGTGTAGTTGCGTATCGACAAATCGAATGCCGAAGCGCAGCTCAAGAGCTTTGGAGTAAATAAGTTTTTAGTTTTTGAAATTTTCATTGTTTGACACTGACGTAACTTTTGTTGTATACAATAAAGAATAATATGAATATTAAAAATATAAAAAAAATATTTATTTTTATACTTTTCAGTTTTTTTTTTTTTTTTTTTTTTTTTTTTTTTTTTTCAAGTTGATTTCATTTTTCGTAATTCCGGCAAAAAGTAAATTCTGTAAAAATTCCAGAGAAATTTTCTAAATTCCCTGACTTTTCCCTGATTATTCCGGTAGGAAATAAATTCCAACATCGCATTATCGTCTTCGTTCGGAAAATTCGAAAAAAAAAAAATTCGATGAACATTCGATAAATCATATTGATTAATTAATTGATAAATGGCGACAAACTTGGCGTAGAGATCCTTCATAATTTTCGTGAGAATTTGCGTTTGCGAGAGACTGACGAGTTCATAATTGGAAATCCTTCCGTTTAAAAAATCAAGAAAATCATTTTCAATCTGTTCGGCCCTTTTTGCGGAAATGTTCATCGCAGCTTCCTGACGATAGAACATCTCGTTGATGAGCAATTCTCGCTTCAATCGTTCGTTCTCGTCTTGCAATTTCTCCACGAACATTGCGCTCTGAGGCCTGACGTTGTACGTTACTTTCGTGACTGGAATTTTAGCCATTTTTACCACGAAACGTAGCGTCGACAATGTTACCTCGAGATCCTCCCTTGTGACCCTGACATGGCCGATGAATCTGAAAATTATTCATATTTGATTCAGCAGAGGAATTCAAATATCTGGGATAATTCGAGCTGGGCCCATGGGGGAAAAAAAAAAAAAACGACAGGGAAAATGCAGTATGGTGTAGAAATATGGGAAATGAGTGATACAGGCAAATTTGAGAGGGACACAGAGCTAGGTATTGCAAGATGGCACTGGGTGCGAATGGAACAAGAATGGAAGAGAATTGCGAGTGCCTACTATGAAATATTTGATAAGATAAAAAGCGTCAAGGTACATTGGAGAGTTGATAAGAATTGAGAGCATAGGATGACCAAAAATTTGCTTGCTGGAAGATATAAAGGCGATCAAAAATGATGAACCGTCGAAATGGGTGAAGAATTTATTTAAAGTTTCAAAAGATATGGAAATAGAAGACATAATAACGATGATAAGAGAATCGAAGAGTCGTGGGAAAGAACAGAGACAAAAGAATAAAAGAGGGGCTGGAAAACTTAAAAAAAAAAAGTTAATCCTAAGAAAGGAAGAGGAAAAAATTGGAAAATCGTCGTACAATGCCATGTACAAATGCATTATTGTAGAAGGATGATATGCCTTGGAAATACTGGTCTGAAAAGGCTGGCTGAATGGAAGGGACAAAGAAATGTGAACAAGATTAAGATGTGGAAATCATAGGAAGGGCAGAAAGGAAAGGAGAAAAAGATTGGAAGTGCAGGATATGTAGAGAACAAGATGAGACGATGGAGCATCTATGTAAAAAAAAAAAAGTAGAGAGCTAGTAACGGAGAAAGAAAGAATGCAGACGAGTGAATGGAAGAAATTGATGAATGGGCAAAAATACAAAAAGGGATGCTTGATTGCCATAGGGAAATGGAGATGGTTTGTAAAAAAAGTGAGTAAGGAGGAAGAGAAAGAGACGAAGCAGAGGAATAAATGAAGATTAAGAGATTTAGGTTTGATAGCACGATATGCATTTTAAGGATATTGTTAGAAAATAAGTAAAGGAATATATACGCTGTATTACATTATATTATTTTGTAAAAAAAAACGTGACAAAGTTATGCAAATAAAACACGATTATTGATTGATTGATAATATTTGAGTAAAAAAAAAAAAAAAGAATGGCTGTAACTTGCAAAAAATTGGAGTGTAAAATTGAATTCAAATCAAAAATATAAATAATAAAATCAACGAAATTCACAATTATTAAATATGATTTTGATGAAAAAGGAAAGAAAATAAATTTTATAACAAAAAGATCATCCGTACCGTATGATTGAGTTGAAACTGAGAGTATCGCCCAAGTATTTCAATAAGCAACTGGAACGTCCGAATGGACTCGTTTCGATTTTTCTCAAATTTTCGAAATACTGCTCGAGCTCCAGTTTCATCGAATTCGCTGAAATAACGTCGCGCGCAGTTTTCGAGCAACTTGAATTTCCGGTGTTATCGATACCAGCCATTTCCACGATGTGAATCTTCGTGAGAAAATTAGAAGTATGAATGAAATTTTTTTTTTCAATCATTGGGTCGCAAAATGTAGAGTAAGTAAAAATAATGAGGACGTATTTGTTTATTTTTCGTTAAAAATGACAGATGCACCTGTTATAGGCAATTTAATTTCACGGATTTTGATATATATATATATATATATATATATATATATATATAGATATAGCGTAACATGTGTGACGTCACAATGTTATATTTTTCAATTTTTTTTATATTGACGGCAATTTTGATTTAAATAAAAAAATAAAAAATACGTACTAAATATTTTTTCCTAAACTACCAGATTTTGAAATAAAAAAATTTCATTTATACTCCCAATTTTTACGGTGTACTGCGAGGAGCATTTTTTTTTTGCTTTTATCAAATTAAATTGTGATGTTTGAGTGTTAATTTTTTTTTTTTTTTTTCTCAGAAAATGTTGACTTTTGTCTCGAAGAGTCAGGATTAAAGTTTTTTTTAAATTTGTTTGTTAATTTTTTTTTCAACGGATCGTGCGAAAAATTAATTATCGAGAATAAATACTTTGGAGAATTTTGAAACTTTGAAATGTAATATTCTTATACCTTTCTGCCGAAAGGTATAAAAAAAAATTCATGTCCCTGACGTTCGTTTTTTTTTTTAATTTTTAAATCTTTAATTGACTTTTAAATGCTCCGGGAAGCTCGGCATTACCGTGGCCTCGGTAACAACGGCCCACGATGTTATCAAGCTTGTATTGCGAATGTGAAAAGTAATCACTGACGTGCCCAAGTGACAAACAGGATATTCGGAGATTTCGGCGATGGCTCTTCGTCCTTCACCTTCGAAAATGTATTTCAAAGCATCTTTCTCATCCTTAACAGTGACTTTCTTGAGGCTCTGATTAAAAAAAAAAAAAAACAATGCCACTGATATAATATCAATAAAAATTTTTATCGATCGATGGCTATGCTGAGAAAAAAAAAACCGTCTAAATCATTTGAATAAACGAATCTTTAATAGACTAATTTTTGTTTCCATATAGTACTTGTGAGGATGAGAAAAAGTTTTTCTATTTTTTTTTTTTTTTTTTTCGAAAATAGTGATCGAGTCTTTTGGTTTTTACAATTTGAATATAGTCCAGGGACATGGGATATTTAATTTGAAACAAATTGCCAAAAAAGATTGAGATTTTATGAATTTTTGAATTTTTTTTTGTAAAATTTCAGCGATTCTTCCGGGTATTAGAATAATTTTAAGATTTCGGGCTAATGGTTTTTTTTTTTTCACGAATTATTTCGAGAATTGGTGATATAAAATTTGACGAGAATAAGACGAGGGGATTCGGTTATTACGAAATTTTCGAGTTTTCTGAAAATTTAACAAAACTCAGTAAAAAAAAAATCGTGTAATTTCGAAATTTGGACAATCGTTTGCGTCATTATTTTATCTCGCCTGCGAAGCTTCCTCATTGAGAAAGCTAAAAATAATTAAAAAAAAAAACCCCCACTTGCTCATAGCAGGAGCTTCGTCAATGAGCTAAGTATAAGTATAAGTATAAGTATAAGTATAAGTATAAACGATACGAGACTTTTTTTTTTCTTTACCTTGAGTAAATCGTGGCTATTGTTACTTTCGTAAATTTCGTTATTCAGATTCAACAGATCCTTGAATTTTCTTCCATGAAATTCCACATAGCCAAGACTGTAGTGAATTTTACTTGTACGCTTCCTACGTTTCTTCTCGATCATCAAATCTGCAATGAGCCTTGGTACGAGTCCTCTGTGCTAAATTGAAAAAAAAAAAAAATTATCAGCAAAAATCCATTAAAATTCACAGGCCGATTGATTGAAAATTAAATATATTTTTTTTCCTTTCTCTCACCTCCCAATTATTTTGTAGACCACCGGTGGTAAAGCTCTTTCCGGTTCCCGTCTGTCCGCAGCTTACAAGCACGAAATTCGCACCATCTAAAACGCTTCAAATCACTCTTTTTTTTTTTTTTTTCTTCTTCATCCAAAGATCGCATCGTCAAGGTCTTTCGTGCGTTTGATGGGGGAAAAAAAATATATATATATTCACTCATTAATTATGTCTCTCGTTGTTTCGCGATAAATCTCTTTCTGCGACGAGTCATAAAAGATCCCATTGGTAAAAAATTTCCAATAGAGAGGATCCTCTGTTTGAAAAAATTTTTCCTGCTTCATGTCTTGCAGGCATCTCACGTAAATTGTCTGTATTGGAGAAATATGACGATAGAGAGAAAGAGAGAGAGAGAGAGACAAACATCAGAGATTGTTAAATTGAGACAAAATTATGTTTAAGAAATTTTTGTTTCTTTATCAAATAGTAAAATAGTGTCATTTTATCTATTTTAATTATTATTATTAAGCAAATCAAATATTTTTCGTATAGATTGGTCATTTTTACGTTTTTTTTTTTTTTTCGACTTTTCGATATGTCCTCTCGAAATAACTCGAGGAACTTTTCGTTCCTATCGTGATACGTGAGAAATCTCAAAAATGAAAGACGAAGAAGAAAAAAAAAAGAAAAAACAAAATAATCCACTGGCCTGGCTTACTTTCTTGTCGTGACTGATCTTGGCGGAATTTTTACAACGTTCCAAAAGTGGCAAAATCCTAACGTAAACTTTGACATTATTCGTGTAATTGGCAGTCTCCTCGTCTTTCTGCATTACTATAATCTTTGCCCGTTTGGAAAGAATATATATTGGTTTTTTTTTTCTTTTTTTTTTCTTTTTCAATCAACGATGAATCCATCCATTTTTGTTGCTCAATAATTCTTTCGCGTGGATTCTCGTTAATGTCATAGCCATATTTCACACTTTTCGATTGACCAAATGACAGCTTCGATGGATCTGAACGTATGCACATGTAAATATATATATCGAAGTAAATTTACAATCGAAGATACCATAAAAAATGTTGAATAAATACTTATGCATTTATTTGAAGTAACGTATGTTATATATATACAGAAAGTGAGTGTCGTTTTGTTTATTTATTTTTTTTTCAAATTTGAGAGCGAAAAGAAGCTGACAAGATATTTTATCACTCGAGATTTGTCTCTCGTCTCTCTCTCTCTCTCGTCACAGCCCCGGGTTATCCTCGGGAGAGAACTCGAGCGAGGGAAAAAAAAAAAAATTCGTCAATTTTCTCGACGTTCATCGCTAATATTATTTAATCATTTATTTATTAAATAATAAATTTATTTAATTTTTTTTTTTTTTTTAATTTCATTTCTTTTTCCCCATTTTTTTCTTTCATTCCGATCTTCGATCTTTTTTTTTTTTTTCTAATACGAGTGCGCCATGACATAAATTTTCCTTTCTCTATTTCTCTTATTTTTACGATTCGGTTTGAGAGACAATCGAATCGTAATTTTTTTTTAAGTACAATTCGCAAATGACTCGCTTGGATCGAAGATCCAAAGTTTTCGTTTTCGTTTTTTTTTTTTTTTTCGCAATCATTATCCATATATAATATGTATATATATACACGCAACGATCTTGATTAACGATGATAGTTTGATTATCTAATTAACATTATAATAATTAGGCGTACGTTAAAAAAAGCTCGGAGGAACAGCGCAACGACAAAAGACCATATTTTTTTTTTTTTTTTTGAAAAATTAAAACAAAAAATGCATACACAAATATATATTGAGACATTCCACGTGCTTTTCAGCTGCATCTAAAAAAAAATCGAGTGTACCTGAATATGTTTTTTTTTTTTTTTTTTTTACGTTTCATTAATGCCTCGATGTGTGGCAAATTTCTGAGGTATAATATAGGCATCTTTTCTGGGAGGATTGAAAACGCGTGTGGAATGTTTTCTGCATATATATTTGTATATTTACAAGAATCTCAAGGGATTTTTTGATGAAAAAAAAAAAAGTGTCTGGGAATATTTAATACATATTATATATCGTCGTGGCGCGGATCGGAACTTTATAACGTGGAAGATTTTTTTAATTTCACATCTTTACGCGAATTTCTTCTGGCACCCTCTTTCTCTCTTTCTCTCTCTCTCTCTCTCTCTCTCTCTCTCTCTCTCTCTCTCTCTCTCTCTCTCTCACTTTCTCACTCTCGAACTCCATGAGCCTTTTTTTCTCTCGATAATTAATTTTTTTTCTGATAACAATAATAATTCCATTAATTGTGCGTGACGACGCGATCTAATCGCGCTTGAGGATTGGCACCGGAACGAGCGAGGTCGTATTTAAAAAATTTTTTTTTTTCGTTTCTTTTTTTCCTCTTCCTAAAGTGCTCTCAAAGTGGGCGCGCGCGCGCAAGACGTAGGTAACACTCAATCTTTGACAAGAAAAAAAAAATATGTATGTATATATATATTAAACAATTTCGTAACGTTATTTATAAAAGTTTTATACACTCATGTGAAAACTTGAAAATATCACTCGGTTTTAACTATAAAATAAGGGAAAACAAACATGAGTAAATTTATCGAAAAAAAAAAGGTTCGGGGTGAATACTCGTCACGAGAATCGGAAAATTTATCGATAATTGAAGAATGCCATTCGAAAAAATCTCGTAAATCCTAATAATTTCGTTCGATAAGAATTTCATTCATTCACATGATTCGAGATCAGTGGTTGGGCCGCATCCAATAAATTGGTAAGTAATTACAATTGAATTACAAATTATAGCTGTAATTTGTAATTGAAAAAATCAATTACAATTGTGCTTTATAATTGAAAGTAAAATCAATTACAAATTACAATTTTAATTGACATCCTTTTTCGAATCAATTACAAATTACAATTGTAATTTACATCTTTTTTCGAATCAATTACAAATTAAAATTGTAATCGACATCTTTTTTCGAATCAACTACAAATTAAAAAAGTAATTGACACTTTTTTCGAATCAATTACAAATTAAAAAAGTAATTGACACCTTTTTCAAATCAATTACAAATTACAAAAGTAATTGACACTTTTTTCGAATCAATTACAAATTAAAAAAGTAATTGACACCTTTTATCGAATCAATTACAAATTTAAAAAGTAATTGACACCTTTTTTCGAATCAATTACAAATTTAAATTGTAATCGACCTTAGTTTTGGAAACAATTAAAAATTACAAAAGTAATTGCCACTTTTTTTCGTATCAATTACAAATTACAAAAGTAATTGACAACTTTTTTCGAATCAATTACCAATTGTAAGTATTTGACACCTTTTTCGAATCAATTACAAATTACAAAAGTAATTGCCACTTTTTTTTCGTATCAATTACAAATTACAAAAGTAATTGACACCTTTTTCGAATCAATTACAAATTAAAAAAGTAATTGACACCTTTTTTGAATCAATTACAAATTACAAAAGTAATTGACACCTTTTTCGAATCAATTACAAATTGAAAAGGTAATTGACACTTTTTTTCGAATCAATTAAAAATTTAAAAAGTAATTGACACTTTTTTCGAATCAATTACAAATTAAAAAAGTAATTGACACTTTTTGCGAATCAATTAAAAATTAAAAAAGTAATTGACACTTTTTTCAAATCAATTACAAATTAAAAAGTAATTGACACCTTTTTAAAATCAATTACAAATTACAAAAGTAATTGACACTTTTTTCGAATCAATTACAAATTAAAAAAGTAATTGACACTTTTTTCGAATCAATTACAAATTGAAAAAGTAATTGACACTTTTTTCGAATCAATTACAAATTAAAAAAGTAATTGACACCTTTTTCAAATCAATTACAAATTACAAAAGTAATTGACACTTTTTTCGAATTAATTACAAATTTAAAAAGTAATTGACACTTTTTTCGAATCAATTACAAATTAAAAAAGTAATTGACACTTTTTTCGAATCAATTACAAATTAAAAAAGTAATTGACACCTTTTTCAAATCAATTACAAATTACAAAAGTAATTGACACTTTTTTCGAATTAATTACAAATTTAAAAAGTAATTGACACTTTTTTTCGAATCAATTACAAATTACAAAAGTAATTGACACCTTTCAAGTATGTGTGGGTGCAAATAATCATAATTGTGCAGGTGTCAATGAATGTAAGTACTGCATACCACTAGATATAAGGATATTTGGGTACACGTAGCATACGACCGGATTAAAAATATGCGAGTTGGCATGGATTGCCCCTCATATATCCAAGCGTATCTGTTAGGTATTTTGGGGTACATCCAGAAGTATGCAACTGTGTTGTTGCTTCGATTTGAATGTGGAACTTTACGCTGACCGAAAAATATGCGCCAGATTATGCGTCACACTTTCAATCAAGTTTCAACTGTCTCTTCCCTCGAGATCACTGGTCGCTTGATGCGCGAAAAGACTACGAATTGATTCGAAAAAAGACGTCAATTACATTTGGGAATTGTAATTGATTAAAAAAAAAAACGACGTCAATTACATTTTGAAATTTTAATATATTCGAAAAAAGATGCCAATCGCATCGTATTAATTTGTAATTGAATAAAAACAAAGGTGTCGAAATCTCAAAAAAAAAACAAAAAAACAGCCATATTGAGAGGTGATATTGATTTTGAAAAACCATCCGTATCATCAATCTTCGACTCGATTTTTCAGTGAATCAATTTATTTCAAATTATTTGGTAAAATGACTCTCGAGTATTTTTTTTTTTTTTTCTTCTCCTTCATTCCCTCGTAAAATTTGTGTATCCTCGAGCTACGAACTTTCGGGATGGGATCCTTCAATTTTCACGAAAAACGATCAATTCGAAGAAAAATAAAGAAAACTTGAAATAAACGAAAAAAAAAAAAGGGGAAAGGCTAATTTACTTTTCTCACCGCGCTTGTGCGCTCGCGGTTCAATTCTAATAAAATTTATTCTGCGCGTGTGCAGGATTGTGCGATGCGCTCTTCAAGACTGCGTCTAACATAGACTGCTCGCACTACGGTATCATCGAGTTTACGATTAATAAATTTTTTTTTAACGTCAAGTAGCGAGGCGCAAATATACGTGTATATGTATATATATATAGATATATATATATATATATATATATTTTTTTTTTTATAAAAAATTTAACGACGAACGATTTCTCGTATAGTGCAAAAAACACGAGAATGCGTGATGTATATATATATTTTCAAGGTAGATGAAAATTTTTTTTTTTACAAGCTTTAGTAGGATCTCACACAGCAAGAAAAAAAAATCGTACTTCAATTTTGTCACGATTTTTAAAAATTGCGTGCCTTGTTTTTCTTCCTCGTGGGGGCGACTCTTTGTTGAAGGAAAAACTTTCTTTTTTTTTTCCAGCGATTAAGATGCTTGACGTCTCGAGAGTACGAGAAAAAAAAAAATCGAAATATGTCAATTTCATGAAATAAATTTGCTTTAGAAATGAATTGGAGATTTTTTTTTTTCTGCTGGATTGCTGAAAATTTTCTTCGTATTTAAAAAAAAAAAGTCCCCGAGTGGATATGCACGTGCGTGCGTGTGTGAATTTTCAAAAATAAAATTAGCTGTAACATGGCATGAAATTTTTCAAACGATCGGAGCAGTGAACTTTTCATTTTGCTTGCATTACTTTAATTAATTTTCTTTTTCGAAAAATTCTCCATTCTTCCTTGAATTTTCCATCGAAGATGGCTACTTCTGTTCGTTACTTTTGTTTTTGTTTCTTTTTTTATGATTTACTTTTTTTTTTTCCTGGAATTCAAAAAATTACGAACGCTTTTTTTTTGTTTTTTTTGTTTCTTTGAAGCAAAGAGAGATGGGCATTAATGAAAATTGAAGCTCGTCAATGCAGAGCTCTCGGATAATTTTTACGTACACGAAGCTACTTTCATGAAGACCAAAAATAACCCTAAATCTCATATGGAAGAGATATTTGTGAATGTGGAAAAAAAAACCTACTCGACTATATTTTTCGTTAATCATCCAAAAATCGTATCTATACATTTTTTTTTTTTGCTGTATGAGATGATTCGTGACGCAATATGATATTTAGCAAAGATAGATTCGTATAAGCTCTGGAGTTTCCTCATGATCAATAATCCGTGCGATGAGTATGCACTTTTTTTTTTCCTCCCCGTAGAGAATAATGACTATCGTGTGGCAAAAAACAAAACAAAAAAAAAATACAATAAAATAGCCGGCTCGTTGAAATATTGCGCGGATCACGTGGCGGACGGATAAATACGTGATAAGAATATTTTCGTATCGAGCTGAGATTGTGATTCGTCGCGAAAGATTTACTTGGAAAAAAAAAAAAAAAAAAACTCGTGCAAATAATTCTTTTATTTCTATGATTTTCAAATTCTTCGTTTTATCTCATCCTCGTTCGAATTATATTTGAAAGATAAACCTTTGCGAAAAATGAGATGGGCAAAAATCCTAAAAATTTCGAATTTATGCAAAAAAAAAAAAAATAGTGAACCATATTCCTTGGACTAATCTTCGATTAGGCCCGCGAGCGTGTAACGACTCATCGTGTGTCTCACAGTGAAAGATTTTCCAAAATACTGCATTAAAAAAAAAAAAAGCACACTTCTTTTGACAAACGAATTTTGATCGAAAGGAAAAAAGAAAAAAGGTTTTTGGTTTCTTTTTTTTTCGTGAGAGCCCACTTTTCGCAAGGTATATCGGCGTTCAAGTAAAAATTCATACCTATAAGCGAGAAAGGGCCACACGATTCGACACATTATTTTTCTGCACAAAGAGACGTTCGACACGAAATGATCAAAAAATATTAATCCACCCATTATTATTCTACGCATTAGTTCATTTCGGCAATAACGATGATAATTCGGGCGCGCGGAGCTCGAAAAAAATATACCTCAATACAAAATATACCAAAACCCAAAACGATGCGTGTACAACGAATATTGTACACAGAGACGAGCGTTGTACATACGAAGCATTCTCCACCATATATGTAAGCCACTTTTTTTTACGCGATCCTCCCCGAAATGTTTGAAACTTTGCCAGTTTGTAGAACCAGTTGAAAAGACTTTGAGTGAATTGATATTTTTACTTGAAAAAAAATATATATATTTCCAAAGCGGTTGGATTTAAATCCATCCATTTTTAAATTTAAAAATGTGAAATATATATTTCACATTTTTCCTCATTTGTCCTCATTTCGGAGCGTAAAATAAGTCTTTTTGAGCCAGGATTCATTTCGTTAATTTTTTTTTGTCCGTGGATAAAAATGCTGGTCAAAAATGAAAATAATTATCCGAGAGTTTCGAGTGTCACCGCGCGCGGTGACACTCGGAACTAGAGGACAATTATTTTCATTTTTGACCAGCATTCTTATCCACGGAAAAAAAAAAAATTAACGAATCGAATCCTGACTCAGAACGAATCATTTTTTGCTCCGAAATGGGACGAAAAAAGAACCACTTTCCGCAGCACTTGTTACAATAGTACATTTTGATACGAGTATCGAACATTATTTTTCCTTATGAGAGCCGAGAAATCGCAACGAAGTTGCGATTTCGAGGTTAGAATGAGGAAAAAAGTATAGTATGCAGCGTGGACAGATCGACAGAGTAATTTTTGACTCGGGTGAAGTTGGCTGCGCTCGACCTCATCCTGGTCAAAGATCACTGTCGTTCCGGCCTTGCAGCATAATGTACTATTTTATTCCATGGTATAAACAGTTTCAGAGTGATCTGTATTAACGAAAACGTGGCGTAATTTTCATTATAATTCCTTGCAGTTCATATTATCATTGCAATTGTACAATGACATGGACGAAAATTCATTTGTTCAATAAAATTCACCGTGGATCCAATGTTTTGTTTTTTTGTTTTTTTTTTTTCATCGAATCGGGTCAGAAATCCCCCCCCCCCCGGGGCTCTGACGAAACTCCTCGAGTCACGAAATTGTGCTCGGGGTGCTAGCCAAACAATCCTAACCTCAAAGACATTGCAATTTCTACCGTGAGAGGCGTTGTTTCGGGCACCGGCACAAAATGATACGGCCCTGATGCCCGCGAGTCTTTCATTGGCCGTCAGAAAGGTTAGGTCGTTTCCCCGCGTTGACCAAAAAAACGATATTTGTCCCGATGAGCTTCGTCATTATTGCCCGGATATAACTGTAGATTTTTGTTTTTCGAATTAATCAAATCAATAGTACACATTATGCTGCAGCGACGGAACACGACAGTTATTTTTGACCAGGGGTGAAGCCGAGCGCAGTCAACTTCACCCGAGTAAAAAAATTACTGTCGATTCTGTCTCCGCGCTGCATACTATAATTTTTGTAAAACAAATGCACGGAAAGTGGTTCTTTTTTCGCGTCTCATTTCGGAGCAGAAAATAATTCTTTTTGAGTCAGGATTCGATTCGTTGAATTTTTGTTTTTGTCCGTGGATAAAAATGCTGGTCAAAAATGAAAATTATTATCCGAGATTTTGCGAGTGTCGCCGCGCGCGGTGATACTCGGAACTAGAGGACAATTAGATTTTCATTTTTGACCAGCATTTTTGTCCTGGGACAAAAAAAAATTGACGAATCGAATCCTGGCTCAAAAATACTTATTTTCCGCTCCGAAATGAGGACAAAAAATGTCAACTTTTCGTGCACGTGTCCATGGGCTTAAAATTTGCATTGAAGCTTCGAAAACGTAATTTGAGAATGAATATTTCAACGATCTCTGTCTCTCTTTCTCTAATTAGATCCAAGCGACTCTGGCACACGGAGGGTCCCCGATTGAACTTGGAGCATTCTACGTTTTTTTTTCTCGATAATATTTCGTTTGTTTCAAATTCGAAAGACGAACACATACGAGATGAGGCTTACACGTTGTAAAAGAGTTTATAATGATCGACTAGAGTGTCCGTGTATGGCATATGCGGGGCCTTTCGCTCAACATTTCATTCAAAATTATTACAATAACAATAATTATTTTTTTTCCCCCCCTTCCTTTTTCGAGAGCCTTGAGCTAGCCAATCGTCGAGTGGCTTTTAAAGTGTTGGCTCGATTTTTATACACGCCTAAGTCAAATTCGTAATTATATATGGGACCTTCGACCGTACACGCAATATTTATAATAATAGTCCTATCGGAATAATCGTAAAGACTAAGTTTTTTTTTTTTTTTTTTTTCTAAATCGTGAAGAATAAATTGTTCTAGGAGCCTTTTGCGGGGGGCATTTGTGCGCAAAGTCAGCCACTTCTTTTTTTGTCTTTAATTTAACAAACTTGCCCAGGCGCATCTTCAGGAACTGAAACTTTTTGTGATTTTTTTTTCCCCCTCTAAATTCGTGCAATTTCGTTTTTATTCTTTTGCATCACAGACACGAAGAACATTCCGATGAAAAAAGAAAAAACAAAACGTTTCTTTTTTTTCGCAATTTTCGAATCATCCGACAAGTTTGACGAAAAAAAAAGTGACTGCGTCCCACGATCTTACATATTAATTCTTTACAAATTTTAAAATTAACATGACTTTTTTTTTTTTCTTTTTGTTTGTTTTTTTCTTTTTTTGGTCGAAATTACGATGACCGTGCGAATCCAAAGCTGATGGAGCATTATTTTCGTTATATCCCCAATAAATTTCGTTCGTTATTCAAACGAAGGGAGTTTTTTTTTTGTTTTTTTTTGTTTCTTTCTTCGATGTATATTTATATACTTTCGTAAATTTATCCTAGTAAGCTTATCCCAGGAAAAAGAAAAAAGAGCTCCATTTGGATTCGTCGAGCGTGCATAATTTTTTGTTTTTTTTGAGATTCACGTTATCTTCAATTAGTTCCCTAATATTTTGTTACTTTTTTCTTCTTCTTCTTCTTCTTCTTCCTGGGAAGTTTTTTTTTTTCTTTTTTTTGCCCCCCTCCTCAAATTCATTTATTTTCCCGGAGGATTCACGTGTGACCGGAAGTACGCTTGGGACTGGGACTCGGACTGGGACTCGGCGATGAGCTCGGTGATCTCGATGAGCTGCTGCTCGAGCTCGATCTCGATCTTTCGCGTCGTTTTTGCTCGATAAGATTCTTTTGTTTCCACAATGGGCCCCGTATTATCTTCAGTGTTGTCTCGAGCTCGTAGGCCTGCTCCTTCAGGGCATTGTAATGATTCAGATCGAGGCCCATCTTCTTGGCTCTCTTGTGAAGCACGACGAGATATCGCCTGTTCAGCACATCCGGTAGCATGTATTCCTGAAGATAAAAGTAGCAAGAGTCTCGTTGTGAGAGAGTTTTTTTTTTTATTTTTTTTTTTTTTAATTCTTTTGGTTTGCCAACCGATATTTGGACGAAGAAAAATCGTCGATGCATTTGGTCTCTTTGTCAGCTCGAAGAGTACAATTCAAGGTTTTTATCGAAGAACAAGCAAACAAAAATTATTTCTTTTTTTTTTTTTTTCGTTTACTCGCGGTCTTGATTTGGTGAAAAATTGGCTTTTTTTTTTGTTTTGTTGCCTCGAATCCAGCTTATTGTGAATTTTGAGAAATCAAGTTTTTTCGGAGTAAGCAACGGTCCAAGATCGAAAGGTGACGCCGCAAGGAGAATGAATTTTTCGATTTGCTAATCTGACGGTTAGCTAAATTTGTATATTGATTTGCTTGCATCGACTAATTTTGCTTTCTCCGCGGCTTTGCGATGGTGAAAAAAAAAAAAAACAAATGAAAATTTAAAATTTCAAGATTTTAATGGCGATACTTTTTAAAATGTTCCAAAACGCTGAGAAATTATATTTAGAAAAAAAAAAATTCCCATTATATTTGCGTGGGTAAAAATTTTGAGAAATTCAAACGAATTTTTATTTTTCTCGAAGAATACTGAACCGATCGTCAGCAAACTTTGGGCACAGCTTTGAGCATGAGATCTTCTTCGTTTTTTGAAATTTCTGCTGCAACCCCCGTAACCGGTGTTCCATTTTACATGATTTTGAATTTTTCCAAAAGTGTCTCTCTCTCTCTGCGATGGCTTTGACTTTCGTAAATTTTCATTCGTTGGTACGACAATTTTTACTCAAAATAGGTTACGGGACAAGGATCTTTGATATTTAATCCGGCAAGAATCCCTCGAGGGATTGAGATTTGGAAATTTTTTTTGAATAAAAAAAAACATTCTAATTGCTTTGCCTGCCGCAATTATTTGGAGATCGAGCCAAAATCGCCTAAGTGACTCAAATTAAAAAAAATTAAGTTTGAATTAAAAAAACAAAAATCTACAATCCCTTTGATCTGCGCAAATTTCAAGATTTGGGGCTTAAAGCTGGGTTTACTTTTGGCATAAAAAGAATATTTTAACGGATGATTGGGCATTGAATTTTGGAAAAATTGCCAATGAGAAATTCCGATTTTGTTAGATTTGTTTTAATTTCTCAAATGTTATTGAAAAATTCGTGTGAGTTGGTCGCATCGTTATTAAATGCGGGAAAAAAAAAAAGCGTGCAAATTAGAAATTTGCACATTGCTACCTCATTATTTTATTTGCAATTGGTGGGAAAAAAAAATAAAATGTTATCCGACTAGTGAGGACAATTTATGGAATATTATTGAAACAATCCAATAAATTTAATAAATTTAATAATTAAAGTTCTAAATAAACATAAAATTTATAATTAATTCATCTAATGAAACAATTTTTTTCGACGTCGATGGTTAATACAAAAAAAAAACAAAAAAAAAAGACAAAATTGGGTTGAAAAAAATGAAAAAAAAGATTAAAGTTACAATGGACTGTAAAAAAAGTATAAATTATATGGCTTCTTTCATCACTCACCTGCCTCGTGAGGATGAAGTATATATAGCATATCATGCCGGTGCCATAAGTCACGAAGTACGTGACGGGTTCCATGATGTCCCACGAGTATTCCCACCAGGTCAGTCTCGCCAAGATGCCAAATTGCACCGCCATTGCAACGAGACCGAGCCAGGGTTGAATATTTGCTCTTCTCTCGGCCGTAGACTCGAGCTCCTGTCGTTTCTTTTCAACAAATATGACCGTGAATTTTTTTTTCATTTATCGACGAATCAAGGAGGCTTTCGAGTATTCGCGTGAATTATTTGAAAAAATTCTTCGTTCTTTTTTTTAAATTTTATTTACTCTTTACTCCATTACGTAAATATATATATATATATATATATATTTTTTCTAGGGAATTTCATGCAAACGAAAATTTTAAGAAAAAATGAAAATTTCTTTGCCATCTTCGTTATTCGTTGTGTTAATTTTTTTTTTCTCATGCAACGCACGGGAAAAAATAAAAATTGACATTTTGGAGTAAATTGTTAAAGTGGCAAGTTACGAGTGCCTGCAAGTGAATTTTGTAAAGTTATGAGTAATGAAAAAAAAAGAATAAAGTGTAAAAACTTTGTACGAATGACAATTTTTTCCATGCAATATTTTGTTTTTTTTTCTTTTTTTTTCCTCATTCAACGAGGAAAAAGAAAAACAAACGTAACGAACAAAAATTACGATCGAGACTTTCTTCGTTAACTCCTTGCGTTAAAATCTTATGATTTTTTTTTTTCTTTTCAACATAATTCACTTAAAAAAAAAACGAGCATCTGTATTCAAGCTGGCTCGACCGGCACGCACTCTTATAAAATAATGAATATTGAACGAGTAATTAAAAAAAAAGAACAAAGAATTAATTAAAATAAAATTTATTCGGAGATTATCGAGTCTCGCGATAAGCTCAATAATATATCTACGCGGACACTTACGATCTCCAGTGGCTCCAGTTCCAGCATAACTTGCTCCAATTGAGCCATTACTTCACGTTCGAGCACGGAATTGTTTTCTTGGCAGTTCAGAGTCTCGTAAAGTTGGCCCACCACGGCCTTAACGTCCGACAGTTGATCGATACTTTCCTGCATTGCGAGAGCACAAAATAACGAGTACGAGTGGCGAGGGAACATTTTTAAAAAAATTTTCAATTGTACTTTTTAAATTTTCATTGTACTTTAAGTGTAATTGAAAATTTTAATTGTACAAGCACGCAAAGTTCATAGACGCGTAATTTTTTCGTTGATATTCTTACCGAGGAAAAAATTTCTTGTTTCGGCGGTGAAACGTCGTAAGTCACGTCATTGATGACCAGCTTAAAGTCACCCTCGAGAAGTGACTCTATCGTGTTAGCACAGCCTATCCTAGTACCGTCTAAAAATCGATTTATTTTTGTTTATCGGATAAGCATTACCGTCCCTCGATAACAATGAAGAAGAAACAAGAAAAAAAATTTAAAAAAAATAAAATAAAGCAAGCTCACCCATGGTCGTTATTACCGCCCTGTCGATTCCACGATCTTCGAGCTTCAGCATGTCGATAAAATCGGCAACGGTGTTCGTAATGGGTTTCAGGGTGAAAATGCATTTTTCCTTTCTCGAGGGCAACGGTACAGTGATTCTTGGCAATCCTCGATGATACTCGACGATCACGTCTTAAAAAAAAATAAAAAAAAAAAAATAAAAAAAAAAAATTACAGCAATAATTGCTAGTTGCAATGAATTTAGTAATATCGATGACAAGTCGTCTAATCCAGAAAATTATGGGCGATGAAACCGGAGCAAATTTTGACTGTTTTTTTTTTTTATGTGGCAAAAGAAACTCGAACGCCATTGGGGACATAATTATATAATTAATCAAAACTCATTATCGATTATATTTTATCATATTTTTACTTTTTTTCGATAATTAAATATCGATGCTTCAACATTATCATAATGAAACTCTCACTTTACCAGCTGCTGCAATAATAATGCTACCTTATAATTGTCTCCGTACCGGTCTTGTGGTAGCAGAGTCTTAACCACATTTTTATTCTAATAATATTAGGAACAACAAAAAATTGGTCTTTCAGTCGAAAAATTATATCAATTGCGCCCTCGTCAAGTCATGAACCATTGTACGATGGAAAACGTGCAAGAAAAAAAAAAAAACACAACATATTAACAACGTATTAAAGGAAAGAAAGAAAGAAAGAAAAAAAAAAGAAGAAAGAACATGCACCGTTTCCGCGGAGCGTTTCGCGTGATAATCGTGAACGTTCCCCGCGATAGTTCAGTCCGTATAACCTGGTTAGAAGCCTAGTTGATATGAGAAAGGTATCAGAGTGTGGAGAACGGAATCCGACGGTTTTGCGCCACAACGAGCCACGGTGAATCTTCTTTATGTGATAAGCAGAACGGAACCGCGAGAATACCCATCGTCGATATATGGATCTATATAGATCTGTACGTATGAAGAATCCCCCATCAAGACATTTTTATTATTATGATTATAATTATTATCATTATTATTATTGGCATTGTAGCTTTATTTACAAAATAATGTCAACTTCGAATTTGAGTTTTTTAACGATTTTACTCGACTGGCTCGGGAAAAGCAAGTTCCAATGAATAAATTGCAGGGGGGAAAGGAAAAAAAATGTAAAATCAGTTAAAAAAAAAAGTTGTAAAGAAAATTATAAAACTGCAAAAATCGCGTCAACCAGACTCGAGCGAAATTATTCAATTATCTCAGGGATCTTCAAAGATACTGTCGAATTATTGTAAAAAAAAAAATCGAATACGATGAGTTAATATTGCACAAGGAGAAGGAAACTTTTAAAGAAACTATAATTGAACTGCTGGTATGAAAAAAAAAGTTTGGTAAATTATACTTAACTGCAATTGCAGTAAAAATAACGACTATGTTCGAGTTGTTTATTACGATAGCGAAATTTAGTCATTTTATTCAGTCATTCGAATAAACATTATTTAATTGTATTAAAAAAAGAGGAAAAATTCAATTTTAGAAAAAAAAAAAATGTTTGCAAATTAATATATAATTATGAAACTACGAAAACCAGGAAAATTCGAGTGCCATTCAGTTGAAAATTATTCTCCGTGCGAATTAATTAATACGATTATATATATATATATATATATAGAATGTTTGCTTTCGGGTGGGAGAAATGGTACTTTGGGCTGCACCGAGAGCCTCGTAATTAGAACTCGTGGGCGCAGCTCGAGTTACGAGTGGTAGTACTTAGTCATAGCGGTGGAAGTGGCAAAAGGAAGCGCATAGTGGAAGAGAAGTGTAATCCTTAAATCCCTCCTTTGCCGACTTTTTTTTTGCGTAAACTCTCGTGCACTGGTTTGGCACACTCAAACTGCCAGTTGATCGCGAGATGGTGAACAATTAGTGAGCACATAAGTTGAGTGCGTACGCGCATGAGATTTCAAAATTTCGATAGACGTACATGAATTATACATTTAAAAAAAAAAAGAGGTGTTCGATAATTTTTTTCGAACGTCAAGTAGGACCTTTTGATGTTTAATTAAAAATGTGTGCAGTCAAATTGTGTGTCGAGAAGAAAGTGTAAAAAAAAATCATAGTGAAGAGGAAAAACCCGTACGCGATGTACATGGTCAATCGGGATTGTACAATTTGACGAAAAAAAGGATTTTTTAACAGACCAAGACGGGAGGGGGCCTCGGAATAAATTTAGGTATAGTTGGTGAAATAAATGTTCAATTCAATGTAAATTGCCAAAAAATTGTTTCATAAATGAGTCTTATCCGATTTATGAATATTCATACCATTATTTCGTTATAATGAATGATCGTCATTCATTACCCAACGTGTACTAATGACAGAATTCCGTTGGGAAGACTTTAGAATAGATCGATGATATTATCAACAATCTGAAATTATTTTTGGTATTATCTTTGTGGGTCGAAACCTGATGGTTAAGACCCTTTCCGGAAAAACTTAACGTAGGAACAACTCTGTTCACAAATATGCACCGAATGATCCCGAACGATTCGATTATGTAAAGTTCCTGGGTATGCTTCGATCTTGAGAAAAGAGAGCGACTCGAGCCATCTCTCGTGAAACTCGACAACTACGAGAGTTCCCGAAGATCCTCGATATACATATATACACTCGCGTGTATACCTGAAAGTATTACGCATGCGAGGGAACAGAGCAATGCATCAAACCACCGCAAGCATAAATGAGAGAGATTTCTCCGAGGCTAAAATTTATTCGAAACGAGAAATGCATTATTTATTTTTTAAATCATTGACTCTGCATCTATCGATTAATAGTTTCAAATTACGTTTTCACATTGAATAATTAACTGGAAATAAATTTCGATTAATTAAAATAAACGTTCATATTAATATCGATGTGAATTAATTTTCATCAAAATCAATAAATACTCTTTAATTTACACTAGCACTCCTTGTGGGCTTGGGGATTACTCTTTTTTGTTTCTTCGACTATAGAAGGCTTCGAACGTAATGAAATAAAATAATCATGAATTAACAGAGAATGATTGATAAATCGTTAATTAATAGCTCAATTACGATTGTATTCAGGGCTCTTCGGTGGACAAAAGTATTCGTGTGTCTCGTTCATAATGGGAGGCGTACAGAGCAGTACTCACAGTCTCGGTGATGCACTTTGGATGCATGAGAGGCAACGTCAGGGGAGCCAGAGGTAAGTGCTCTTTTTTTTTTTTTCTTTTTGTACGAGGGTAACGTTTATTTGGTCGCATACGGAAAATCGATTGGTGCTGAGGATGCAACTCGTTTGCTCGGTGATTGGCAGATTTCGTTGCAAATTTATCAAAAAATCAAAACAAAAACGATTCAACCAACCGGAAAAAAAACAAAAACAGATTTGAGACGAGAAACGAGAGTTTGAAATATCTGGAGAATGAAACAGACGTGAATTCTCATTTCGTTGAGAAATTCATTCTCGTATCTCATTCGAATCATGCCGATGCTTTGGGGAATATGTGGAAGGAAGTTGACTCCTGTATGGTTAATACAAAATCCTCTTTCGAAGGGAATACACCCTCGTACACGGCATCGCGTTTCTATGCCGTAACTCGAATGAATCAAGGGAGTTCGACTTTCCTATCTCTCTCTCTCTCTCTCTCTCTTACTTTGTGTTGAACGAGTGCATCCTCATTCGGGTCTTAGCCGTTTGCGAAACAAACGAGGGAATTCTCCGAGTTTCACCGCTCAAGTGGTGGCATATACTCTCGAATATATGTTTGCTTGCATACGCTTCGAGTTTATCGAGTTCGTGGCTATTTCGCAAATTTTCCAAAGCTTGAAGTATACCGCATAGAGAGAGAGAAAGAGAGAGAGAGAGAGAGAGAGAGAGAGAGAGAGGGAGAAAGAGAGAAAGAGTGACTCGATATTGACTCGCGTTTTTGCTTTATCATGAACGAGGAAAGGATGTCGAAAAAAAAACCAACTTATCTGCTTGAAATTTGGTACTTGGAGATTTTTGGAGTAGCCGATTCAAGTTCAATTTTAACAAACATGAAAAAAAAATGGCAAACTCGCTTGGGCAGACTGTATAAGAGCGAATATATTATGCTGCTGATGGTTTTGAGGTTGAAACAAAAGGAACGCGAACACGTTTTGCCGTTTGATCGCGAGAAAATTTGGGCCAACTCGCGAGCGAGAAATGCAAGTGAATTCTCGCGGGTCTCCTAAAAGCGAGACGTCGCCTGGCATTTGTTGGGGGAAAAAATCTCGCAAGCGGATAATCTCGGAGCGTCGCGCAAAAGCTATGCAGCATCTTAATTTTTTTTTTTCTTCATCTCTCTTTGCGCGATATAATGAACGAGATCGCTAATTGGCAAGCTGTTGCAACGGTCAAGCAATGCTTATTAGTACGTGGACGTGATCTAGTTGTTCAACTTACGTGAAGCGTTATGTGTATGTATGATATACGTCTATATATGTATAATATTGTACTCGCGATAATCTACTTTATTCTGCATGCACAAAATGTTATTATTGTTGCTATAAATACGTAGAAATGTACATTTACTGAATCAGTTAATGTACAGATCGGGTGTACAAACGCTTTTTTTGTTTTGTTTCATTTCCCATGGATGAAACTTTCTCGCATATCTTGGTAATTACGAATTGAGCATTTATTCTTTGATTGCGAAGATTTCACGTTTATATCGATACCTTTGTATAATTATTGTTATACGCAAGGACGTATAAAAGTTTCCCTCGTATCGATTATGGCGATTATTATTATTATTATTATTATTATTTTTCCGAGCTGCAGATCGAGCATATATTCAGGCTAGAGAATTATAATACACATATTAGTTGTTAAGAGGTCGTGTTTGGACATATTTGATCGTTGGATCAGGCGAGTCATAAATGTGTGCGCATATACGATGAACATATAATATCGTCAATATATACGTGTTGGCATATTATATGCAGCGGTCGATCACCTTCGTCCTTTCGGCATTATAATCGACTAATCAACCACGGCTCATTCGCGATGAATATGCATAACGTTGAGAGCTTTCCATATACATCGGGATGAGCGTCGACAATGCAGCATACAAATATTATATATACCGTACGATACATCATCGCTTTGTCCTATGTATCACGATTAATCGCGTGCTTCATCGCAATATTCGCGAAAGACGAAAAAAGGAAATATTTCGTTGTCACGAGTATAATATAAAAAAAAAAAAAGACAAACGAGAACGAATAACTCGTCAGAAAATCCAATGATTTTGTAAGAAATTTTGCAGAATATCTAGGTTTTGGGTTTAAAAATATATAATAATAATATTTGGAACGATAATACCAGAAAAATATAAATAAATTGGTGTAATTCTTACTTTTCATACTGGGGTCCAAGGGATCTCGGCCTATTTTACCGTAATTTGAATAAATTAATTGAACAAATATCATTTAAATAATGAATAAAATATTAAGAAGCCACTTGACCACGATTTTTTTTCTTGTAGTGATACATCAGTAGAAGACTCAGCTAAAATTTTAGCCCTTAATATTAAAAAATCAAAAAAATAATGATTTTTTTTGATGTGTAAACATCTTAGCGCTCGGTCTACGATAGGGGCTAGCTGGGACTTCGAGCGTCATCGTAAGATCCGTGTCTATGTGAGCGCGTGAATGTGTGTGTGAGAGCGCCACACGGTGGGGGCTAACCAACACTACTATGTATAGGACATCGGCGCCGCGCAGGCGTGAGCAGCGTACAGCGCGCACCGTGGTCCGTGTGAGAGCCCGTGAATGTGTGTGTTTCGACAGCTGATAGCTGATGGTACGGGCTAAGATTAAGGAGGTACGACTAGTATGAAGAATCCAACTGACGGACTTGAAATTTTTATATGTTTTTGCCGAATACTTTATGCGCCTATTGCCAAAATTTGAGCTATATTGACCGTTTAGTTTATTCGTAATAAAATTGCAAAGTCGAGCAGTTTGAGTTACTAAAGCACGTCGTCTTATGGAGACGGTTAACCGGAAGTGCTGTGATCACGGTTTTGCTGCTCACGTATCCAACTACACCCGTTGAAAAACTGAAACTTGATAGATTAGATATAATAGATATTGTAAAAAATTGAAAAATTACTCTTCACCGTGTAGTTCTGGCACTACATCATAAAAAAGTTTCAATTTCCGGTTGTAAATGGTCAGAACGATCAAATAGCACCCACAGACTTAGCAACGTCGCGAGTAACAGCTGATGGGTTTCGGCAAACATAACCTAGCTTTGTTTTGATGTTAGCAACGAGGATAGAGTCATCTTCGTTGGTCACGTATGCCAACTTATAGCATCGCCAATGCGACGTTGCCAAGTGTTTACTTCAAATTCCATCATGTTATTTATGGAGTTTTATTATTTATCACGTATCAATTATATGTATAATTATCATTCTGCCGATCGTATTAATTCCACTGAGGTAATTCAAGTCTATTTTAATAGGTTTTCGGCTGATTTTTTAAAATGTTTTTTAGTCCGTTTTTGTGGTAGACATGTCGTTATTATTATGATGGAGACTACTATCGAGTCGTTGACAATCTAATTTTTCAGTTTTTATTAGTTCATGCGCAATAAATTAATCATTTACCACAAAATTTTTCACATTATAATCGATAATATGAATAATCAATGCAAATAAACATAAATCAGAACAGCTGTGGGTAAAATGAATTTAGACTTTTTTTTGACTCCAAAGAACTAGTCGTACCTCCTTAACCAATGCACGACCTCAATTTTCCCACACCAAACTGACGCGAGCTCAAATGTTTACACATCAAATTTCGTGAGTTCCAACGCCAACTCACACGTTTTTTGTAAAAATTGTCATTTTTCCATTTTTTTTTACTTTTGCATTTTTTTTTAGTATACTTACATTTAATTTTTGACCATATAACCTACATGATCCTTTAAAGTAAGCTTTTGATAAGTTCTGAAAAAAATTTTCAACTAATTATAATCAATAGTGTTTTTTTTATATAACGATTTTTGTCACTGGGGTCCAAATGGAACTCCAGTTTGGCAAGTATACATGATTGTACAGAAGTGTGACAAGTATAAGGGTTAAATAAAAATTCGATCTATATGAGTCGTTGGAAAAATTTCTCGTTTTTTTTTTCATACGAAATGAAATGGTTAATTTTGTCGAATGTACAACACGAATTCTCAAAGAATTTTCACTCTTTTTCGCGAATTTTCAAAGGTCGTATTCATGAAACTTCTTCGTCGATGATTCGGACATTTCTCATCGTATATTTCCAAAGATCATTATTTTTTTTCTTATCAAAAACAGAAGATTAACACCAATTTTTGATTCTCACACGAATTCGTTCAGAACTTTTTGACATTATCATTATTTTTAAAAATCAACGTTCCCCAACATCAGCAGTGCGGTTTTTTTCTCCCAGATTTTCGTTCATAGCAAAAGTACGAAAATTCCGATCGAATCAAACACTTGACTGGCATTATATATATACGGACAAATGTATCCTCATGAGAAATATTACCGACAAAAATTGCAATGTATCTTCTTGAAAGAACCGACCGAATTAATCGAAAAGAAACAAATCTTCATTTTTCATTCGCCTTGCAATGTTATTTTCGTGTTATTTTAGAAATGCTCCGAAAGTCTTGCGAAATTTTTATGCTTCATACGCGAAAGCAACAATCTTCATCATGCATATAGATTCCCGAAAATCAATAGGGCCGTATAATATCGCGGTTGATTCGGGAGTAAATTCGGTATTACGGTGGTAATTATCGATGCTGTCAATAAACGGCTGTTTCGATTGATCACAATAATTTACGAGACTACGAGTCCTGGAAATTTGAATGTGAGACGGCGTGTTTGGGTGATGAGGAGGGAAGCAAAAGGGCAATTATATTGCCGGTTTTTTAGGGAGCAACGGCGTATAGCGCGCAAGAGACACAGGTGACATAGAAGGA
Source organism: Rhorus exstirpatorius (assembly GCA_963564615.1). NCBI lineage: Eukaryota > Metazoa > Arthropoda > Insecta > Hymenoptera > Ichneumonidae > Rhorus > Rhorus exstirpatorius. The sequence continues at coordinate 32,093,296 of OY751315.1, read as the reverse complement.
TGAGAAAGCATAGCCGGGATAGCGGAACACCGGACATCCGTGTGTTTTAATACTGTATAGGAACTGTGTGTAACGTTGCTCGCCCGCGCGGTTTCGTGCGGTTCTGGACATTAACACCATATCATCCGCACTAACGAAAGAGCCGACTCTGGCCTTGGCAAAAACATATATGGTGCGTTCACGCACATGCATTTTAATGCCTAGATAAATCTGTTATAGTTTTCCGGATACTTGGCACTTTCAAAAATATAATAATTCATTATACTGTCCCCTTTATCGCGTTAAATATAAGAGACGTTTCACTCTATCGTGTGTATCATAAAGTGTTTTCATAAAGTGTATTTGATTTTTTTTTTAGGACAAACGATTCGCGCTTAAATTGAAATCGCAATGTTTTCAATTAAGAATTCATGTTTTTAAATACCGTACCAGTGTTTCAATAAATTTATCGACTCTTAAAGCAAGAAATTTACATTATAATTGGAGGGTACCAATTATAATCTAAATTGGGGGGAGGATATTTTGAACACGATTCAATGTTTTAAAATATTTTACAGTCCTTCGAAACACGATTGAATGTTATAAAATACTATACAGAGCTACATACAAAACGTTTTTTGGTGTATTGAAATACTGCTGAGTGTTTGTTCATTCTTATATGCATGGTATTTAGTATTTGAAGAGTATTTATAATATTTCTGACAACAATTTGGTTCTCCTAACTGTCCTACGGTCTTTTTGAGATGTCATTTAGCGTTCGGAGTACTGTTTATTATTACGAGGTACCCTTCAAGCGTTGTTAATCGCTCTCGAGTGTTGCCGGACGCTTTCTTGGTGTCTTTTTGAGACACCACCTAGTTCTCGCGAAGCTCTTCATTATCTTTAAGAGTCTCCTCTCAACTGGAAACGCCACAGGCTGTTTTAGAACACTGCCTACATATACTGCTTTAATAAAACGTGATGTAACTTTTAAGCCATCGTTCACATTGGAGTTGTGTAGCATGTAAAAAAATAAAAATAAAAATAAAAATGGCAGGGAGTGCGGGATGAACTTATGCGCATAAAACTTGTGCACAGGCTGTTCTCGATGTGCTGGCTCGGAATAAACGTAAATTTACGTGTCAGCAGCCCATAGAGCTATGCACAAAGGTTATACGCGAGTCTCAAAATGGTTATACCCATAATATGCTTTGCACGCATGCTCCAAAATGCTCGCAAAGTTATTACATAGCTCAGGGTGGTTCAGATTCTTAGTTTTAATTCTAATTGGATCTTCATCCTCTCAAAGTATGAATTTCAATCTTGAAAAACATCTCGTCAAAGAAGATCACAGGTAATTGAGTCTAAGAGGTATAATGGTGCCTTATTAGAATAATACGAGAGTCAAACGAGGCACCTCTTGAACTAAATTTCCAGTATTCTCCTTTCGCGAGGGGTATTCTTTGAGATTAAAGTCCGGACTTTCAGAGGGGTAAAATTGAAAGAGAAAAAATAAAAAATAAATAAATAGAATATCCAAATATATAATTGGATACGTAGAAATGAAAAAGCGTCTATGAAGCTATATGATGCAGATACAGCTTGCACGAAATACGCATGTGCGTTTAAATGTGTATGGGATAGGAGTCGTGTGCGAATCGGTGTAACGAGCGGGAGCCAACATATGCATATATAGTTATACCGCAGTGAATAAATCTACTGCAGCCCCGGCTGCTTTCACCCTTCACTGCTCGCAATGGCACAAACTAACGCATATACAAATATATATATAAGATATATTCCACAAATAGTGGCATGGGTTTTGGGCCTCGGAATTTCGATTTCAAATTTTCATTTATATTTTGTTAAACAACATTGAAATGAACAAACTGTGAAAATTTCAGACCTTTTGCTACGTAGGCAACAGAGAAACGCCTATATTTTTGCGTTTTTCTCATTTTTTTTTGTTTTTAAAGTTTTCATCCGACTGAAAAACAAAAAAAAAACATCGATAATACTATTTTCCATCGGAAATTCTCTTAATTAAAAAAAAAAAAATATTTTCAAAATTTTAAATTCGAATTTTCACTATGAAAAATGAGTTTAAAAGTAAAAAAATGAAAAGATTTAACGACGAAAAAGAAAATGCAACATAGTCAGTTTGTTGAAATTTCACGCCAACGCTTTTGCTCCCGTCAAGTTTTTTTTATCTACTCATGCAATTATGTCACTTTGTGAACGAAACAAAAGTAAATATGTACAGTGGCCATACTGCCACGACACCCTCAGCCCGCGACAGCAGACACATATTTTACCTTCCTACATTTTCTATTTCACAAATAATATTCCGAAATTAATTCGAGTACATTCATTTCTCTAAACCCAATACCGTTCAACTTTTAATTAAGCTGAATTAAATGACAGATTTTCGAGGACGCTCACTCTGTCAAAGGCACTCGAGGATTCCATCGTATTATCCCAACCAGTGACATAAAACTCGTCTGCAAAAGATTTAGCAAAGCAAAAACCTCAATAACTGCTAAAGTGATTATGTGAAGTTTCAATGAAGCGGTTTTTTGCGATTTTTTTTCTGTCGTTAAACCCACCGTGACCGTATTTTATTTTACGTATGAATTTTATGTAAAATCGTCTCAGCTTTTCAAAAAAAAGTCAACAAAATTTAGGAAAACGCAGTCATTCGAATTAAAAATTTTGAAAATATTTTTTGTTGAAAAATTCACAAAATTTCCGACGGAAAATATTATTACCGATATATTTTTTTTTGTTTGTCAGTCAGACGAAAACTTTAAAAACAAAAAAAAAATGAGAAAAACGCAAAAATAGGCGTTTCTCTGTTATACTTACGTAGCAAAAGGTCTGAAATGTTCACAGTTTCTTCATTTCAATGTGTTTAACAAAATATAAACGAACATTTGAAATGGAAATTTTTAGGCCAAAACCCATGCCACTATTTGTAGAATGTCTCTTCATAGATATGTCGCGCTCCATGTCAACTCAGCTACCCCGTTTGTTTTTGGTCTCAAAAAAATTATTCAGTATGGGCATTTCGAAGAACAATATATCCATGACATTTCACCACAATTTCATCCCCCCACTATTGTTGGTTTTCGAGATGATGATTAATGAATTCTCAATTTAAAAAAAAATCATAACCTTGTAACTGTTGATCGGATTTAAACGATTAAAAAATAAATATTTTAAATTTTATTTGCCCTTTTCGAAAAAAAATATGCCGTCATCAGATAAAAACTCATTAGAAAAAATTCTGTGGAGTTGCGTATTGCCCCACTCAATCAGGAAAAAATAGTGAGTGGAATTTCGGGTGGCCCTTTCGTAGAAAAAAAAAAATAAAAGTCGAAACATTACTCCGAAAACTGTCTAATGAGCTTTTCTCCGATGATGGCATTTTTTTTTATTTTTGAAAAGGGAAAAAAAAATAAAAAATATTCTTTTTTTAATCGTTTAAATCCGATCAGCAGCTACAGAGTTATGATTTTTACAAATTTGAGAATTCATTAATCATTATCTCCAAAACCAACAATAATGGAGGGACGAAATCTTGGTGAAATGTCATGGATATATTGTTCTTCGAAATGCTCATACTGAATAATTTTTTCGAGACCCAAAAAAAAAACGGGGTGGCTGAGTTGGGCAATGGAGCGCGACATATACATAAATGTGAGCAGATATGGCCTTCTCTCGTTGCTTTAAAAAAAAAGCATTATTGTATTTTTTTCTCCATTAAATTTCTTACATGGAATTTTTTTTTTTCATGCGTTGCACCGAAAAAATTTACATTATGGAGAAGAGTTACGATGTATACATCGTATGTGACTTTTTAAAAATCATTGATAAGAAATAAATGATATTAAAAAAAAAATCTTTTTTTTTTTTAAATAAAAAGAGAGGTGACCATCACTCGTTGCGAAAAAAAGAGAAAAGAATGTCCGGAATCCGCGGGTCCGGACATATATCAGCGACGATACGGGGAACAATGCTCTCTGTTAATGTTCACGAACCATGATAATCCGTGCGGCACACAATGTATTTTTACGATTCTATCGTTCATCACCAGCGGTCATTTCATCCACGTCTACTGTCCAGTAGTAAAGCAAACGTCGCTGTGGCCGGACAAGAGATTGAAGAATAAAAATAAAAAAAAAAGATCTAGTTTCTCGTAACAAGAAAAGCTCTCGCGCGTGTCAGAGAAGACAGCCAGCAGCTTCGGTATAAAGCCGGTGAAATGTTTTCTGTGAAAATAGTTTATTGCCAAGTGACGATGGAATTCGTGAATGTGGAAGAAAGCGATAGTTCAAGCGACGGGCGAGAAAAATATTTATGCTCATTGCGTAGGTAACGTATACGGTTGTTATTATAGGCTTCGATGAAAAAAAAAAAACTTGTCCCTTTTTCGGATCGTTTATATTTTTTTTGTTTACGCCGATAAAAGCAGATTGGATCGAAAATCTGATGCTCGAAAGTTGTTGGCACAGGTTGGTCCAAGCAATACGAAAAATCAGGACAGCTCATCTGGGAAGTTTTTAATGCACTGGAAATTTTTTGGAGCTCCGAATCAATCACGAAATGTGGTATCCCATAAATTCAATGATTTTAGGGGATAAAATTCGTTCGATCTTAGTTTTTTCTTAAAAAAAAAAAACGTACAAGCATAATTTACAGTATTGTCCCAAACTAATAATTCGGAAATCTGGCCCACACTCATTATAACAAGTTTGAAATAATTTTTAAGTTTAAAGATTTAAAAAAAAAGACTTCGTACTTTGATGAGCGACAATTATTATCATTATTATTTTTCAAAATGGATTTTTCGATTAATTAATTTTAAATGTTACATTAAAACGCACGTTCTAACATTTCCAAAGACAAAAGTGTCCGAGTATATGCTGCGAGAGCATGAAAAAAAAAAAACGTTATTTTTTTTTTCACTTAAATCTGGACTCAATTATTGATCGTCGTATCGTGCACGAAAGAGTGCTTTAAGACCAAAATGACTGCGTCCGTGAGGGGTGTGCGGTTATAATGGTCTTTTCGCAGCTATATAATTAACGTAAGAACGTCTCGGGCAATCGATCATTTCATTGATCCACGAAAGGCAAAGAGTTTAATCATCCTTCGATAATGATCCATAACACACGGGGCTCATTGATATAGCCGGAAATATGCTCCGAAATGAGCTGACCAGCCGAGGAAAACGTTTCGTATATATATACGCGTGAGCAGCGGGCTTCGCGCGAAAACCGGAAACACCGCACGGGCATGAAAAAAAAATTATGTATAGGCAATGAAATTGTGTTATTTATTTTTTTTTTTTCTTTACTACGCACCGCTGAAACGATATATCGCAGCCAAATGCGAGACGATAGCATCGTAATTATCGTCGTAATATTTTCTTGAAATACTTTGCCCGAATAATACGAGTATGCGTACGTGAATTCTGCCGGGGCTATATTTTACACGATAAACGCGCATCGACTTTAATATCTCGTGATTTATGTGACTTTATGAACATTGAATTACGAAGCTTCGAAAATGAGTCTTGCAGTCTACGTAACTTCCTTTCCATCTCTCTTTCTCTTTTACTCCCAGTTACAGTCTTTTACTGTATGAAAAGACTTGATGAGTTAATAATAATAATTATAAAAAAAAAAACAAACAAACACAACAAAAGATCGCGTGCTTCGTATACGTTGTTCCACTGTATAATTCTTAACTATTGTATATTCACGATGATACTTGCCTCGTTATATTAAAAAAAAAAAATGCCATGGGACAAATATTTCGGGCTCAGAGAGCAGGTGAATGAGGCGGAGGGAGATAAATTAGTTTGTCGTATATTGTCTATGAAAAAAACGTTCCGATTCAAACAAACGACAGTGCAAATGATTAATTTGAATAAAACAATATTTATCAGGGAAAAATTTGCTTTGATGCAGCATACACGCGAATATTTCTTAAGAAGGCTCACCGGGTAGAGAAAAATGCACAGAAAAATCTGAATTTTTTATCAGATATTCACTACTACTGTAGAAATACTATACTTACACCATTCACATGAAAATTTAGTTTCTAACGAGGCTCTTTTAACACGCGTTCTTATGGTGTAAAATCAGAAATTGCTGCCCCCTTTATAACTCCGGAGAAAATGTAGAGGAATTAAAAAAAAAAATACATATCATTTCAATAAAGTATAGATGAACAAAGCAGCATGACAAAAATCAGATTGATTGTGTACTTATAGCTTACACGGAGAGAAAAGTCCTACAAAAATTATCGTGCTTGCCACTGTAAAGTGGGGGCAAGCACGGTAATTTTTCTAGGACTTTTCTCTCCGTGTATGAATACTGTTCAATGAACCCACAGAATTCATAGTTATTCGTAATAAAGGGATGCAAAGAGGAGATAAGCAAGGCAAGATCGCTGTAGAGCCTGAGCAGTTAGGTTAGATTGAGGGCACAATTTTCTTGACAGCTCGACTGTTCTCTGGTGCCTGTGGCTATGACACTTGACGATAGCAACCGTAAGTAATACGCGCCTATAGTTGCCAGACTTCTTTGCGAATTATGTACACTTTAAAATCGAATTTCTTTCATTTACATATATCAATGTAAAATAACTTTTATCGATCCTTAACTGTCAAAAAGGGTTGAGTATTAATCGTTACTTTACTCATCTCAATTCCATGATTCTCCGATTCATGATAAATTATTTTCACCAGCTGGCTGCAGTGCCATCGGCCCATGTATAAGCATCTTAGGGTTTCCGCCGACACTTTTCACCTCCCCCAAGCCCTATAGTGGACCTCCTTTAAATGATCCTGAGTATCATTGCCAGTACGAGGTATTTTTTTAAAAATAAAATGGTTATAAATTTGATTTGGGAGATAATTTTTGGTTTTTTTTTTCTTCACCCGAGAATTTCGTGCTGTGCGTTTAACGGTATAAGGGTGGGATAGCTGAAAATGAAGTTTAGCGCCGCTATACGATATCATAGTTCGGATGAATGAATCACGTTGGGGACTCACCTGGTGTGTTTCAGCCGTGCGGGTCCCCACACGACGGCAAACAGGGGCCGATATACAACACACACACACACGTGGCAGGTGACACGCGGGAGTATATGCCCCGGCCACGATAGTTGATGGTCGCGGCCATCGAGTTTGTACATTGCAGTCTCGAGGCAAACGTACCGGGTGCAATATCGTGCGAGCTGGATGCGTGCAACTTTTCGATTCACACGGCAATATTATACGTATATATATATATATATATATATATATATATATATATATATATATATATATATATATATATATATTCGTGCAACCACCCCAACGGCCCGTTGTAACGCACATTTTCGTCCGAAACGTAGAATCGCAACATACACTAAGCGTATACAAATATAATCGCGAGGGGTTCTCGAAAATCGTTTATTCAAAACGTGGGGGTTCAAGGGCTTCGATATACTCGTATAATCTCGCGGAAAAATATACGAGACTCGTCATTGTTTCCGATACCGCTTACAATCGCGGAGCTGCAAAACCCGCGCCGTGCTCTTTTGCGGTCAAACGACTCAAAGTTCGTTTGATTTTTACACGATTTTTTTTTTTTTTTTGAATTTTGTGACGAAGCTGTGTTGTGCGACGATCGGCAAGAGAGAGAGAGAGAAAAAGAAACGAAAATAAGCTCGAGGCTCTCGAGCTACTTTGGCTGAAAGAAAAACGAGGATATTAACGCGTCGAAGAGGTAATTATTTTAATCACGACACGTTTCAAAATTCGTCAATTTTTTCGAAGCTGCGTAAAAAAAAATTCCTGATACATGAAATTTTTGTGATTTCACGAATAACTTATAAGAATATAAATATATCTATTCTACGCTTATTGGCTCTCTGAGGGAATTATCGTATATATTTTTTAGTACATTGCTGCGTTAGTTCATGAGAATGCTCTGTCTAAAAGAATTAGCGAGGTTATCGGGGATTCGGAGGAAAAAAAAAAACACCACACAATCGCGATATTTTGAATTGTTTTTTGTTCAACCTGACCGTAAAAGCAAAAGCTCCCTTCGTTCAGCGCTCACTTACGTTTGAGCTTTTCTCGCTTCTTTCGCTCAATGTGCTTCTCTCCTGTGGCGTCTGCAAGAAAAAAAAAATAAGCACGTGATACAGCGGATCGAGCAATTGACGCCAGCGAGACTCTCCACGGGACAACGGATTTAAGAAAACAAATATTAAAAAAAAGAAAGAAACAAATTATAAGGACGAAGAACACGTGAAATCATTCATGAGCACGATTCTTTTTTTTTTATGAACAAAATTATCAGACATTGGAAGAATATGAAAAATTAAATTCGAATAAAAAGTCAATTTAAGTTGTGACTAAATGTTGAGGGGACGATTGCGATTCTGTCTGATGTACAATGACGTATTTTTGGCATGATTATTGATTATTCATTATCACGTTGTTGGATGATGATAAAATATGAATAAAAAGGCATTGAATCGTTATTTATTCAAAGGATTATTGCTAATGATTTTTCGTACGAAATAATAATAAACAAAAATTGAATCTTCAACGTCACGAATCTCCCTGAAAAATAACATTTTTTACACAAGCAAACGAATGCAGCCTCTCTCGCTCCACTCTGAGAGGTTTTACTACTTATTATTATTTCTCTGTTGCCAATATATACACTTTACTCACTGTGCTCACTTCGCTAATTATTATTAATCAGATGTTTAAGACTCTAATGTCTAAAATACCTTTGTCTACGGTATCTCTGTATTCTATCCATAGCTTTAGTTAGTTATTAAGGGGGGGGGGTAGGGTTTTGAAGGCAGAAAAAAACAGGTTTTTACAGATTTTTTTTGGGCGTACGGTGAAAGTAAATTTATTTCTGATTATTGTACATTAAAGAGTAGTAATTGAACTATATTCTGTGAAATATTGGTTGAAAAATATTGAAAATTGACCGAATGGCAGCAATTCTTCGCAGGCGCCTCAGAAAAAATACATTTTGCGGTGCACGTCATACCTCAGCACTGGATCATTTGAAATGAAATAACCAAAGTTTTTCCTTTAATTTTTATGTCCCTCTAGGTATCTCTGTCGAGTTTTTCCATTTTTTTTAAATTTTTGAACTCTTTACAAGACTTGAAAGTGTAAATACCGATTTTTGGCCTAAATTCATGACTATTGTTGTTAATAATAAAAAAAATAAAATCAAAAACGAAAAAATCTCAACAGGGTTACCTCATAAATTATGTAAGGAAATACTGTAAAAAATTTGAGAACGATCGGTTGAATAGATTTTGAGATACAGAGTGCACCGACTCAAAAAACATCGATTTGAGAAAAACGCGTTTAAAGTTTTTCGTAGCGAAAAGACCCTGATAAAACTTAGTAAGCTATTTATTTTTTATTTTACTCACATAGAATCATTGACTTCCTATTAACAGACAACATTCTTGAGTTACTATACTTTCATAATATGCAATAAAAAAAAATCACTTTTTTTGAACCCTCAAAACCCTACCCCCCCCTTAAGACACTATTTTTCTGTATATAGTGTCCTCGCTTTATACTTGTGGGTCTCCACCCTAGTGTAATAATAAACATTCAATTCTATTCTATATTCTCTCTTTATACTCGAATACATGGCTGGCGTGTTGGAGCGTCATCAGAGAGCTCGTGATGAGCCATTTAGCGTTAATTATTAGTAAATTTCTCGATAGCTACGACCTGTAGTCGGTATAACGCGATATAGTCATTTTGCGATGATTTGCACACACACACACAAATTACACGAGGACGCCTATATAGTCTCGAGAGTCAAGTGATTTTTCGTTACCGTCATGGGTATCACATGCACCGAGGAATTTCACATCAGAATATATTCAGAGCAGGAGGAAAACACAAATTGAATAAAAATAGGACAATTTTCGCACGAAGCTCGAGAGAAAATGATCCGAGAAGAGAAAAATTAAAAATGTGTAATTTTTTTTTTGCATACGGAGAAATTCAGTGAAAATAGGTAAAAACAAATAAACAAAAAGAAAAGAGGCTCGCGGTATGTTTGACCGCACTCTACGTACGAGAGTCTTGGGTTGTGGTTGCATCTGAGGTGTTTGCCGCGTGGAATAGAGATCGAGAGTTGATAAGGAGATCGGATCCTCGTTGTTATAAATATTCTGAATAGTGTGATATTCTGCTAGGGGATAAGGAGGCTGGGGGCCAATTGCGACGCCTCTGTATTACATCCGGTGTAAATTTTTCGAGACGACGCGATACTCATGCACTAAGTCTTTGGCTCTTCTCTATTTTTTTTATCTCGATATTTTACTCTTTTAATGAAGCCTTTATTAACCTTGTTGGCCGAACAAAAAAGTGATTTATAAAAATTTATTTTTCAAAAACAATTATTTTCGTATTTTCAAAGAATCAGACTCTCCGACGTCCGTCTTTTTACTCTTGGAATTTTTTCAAATTCAGTAAATTTTCGGCAGCGCAAGAGCGCAAACACAAAAAAATCACATTTTACCAATAAAATTGTTGTTTTTTAATCGGTCTTTATGTCGAAAATTGCCAATTGGCCAAAAAGCATTTAAATTGATCCCGGCTTTATCACAATTTTATTTAATCAAAATGTAAAAAAAAAACATAATTTAACGACAACGAAAGTATAATAATGACATATATACACGAGAGTAGATGGGCACACTTGCCGTCGGGTAATCGGATACAGCGAGGTCGTTTGGGAGCCACGCAGTCACTTTCTTCTCTCGCTATGATATTCTCGAATTACGATATCTACCGCACTGTGGCGATTAATACAGGCACGAGACCATGACTTTGATCACCCGGACGAGAGAAGAAAGACGAGTCTGTTATACTCTCTACTCGTATATATATCGTGTATATAGCCCTTGTCCGATATATCTTACGAGAGGAATCAATCAGTCCAACTTTCTCGAGGAAATTTAAGACATCACCAAAAAAAAAAAAATCGTGCAATAATAATAATAATAATAACCCGTTTGAAATGAGATAGATCATTTTTTCCATTTGAGAAACGATCAGAGCGGAGTTTGAAAAATTTATTCGATCGCGAGAGTCCAAGATCAGTCGCAATACAAGGTCTGTCATTTGACGTTGAAATTATCGTTCACCGGTGCGACTCTAAAATACTATCTAGATATACATAGACTATGTACTTGCACGTCTGCATATTTACGCAGAGGTTCGAGTGCCTGATAAATTATGATTCAGGTCACCGGGAGAGCGCGAATTATAAGCTTTTCCGCTGTGCCCTCTTATCCAAAGTTATACATATATACATACGCATATATGCACAACACGATATATACAATCTACAATGTCGATTGAATTATGGGGGTTGACCGAACGATTAGTACGGAGTCCACACTTTGTTTGCTCTCGTTATTCGCGTCGGGCACGCATTAATACAGGAAAAAAAAAGTATTCGAGGCGAGATGAGAGTTAGTTTTCCCGCGCTAGCGTTAAAACGCTACTCAAATACGAGACCGAAATTTATGCGATTACGATAGAGACGAGAGGAAGGTCGGAGAGTCAGAGCTTAAAATATACAATCTGCGCTTTCTAGTCTCGATGATAATGAATAATTGAGCGAAATACCTGTGTGTGTGTGTGTGTGTGTGTGTGTGTGTGTGTGTGTGTGTGTGTGTGTGTGTGTGTGTGTGACTGAAAAAAATTTTTTTTTCTCTTCGAAACAGGTTCAAAAGTTCCATTTGGGTATAAAAATACGCTCGTTAAAATTGGGGTTCTTAATATATTAACATTGAGAGGTTGCGCATCGCACTTTTCTACTTTCCGCAAGAATAACATGGGAAAGATGGATTTTGCTTCTTCTGATTTTTATAACTAGCCAACGATGCGCCGTACAGAAAATTTACAGGCCTATTTTTGTAGATAATTGAACGCTCTTTAAAAAAAGTTTCTGATTATTTTCTGATAAAGTCACTCGTTCAAAATTTATTCAAGATCAAAGTTAAGTTTTTACCGTAAATTTGACCTATTTTTGAATATTGCAGCGGAACTATAAGTCTTATCAAAAAAGTGTACATGAATTATTTTGTAAAGCATGAATTCTACTTTAAATAAATGTCAAATAATAGTTTATTTTTGCAATAATAGAAAAATTGTACACTTTAAAAAAAAATGTTCAGTATAAATTAGCTCTGAAAGTGTTTTTTTTTGCTTAATTTTTTTTAAAGGTGTGAAAAAATAGTTTTTTTTCGTTATTATAATTAATACAAGATATATATATAAATATAAGTGGGTTTCTTTAATAAATCTGTTAATTATATTTATTTCAATAGCTTTGTCTTAAAAATGTATGCAAATTTACATTAAATTGTTATTGCTGGAGATTTCTCTTATAGCAATCCGGATAACATCGCCGATGCTCGCGGACTTGTTCGTCTTTGGTTAGGCAATTCTTATATTCCTCGATTAATGCGACTCCTCGTTTAGCTACGTCATTAGTAACTGTTAATTTTTTTGAAAATAAAAAATTGCAATATTCAAAAATTGGTCAAATTTACGGTAAACTTAACTTTGACCTAGAATAAGTTTTGAACGAGTGAATTTATCAGAAAATAATAAGAGACCTTTTTTAAAGAGCGTTCAATTCTCTACTAACGTATGTCGGCGAATTTTCTGTACGACGCACCGTTGGCTAGTTATAAAAATCAGAAGGAGCAAAAACCATTTTTCCCATGTCATTCGTATGGAAAATAGAAAAGTGCGATGCGCAACCTCTTAATGTTAATATTAAGAGCTCAAATTTTAATAGACATATTTTTATACCTAAATGGAACTTTTAAACCTGTTTCGAAGAAATTTTTTTTTTTTTTCGAAGCACCCTAATTGCAAGAGAGTTCGAAATTTATACGAGTACGAAAAACTGTATGGATCATATAATTTGTACTTGAGATGGTTATAATTCAACTTGTTTGGTGGGGGATACGGAATGAATTAAAATTTTCATTTTTTTCAGATAACTAGCAATTAACACAACGATTATATCTAGAAAATTCAAATTTATTTGGTGCAGACAATTTTTTTTTGTAAATCACGTTTTTTTCTTTCTTTCTTCTTTTCGTTGATTATTCTTTGGACAATAAAAGTAGAAAGCACATAAAAAGAATCTTAATAAGCATGACCAATGGCTCGGCCGAAAAATAAAAAGAGATATACATTAAAGATTGTAGAAATTGCGTGGGATGGTCATGCTCGAGGTAACGCGGCCTTGACACATTGCACGAGTTTCAAATAATACCCTCGGTATAAAGTACAAGGAACAACAAAACTTGATTAGACGTCGCTGCACGTAGAATTTCGTGGCCACATATTATATAGAAGGAAAAAAAAATCACTTTGCTCCGAAGATACTCTCCCGTAAGCAAGTTTGGCAATTCTTGCGCGGCAATTCTCGCGTCTTTGTGCCCAGAGGGTCAACTCACATTCGCGGCAAGTCAAACTGTCGATGAATTTGTATGAATATCATCGTAATAAATCCAAATCGATCATTTGAGTTATTTATTTTTGGATTGATCCAAACGATGAAACAAATTCATTTGCAATTGAGAAAATTTAGGTGAAACAGCAGGGCAAAATGGGGTCTCACAGTGAGAGTTTGTTTCTCTGGACAATAAAAATTAAAAAATAAAATACAAGAAAAAAAAAAAAGATATTACAAATAATATTATGATGCGTGGTCCTGAGAATGTAAAGATTTATCTTCCGATATTATTTCCCAAGTTTAAATTTTCCCATGATGTTTGTGATGAAATTTCTTACGGGCATCCTTCGGACTTGCCAAAAAAATAGGCATATTTGCATAATTTTTTTTTTTTTAAGTCACTTCTTCAAGAAAGTATCTTCCACTATGCTCGACACTCGCCTACAATATTCGCGGCTAGATCGAATCAATCGGGTCTAATAAATTTTCGTAAATTAAAAAAAAAATTTCATTTTCATTAATCGGATATTGTGTTGTCCAAAAATATTACGACGAAGACGCGGATATTCTTGGATTTGACATTAACCCAGGGCCAGATCGGAAGGCGAAATGGTCACGACATATATATGGACCTCGGAACTTTTGGTATAGATGTAAATTGCGATGGCCATGGAATACGACGTTCGCGATCGCGAACCCATGACGAGAGCTTGGCCAAGTTCTATTCTGTACAGGTACATGTATATAATGTACATGTATACATGTACTACATTACAAATATATACGTCTGGGTCTGGAGGACGAGATAATCGCATATATATGCGCCAGAAACGAAAGATTGAAGAACCAACAAATCGAAAGAAAAAATGAAAAATAAAAAACGATGTGACATAAAAAGAATGAGAAAAACGAGAGAACGTGAAAAATGAATGATGAAGAAGCGAGAGTTTGCGTTGGATTATTACGAATGTCATAAGTAGTCCCGTGCCTCTCGTGACGTCATTAACGTCAAGGTACGAGTCCGCGAGACGTTTGTCGGGACTCTCCCACTCTCGTTCGTCGCTCCTTACCACACGGAATAATATATCTAAGAGTCTGCTTGGGGTACACCCGGGTATAGAAACCCGCGGTGAAGTAAGAAATACCGGCAAAGCCTTGTCGAGCTCTGTTATGATCGTGTACTCAGTTTATCGAGGACCGTCCTGAAAGGTTTCACGGATTTACGGTGTCCAGTTTTTGTTTTTGTTTTCTTTTTTTTCTTCAATTAACGCTTTGAAATGACTTTTGTTTTCAAGTTAAAAATTAAAATAATAATTATCCAATAATAATATTTAAAAAAAAATAATAATAATCCAACAAATTAGGACGAGTTTTTGACAGAGGAAAGAAAACTCTTGCGTGAAAAACAAAAGCTGTAACGGGAATAATCTCTCACGGAATTTGTCGGGGTGAGTGTGATCGATGAGGAGAGCTATTCTTGACGCGTTCTTCGCGTCTGATCCTAATATTTTTTTTTGCCTCATTCTCCTGCCTCGCTTGGCTCTCCTCCTTTCTCGACTTTTTCTACTCACAGCTCGGACATTCTCGCGCGAAAAATCAAGATGCCTCTCGCGGTGGGAAAGCTTTTTTCTTCCTAATTTTCGCAATATTTTTGGGTCATCGCGTCGTTCAAGAGAGATTTTTATCTACAGGGATTTTCGTGCCTATGATTTTTTATATTTGCTGAAAAAAAAAATTCTTTCTCGAGTTCTCTTTCTTGCCTCTGAGCGAGCGTCTCTCCCCCGAGATGAACTGCCGAATCGATTTTGGCGGTGAATCGAAAAAATCGGGTCGATGGAAATGTTTTTGAAGGATTTTTGCTCCTAAGATTGTACCGAATTTTTTTTTTTCTTGCAATCACTAACGCGAAATAATTTTGTCATTATTACATAATGTCGAGCTACATAGGCGGTAGTAATTAAAAAAAAAAATTTATTCTCCTCTGATGAGTCTTGTCCTCTCATCTGACCTTCCTTTTTTCCCTGTTTGTATAGTTTTATATATTTTTTTTCTTCTTCTGTATTTTCTTTGTCTTTTTTTTTTTTTTTTTTTTAATAAGTATGCAGCTCGTGTGTACTCGCTTCGTCGGGTTCATATTTTTTCTCTTCGATCTTTGATTCGTCGTAAAATCGCGAAACGAGAACGCAATTGGTATAGGAATATGAAAGAAAAAAAAAAAAAAAATATCGTTAAGCATTGGTCACGCTGTTCGCTCATTGACTGGAAGACCTTGAGCGATCGGTTGTTTTTTCGATTAGGTCAATGATCAGTGTGATTTTTTTTTCCCCCTTTCAAGTCGTCACAGTCAACTATCGATTCGTTTATAATATAAACTTTATATTCGCTTATATATATATATATTTTTTTTTTTTTTTTCGCTGACGATCTTTCTCAAGCACTGTGAACTTTCAGCTCGAATTGACATAAATATAATTTTTTTTTAAATTCCGATACACATATTTATTTTTATGTTTATAATCGTGTTGTGAAATTTTTTTTAACTATTTTTGACGAGCGTTGTAAGGGTTTAAAAAAAATTTCTCGACAGTTTCGTGTTGTCTACCGGTGAAAATTTGACGAAAACGATCAAAACCCATTTGCTCAAAGAAACAATCTATTTTTTTTTTTCAACTTTCTCGGCCCTTGAATTTTTGTTTCGCATTACCAAATAACAGAGAGCCAGCCGGCACGTTTCGTCAATGAATGACCAACGTGAAGTATCCTTGACTTTTTGGGTCGAATAATTTTATTGTTCATGGTCCGTATAAAGGGGCCGGAAATTTCGTAAACAGATAAAGGTGCTACGATCGGCACATATACATATTTTATATTTGGGGCCTAAATCCGAGCCTAAATCCTTTCGTTATCTTTTACATTATGAGCCATCTAAGGGTGCCGAAAAATTCGAAAAATTGCAAAAAATGTTGCGATCTCTCCACTCTTCAAGCCAACTCTTATCCAGTGTAGTCAAAGTTTTGCATGTCGAAACGACGGAAGAGATGATTATTCGACGAATCCATTGTGCCAGTGGGTGGCTGACAAGCTTTATAGGGATCGACAGATGCGTATGCATGAATAGAGAAATTGCATGCTGAAGCTATATGTACAAACGTATATAACATACGATATCATACATAACGAGAGACTATAGCAAAGCTCCGTATGTCAGGCTTCTCTCCGTTGTTCAGAGTCCGGGAACTTCTTCCGGTCCCCGCGGGAATGATAGGATATTCCTGTCTCGCGATGCTTTTACTACGTGCGCGGAGAAGCCCTTTCCTCTCGCCTTTGTCACCGTTGTGCATATATATACACCTCTACCGCCATACAGCGATCGTACACCTCTGGGATATACGTGTCCCGATACTTATAGCCATATAAAACATTTCACATATATCACCAACTCTCGAGTATATAATATAATCGATGAGCTATCTGTATACATGAACGCTCTTTATGGAGAACCAAATACACTATACACGCGTATACACGCCTATACACGCGAAAGCACGAATTTGTATTGGTTGGCGGTGACGTTTTTTATTGGCCGGAAGTTGAACGGGACATCGCAATGAGACCTCTTCGAGACGTGAAAAAAAAAGAATGCAACAAGTCTTGTGAGAATGGTTTTCTTTTTTTGACCACACTCGACAGGTACACGCTTCGTTTCGATCGACAGTTTGATATATTTTCATAATGTATGAGAAAAAAAGTCATTTCATTTAGCCCAATTTCGATTGATTACTCGATCGAACGTTAAATTTGAAATTAAAAAAAAAAAGAACCTTTGATTTGATGTTGATATAAAAATAAACTTTTTACGATAGATAAACGAAAAAAAAAAAAAACTCGCAATGGTATCATCAATTATAATGCTCATCAGAACTTGTCGGAGAAAGGGGGAAAAAAAAAACCCCAGTAGCCTCACCGCCGTACATTAGTCAAGGATTAATTACGTCCATCGTCGAAGTATATTGTCGCAACGATTTGTTCGACCGAATGTGCAAATTTACATACAGCCCCGACGAAATATTCCACGTGATTTCCTTCGAGCGTATAATACGAGTTGCAATCAGGTTCTTGCCGGCCGTTTACCGATAAAACTTCACAATCTTTTTCACAACAAGATCGCGAGCATGGAAATGGACCGATTGTAGTTCTCGTTCGAGACGATCGAATGCATTTCTTTCGACATTTCTTTGTATTTTTTTTTTTTTTTTAACGTAGAATAAAAAGTCTATGAATCACACGATTAACCTCAATTTTTAAGGAGGTTCTTAACCCAGAGAAAAACGATAAATATGATTATAAAATTTGAGGGAAGGTTTGTGCTGGTACTACACGGAAAAAAATTTTCTGTGAATTCTAGTCATGTTTCCATCATGTTTTACAGTTTTGTTAATAGAGAATGCCTCTCGGGAGGAAAACTTCGGAAATTCTTTAGAATTTGAAATAAAAAGGACCAAGTGATAGAATGAATTTTTACAGTTTAAAAGTGTAAATAGAGTTTACCACTGTGACAAACTGTACAAATTGTGAAATCAATTATAATATAAAATAGCGCATCTTTTTGGGTTTAATGTTTGAGAAATTGCAAAGTGAACTGTAAAAAATAAAAGTTTAGAAGATTTTGAAAAGCGCGGGTCGAATTAGCATAATAAATGCAGTTTATTATCTATCAATTAGCAATTAAATCGATGAACGAATTTAAAACTGCTGTTCCATTATCTTTGAAAATACTATGAATTTGGCAAAAAAAAAAAAATCGTCATTGACCGGGATTTGAACCCGCGGTCCTCCGCAGTAAACGAATTCAACATTTTCGATCCTTAAATAATCATTAAAAAAAAAAATTAAAGATTTGGAGATTTTTTTTTTACGAGTGTTTCTGGCTTGGTGGTCCGGACTTTTTCCCGTCGAAATTAATTTTGAGCCTACCTAAGATTTTACCTGAGACCTACCTAACGACCTACCTAACGACCGACACTATACCACTACGCTATTGATTTTATGAACGCTTATTGATCCTTATGAATTTCTTGTTTGCGTCGTATTTTCCATACACATTTTAAAACTGTAATTTTTCCATTATTTCACAGTTGAATTCGACGAAAGCGTGCTACAATTTTTCTTTATTTCAATTTCTGTTTTTCATAGAGAATTTAGTATTTTTTGTTATGTCTTACATTCGTAAAAATACTCTCTCTATGCAGTTCATTTTAATGCGTCAGTTTTTAAATTTTTCTTGTACAAATCTATTGGTTTTTCATTTTATCTATAGCAAAATTCATTGCGAGCATTTTCAATTTTTACAGTGTCACTTTTTTGAAGTGGAAATAGTTGTTTTTACAGTTTAAACCAACAAATATGGGTATACAGATAGTACAGAAGTATATTCCGCACATTACTTTTTGATCAAAACACTGTAAAGAGATTAATTTACTGTGTTAAACTGTATTTTTTCTCTTCATCGTTGTATTTTTTAAATTTCAGTTATTATTTTTTGAAATGTCTTTTTTTCCATGTAGGAATACACCGTAATTATTTCAGATTTTTTTACCACGTTGTTGAGGAGAAAAAAAAACATTAAATATGCCGCTTATACGTGCTGGGCTCTTATATGGGAGAAGTATTCGAAGCTATGATTGGAGATTATTTTAGGAGTGAAAAAACGTTAACATTTCCCCCGAAGAACAGCTTGAACGATAGATTAGACTTTCGTAGATATAATTTGCCCGTAAAGAAAGTTTTTACCGTGCCGATTGTGAAATATATACTTGTAAACAGAATTGAGCGTGAATAATGGCAAATTAATAAAATGAAAATGTATTTTGGTGAAGCAAATGCCGAACGCAACCTCTGCTCCGCACGTCGCCCGTGCCGCGCTATACACACGTTCCCCTTTTGCCGCACCCATTTTTTATCGGAGCTCGAGTGCAACAATAGAATAGATTTTATCGTTATTCTAAAATGAAATAAAGATGTACTTCAGAACGGAAAATCAAGACGAAAAATACACAAATTAATATAAAAAAAAATTTCAAGACGGTTATTGACATTTAAATGATTTATCCAATACAACGGTCTCGTGCTTTTTTTTTCTTCTTCTTCTTCTTCGTCTCTGCGAAATACGCGAAATTTGCGAATACGAGAGAGTCAGAGAGGAGAAAAAAAAAATTGCGACGAATGAGAGTAAGAAGATGACTCTCTGTCTTGAAGAATAAAGAAAAAGGGATTTTGAAAGACGGATATGGAGTGTGTACGTTCTTTTGAAATTCTGTATCCGCTGAACAATCAGTCTCCTCTTGTCTCGCCCAGGTTTTCCATTATGTACCGTCGCAGAGCAATATGAGAAAAAAAAAAAAAAAAAAAAAAAAAAAAAAACGCGAAAAGAGTTCACTCTTGCTCTCTTCTCGTCTCTCATTTCTCACAGCTTTTACTCTCTGTATAAGTCGCTATTGAAGCGTGTGCACGATAATCCTGGTACACCTTTTGATCCTCTTATCCTCTTTCTCAATTCGTCTCGTCGTTGACTATGCAACGGGTTACGGACTTCTTTATTATCTCTTTCTTTCTCTCTCAAAAGACACGCGGACGACGCTTTACACGTCATTGGACAATATTAATGAATGTTACCACTTCATACGTATACGGGACTTTCCAGGCTTATAAATCTATAAAATTGTTCCATTTTTTTCTTTTTGGTATGTTATGGTTTTTTTTTTCTCTTGTCTGGGCGAATAAAAAATTCCACTCTTTTTTCAGAGTCGTGTAAAAAAATTTGGATAGTCGTTATCGACTCGGAGGTTAAGATAAGAATACTTTCCTTTTTTTTCATACTTTTACCGTGAATCCTATGCTCGAAGAATCTATTTTTGAACTTTCGTGTCTGCATGATAGTTTATTCGAACTATTCGTAATTTTCGGTATATTCAACTATTATGAATTATTGCATCGAATGATTATTTTAAAATGTAAAATAACACGAAAAAATCAAATTCAAATGCATTTACTGTACCATCTATCATAGACTCGCAACAATAAAAAAAAAAAAAATGCATTGATTATTTTTCCCATCCAAAATTCAGCCAATATAATTGCACCAGGATTCGACGTTATTTTGTATTGCCAATATACGGATATTTGACTGACAATTTTTGATAATTTCACTGGTAATTTTTCATGTTGCCCATGTATATATAAAACAAAAGATTTTCCAATCCAGTTAACGTTTTAACAGAAAAGTTTTGTTAAAAAAATGAGTAGATTTGGGGATTTTTTGAATATGAATTAAATTATAATTCTGTGACTTTTGAATTTTGAATTTTTAACTGTGGATTTTGTCGCATGGTGCAATTCTATTGGCCGAAATTCGGATGAAAAAATAATTCCCCGAATACCACTCGAGGTTGAAAATTAATCGGGTATTTCCCTCAAGGTTCCCTGCAAACAAACAAAGTCGTCAAATTTTTCAGAAAAAACTTGACTCCTTCATTTGTTTGCAACGAACCTATCGCAAGATACTCGATAATTTTGAAGCTCTTGTGGCATAACATGTGAAAATTCCAAAATTTCTAAGTATTACGGAAATTTTTTTTGGACTATTTTTTCCCTCGGTTCAACAACGTACCACAAAGGAAATAAATTTTTTAATGGTCCATTTATCCTAGAAAGTCTTATATATGTATATACGTGTGTACAAGTACAGCGGTATAGACGTTGCGGATAATAGCGAGATCCGAAACGAGAGAGCTAATATCGCCTACAAACACGCGCGGTCATCTTCAGACGCGCCATTGCAAAAGCGTGCCCCGAGTCGTTACGATAGCTCGCGATAGCTCCTTGGCTTCTAATTGAATTGCGTAAGACTCGAGACGTTCCAGGTGCCCGGATATACAAGACAATATGCATGAGAGGAAAATACGAGTTGCGGGAGTAACAAATAAATGAATGATGATATAGTATAGCGATATATATATATACATACACACTTAAACATCAAATTCACGTTAACTTAGTCGAATTTGATAAACCATTTGGCCAAACTGCACAAATAATGACGGTATTTTCATTCAATAAAAATTTTTGATTGCAAGTAATTTCATTTAAATTGATCAATCTTTGTTTTTTTTTATCGATTCGATACAAGTCCCTTTAGTTGATCGAGCATTTATTTATCTCAGTGTAAGATAAACTTGACACACTCTAATGGTGACTTGCGGGACAATGGCGTTAACTTTATCGTTGCGCTGGATAAAAATTTGGAAAATTTTTTCACAACAGCACTCGAAATATATCGGAAGTTTCAAATAAGTTGGCCAGTGTTCAAAGATACGTCATATTTTGTTATTTTCACTGGGTGGAAAATAACTTTTAACCCTCAAATAAGCCAACTATGACCAAACGAATCAGCAATATTTTTTTTCTTGTACATAGATAAGTGTGTCGTGTCTGAGTTTTGAGATAATAGGCGAAAAAATCGATTATTAAGAGGAGAAAAAAAAAAGATAACGAAAATGTGGAAAAGTGCCTTATATATATAGTCCCCTATAAATAACTTTCTTTTTTTCCCTCGAGCGGAGATTACGTGCAATCGTATGTCAAGATTCCAATCTCTATACGGGGACTTGAAGAAATCCCCCGATAACATGAACATCATATATAGATATGAAGTGCTGAGAAAAGCAAAGAGCATAACCCATCATGAACTTAACGTCCCACGGATGGTTGCTTCTCAACCTTAGATGGGTCGCATATGACATTCGGGCAAAAGCTCTCTGTTTATGCGACAATGCACACTGAGAATTCTGGGGACGCGGACGTGTAACACACAAGTTATACCAGCGGCTTAATCGAATAATTCACGTGTCAAAGACATCGGGGAAACGAATATCGTGCAGTGAATATTCGATTTTACCAATTTTTATTACAACAACGTTCGTCGAAAGCGAAGCAGCTATCGCGGGAAAAAGTTTGCGTTGGAATGATTTTCGCGATTTCACTGCGTTCGAAATCGCGCGCGCGCGAAAAAAAATTTCAAACGAATTTTCCATGAATTTTATCGAGCGGCGTCCCGCTCGCGCGATTGCATCGCATTTTGAATCGCGTTCTTCATGCACGCACGCGCGAGTCTGACGGTGCACTCGTTCGATCGAATTATGAACGAGACGTCGAATTTATATCACGAGATTGCGAGGAGACGCGCACGCAAGCAGACAGGATCAAAGAGACGCAGAACAAATTTATAAGCGAGTACCATATTATCTCCCTGCGGATTTCCAACGATTTCTCGCGGCGAACCTTGAATGCATTTTGTAAACTTTTTCTCCGTTTTTTTTTGCTATGACCAACGTTCGTTGTTCACGAGAGTAACGAGCGCGAGCGTGACTCATATTTACTGCCAAGGCACTTTGGTGGAACTTGATTATAGTGGCGGGTTACATATATAATTCTCGGTCCATATATATATCTGTACAGGTTTATGTTCATTGCGATGATGAGCAAAGACGAGAACATCGTTGCGCAAGAAGCCTGAAACTTGTCATTAGTGATGCTCTTTTCCGTACCAACTTCCGTACACGCTTATAAGAAGATCTTATTAAGAAAGAAGTCTCAAATCGAATTTAAACGATAACACTTGCCACTAACGCATCGGAGATTTAAGGTAGTCCTCGTGAAAATGCGTTTATAATGAGAATTTGTTAAAATTTATAGTGGACGAAGAGAATGCCAAGTACCCAACTTCTCGTGAAATTTGAAGCTGCATGATTGACCGTTCCCAACTCGAGATATTCAATGTCAAAGTTAGCAACCATTACGTGTAGATCATATAGCAAGCATCGCTGTACCCTGATACTAGCACGGTTTTTTTAAAAATATTACAACTAAAC
This sequence comes from Rhorus exstirpatorius, assembly GCA_963564615.1. Taxonomy (NCBI): domain Eukaryota; kingdom Metazoa; phylum Arthropoda; class Insecta; order Hymenoptera; family Ichneumonidae; genus Rhorus; species Rhorus exstirpatorius. The sequence continues at coordinate 32,069,847 of OY751315.1, read as the reverse complement.
GCGTAACCAAATTTTGATAAAAAAAATTGTAGACGGGAGAAGACTATTATTCACATATTAGGAAAAAAAGAACAAAATTATTAACCGTTTCGTTCACGAACGACGATCACAAAAAGAATGCAATATGAATGAAAATTCGACGCGTAAGCTGCATATTCTATGGTATGAATGTATCTGAATATACGCACGATTCCATGGTGTAACAGTCATTTCTGCAAGACTCAATCAAAAAAGTTCGCTGCATACGACCACTATAGGGCCGTGTATATTTTATCGTGTATAGAGTATGTGCAAGGGGGCGGAGTTATGACTAAATGTGACGTGAGCGCTTGCGTGGATATAATTGTAAGTTTTTGAGTGCTCATTCTCCACGTATCTCGTGTTAAAAATTGTTTTTTGAGCGTGAAAATCTATGTTTTGATAGAGTTTTTGTTTAATTATAAACATAACATGGAGAAAAATAAACCGCGTAGAAATAACTGTTGTGTTCCGGGCTGTCGTGTCAATGACGGTTCCGGTAAAATAAAACTATACATATTTCCTGCCCGAAAACATAACCTCGAAAAACGAGCTAAGTGGATCAAAGCCAGTGTGCAAAATTATGGCCGGCATTACTGTGCGAGTTGTGTTGTTATATAGGTTATGTTGTGCTGTCACTGTAAAGAAATTGAGCATTTATTTCTTCATTTGCTTCAAATTTAGAAGTGAAAAAAAGTCCAGATGGATAATTTTTACGTACCTTTCAAAATATTATATTCAGTTAATGTAAATACAACACTATACAAAAATATATGGTTTTTTTATCAATTTCGCCGCATACGTCCATACAATTTTGCATACAATTTGTTATACTTTTTCCCGCGAGCGGCGCTAGTAGAACATCTGCACATAGCCTATACATAAGAAACTTTCTCGCACTATTGTAGCACGAGGACTGCCTCTTAAGAGACAATCGTTTGCTCTGCTATATAAATGTCTCTCAGCCTCTGATAACGTTTCTCTTATTCGCTAAGATCTTTCGAATTTACGAGAGATACATATATACCGTGAATTCATGTTATATTCCATCGAATGCCGATTCCGAATGTTTTGCGACTTGAAAAAAATAATAAAAAAATAATAATAATATGATCATATAGGGAGGCGTGCGGTCGATACGAGTCGCATGAGGGACAAAATTTTGAAACTCAGGATCGTCGTAAGCTGCTGAAACGAACGCGAAGCTTGGCCGTTATATCGGAGGATTTCGCGAGGAACGAGAGGGACGAGACAACGCGTGAGTTTCATCTGGGCGAGCCGGATTTGGAATCACCGAGAAGGCCACAGTTGATACCCCGAGCAAAGCTCATAGATCGAAATTCCCTCAAGGATAGGTATATATACATAATATGATTATAACGATTGACGATCCGCGAGTGCGGAGGGACAGCGAGATTTAAAAGTATCCGATTAAATCGCGGATTATAAAAATGATTTCTACACGAATTATAAACACGCGAAATATTTCTCAAAATTCACAGATTGTCCAAGAGTCAGCAGCATCTCTCGGATTCTTACGATCGTTTCAACGAGTCGAGATCATATCACTCGCACTCTACCTGCGAGCTGTATTCCGTACCATCGGCGTCGGATCGGCCCGATCCACCGTTTTACGGTCGTACGAGTCGCGCCGATCCCGATCGTTTGAACATTCTCGACTGGCCGAGAACACCCAGACGATACAGGAGCCATCACGATCTCGACACCGTGAGCGGTCTCGTCGAGATTGTCGAGGACAATTGGCCGATCGATGACAATCCCAACGTCGATTGCGTATACACTCAGGTATAATATTCGAAGGATCAATTGCATGGTTTTTTTTTTAAGTTTTATTTAAAAAAAAAACAAAAAGAATTATTCAGAGAAAGAAAGTTCGATTTTTTTTTATCTCATATAGAGTAATTGCCTTTTAATTACGCTTGCGGGGAGCCGATTTTAAATACGCGATAACGTGATCGGAAACTTTGAAATGTTAAAAAAAAAAGTATTTTTGAATGACAAAATGATTTTTTAAACTCACATGTAGTTGTCCGGTACGAGTAATTATTTTTTTCCTATGCATTGTCATGCTAATTTGATCAAAAAGTTACGACTTTTGTTTACCTACCAAAGTACGAGATTAATGAAAAAAAAAAAAAAAAAAAAAACAACACTATATCGCTCGTGAAGAAATAACGGGAATTATAATTGATATTGAAGAAAGATAAGTTTTCGTGAAATTAAGAACGACTGTTCACAGGATAATATGTCGGAGCTTTTTTTCGGAATTTAGCAGGAAATGTTTATTTTATTTTTTTTTCATTTTTGTCACGCACGCAATTTTATCGTAACGCAATGCTCTCTCTCTCTCTCTGCGCTCGATAAATTTCACCTGAGGCTAGTTATGCACGACCCTTCTCACTCAAGCTCGTATCGCTCGTGACTTTCGGGCTCGTTGTACATTAGCCTAATTGGTTTCTCGCTGTTAGTTTGACGTGCGAGAGGCTCCCCTCGCCCTGGCCCAAGGCGTTCGGATATGAAATTTTTGCCCAACGCCGACAAAATAAGGAAAAAAAAAAAAAAAAAAGAAAGAAGAAAAAAATAATTCACCGCAGTCGTGCAAAGCTCGCGGGAAAAGTCCCGCTGGTGAAAAGCGCACGACGCTGAGCAATAACCTTCCCACCCATCGTATTTTTCTTTTTTCTCTTTCATTTCTCGTTTCCTGCTTTTCGAGTCGCGGTTGCCCCAACTTTTCTCGTTTTCCGCTTTACCTCGAGAATATTTTTCCCATCTCGTTGCATCTCTCGCTCGTTCGTGGCATGAGGGGGGTCGTGTGCGAGTGTGGGACGCGAAAAAAAAAATTATTTCTTTAATCCACAACCAAACCAACCGCAATTTCGAGGTTGTAAAAAAAAAAAAAAAAGAGATTCTTCGACCGGAAACCTAAAAATCTCGTTATAAGCAGCGAAGTCGCCAGTATTGTATATATTATAGGGGAGACTTTTGACGATTTAATCTTTTCTCAACCGCTTCACTGGTATACGATTCTGAGACCTATAGGTGGACATTTCTGGCAGTGGGACACTTCGGGTCTTGAAAGTATAACTCAACAGCTAATACCGGAGGTTTTTTTTCAGAAAGATTTCGATATGTAAACTAGCATTAGATCTCGCATTCATCCAGCAACATCGAACTCGTGTCGCGCGAGTCGAAAAACCCCCCGAACACCAATTTCATAATGATTCGCCAGATTTTAAGATTTTTCGAAATTATGGTTGCCATATTGGATCAGTCATTTAAAATTTTGAAAATTTCACATCAGATTCGTGTTCAGCGACCCAAAAAAACCCCCATAGACGGTCGTTCACGCACCAGAACCATCCTGAATCCTCGTTCTTGGCAATGGACGCATATATATGCGTCCTTGCCAGAAATGTCCACTTCAGTTTAGGACGCATATATATATATGCGTCCTTGCCAGTGAAGGGGTTAAAAAGATGCGATATTTCTGGGATAAGGAAAATTGAGCAAGCCGAAGTTTGGCATGGATAGAAAAATATTTCATCGGCTATTCTATACATTACAATATAGAATAAGAAAGTTTAATCATTCAGTTATTCTTTTTTGTTTACTGCTCCAATTTTTTTTGGCTCAGTGGACGATACCAGTAGCATAATTACTTAAATAACAAAAAAAAAGACAGTTCGAAACATTTTTCCTTCAAAATTCCGAATAAACTTCCGACAAGTCAGTTTCCGAATTATTCTCAAGGATTTGACAAAAAATGTTTTAGTCAATTATAGTTACAAGATATCGAGGCTTATTAATAGGATCATGGAAATGGATTCGTATATATGGCAGTCATCATATCATCCCTCGATAATTTTTTGACTCGATTTTCAAAAAAATTATAAAAATGTTTCGATAGTTATGCAAACAATTATGAGAGGCGTATTAAAAAATGTATATCAAGAAGGGTTTACTTGAATTGAATGCTATTTTGGACAGTGCGTGTTACAATGATTTTTTTTTTTTTTTCATAAATCGTAATAAATCGGTATCTTGAATTATATTGCGGGACTTTAATTGCCTATACGAAAATCACGAGCAAAGTGTATTGCGAGATTATAATTTTAATCTCAGGTATTGCGTGATTATTTTTCATCAAAATTAGTCAACGCTTATTTATTCTCATTCAAGTATTTTGTTATTTCATTTTCTTTTTTTTTTTTTTTTTTTTTTTTCATTATTTTCGTGAAAATCAGGTAAAGCGTAAGCGCAATGAACATCGTAGTCTCGATAGTATACTCAACGAGGACGACGACGAGTTGGAATACTTTGACGTGCTGAATCTGTTGCCACTGTCGAAGGTTCGACTCGAGTACGACGAGTCGGATGCTCGAAGCGCCAACAGTCGCGGCAACAACTTTGACAATAATCGGAGCAGCAATTTTGGCAATTTCGGTAGTAGCAATAACGGTTCTTCGTTAGGTAGAAGACGTGAATTCGTAAATCGAGTTATAAGAGAAGGTCCGACGTCGAGCGAGGCCGACGACGACGACGACGACGACGACGACGATGATGACAATGACAACGGAGACGACGACGACGACGACGACGAGCACGAGAACGAGATTACCGATGATTCGGAATTGAGCGAGTATCGCGAAGATAGCGGTGAATTCGTGATAAAGAAGCTCAACAGTGACAAGGGTGAAAAAACGAATTTTGGAAAAAATTTCACCGACGAGGAGAAATGCAAGATACAGCCGAATAAATCGTATCCGGAGATCGTTGAGTTTCACGAGAGGCGAAACGAGCCAGAAGATTGGCAGAGTTTCGCGTCTTTATCCCCGAGAAAGCCGACGGATCGTCGAGTCGCGGTTGCGAGTGAAACTTTAGTCCCGAGAAAGGAAAAAGATCGTTCGGTGGTAAAAGTCTTGATCGACGGTGACGAGAATGCTACGAATCCGGTGTGTCATTCGAGCACGGAAAACGATACACTGACAGCAGCGAGGATCGAGGATATCATTGAGGAGCGAGAAATTGCAACGAGAAATCGTGCCCAGGTCGAGGAGGCCGAGGATTACAAATCTATTTGGATCTCGGACAGCGAGGAACCCGAAGAAATGTCGCGAAGACCGCAAGTTCTGAAGATCGTGGACAACGAGATCACGAAGAGACGAGGAAGAGGTCTGAGCGTCGTTGACATTGATGCGGTTGCGCGCGAGATTCCGATAACGAAAGTTCGCGATAACGTACGAGCCGAGAAGAATTTACAATTGGAATCACGACAAGAGGCGTATTCGTCGGATCTCAGGGACAATGAATCCGCGAAGAAACGAGCGGCGATCGAAACGGTAAGAATATTCCTGTCTCATATATTTGATTCACCACACAAAGTCTTTAGCCAAATTTAATTCCTCGATCGAATTGTAGTTCTAGGGATTTTTTTCGTTAAGGTAGTTCTATCGCTGCAGACTAGTCAATTAGCTATAAATGTCTAAATGATGATTCCTAAAAATATTGGATATATGGGTTAAAATTAATAAATATTAAATAAGCTTACCCAGGTGAATACAATTAATCAACGGTTTATTATAAATAATTATGTAACTAGTAAAATAGTAATTGCAACGACTCAAGTATTACTATATAGATCTCGTATGATATTTACGTGTGGCAACGTTGCGTTTTCTTTCTCTTTTCATTCTCGTGCCCTCTCACTCTCTCGCCCGCTCTATTGACGTTGACGCGGAGAGGTTATGTTGTTCGACTTGTCAAATACCGCTTTCGTTTCGATATCGCGTTGCCACATTTTTTCACCGTCATGACATTATGCCATAAGTTGTGTATCACTACCCGGATGCTCGTATTAAAATCAGTATAGCTTAAAAAATTGGTCGACAATCATATTTTTTTTTAGGCCCGTTAGATTTTTACGTGTTTAATGAATCTAAGTCTCGTTTTTTGTAAGAATCTTTTGGATTTTCGATAAGATATATCGTTTTAAAGTGACCGGAAATCGGTTCTTCTATATGCCGAAGCAAATTTGCCTTGAGGAACTGGCATTTTCAAGTATTAATTTCTCCGTAATTAGGTCGATAAGGGGCATTGACGTTTCGCGAAATGAATAAATATATTAAAATTGAAGATATAAAAAAAAAAAAAATTTTAATCTTATGGATTAGTTACCACGATAGAACTACCTTAATTAGCCAGCTATCGTGAAACTCAAACTAACGGAGCGTATGTATATCGTGAATTGGATGACAAAAAAAAAATGATAACACCGTAATCAAATATAATTATGGAGTGATAAAGTATTTTTCCGAACTAGCTGGTATAATCATTTGATTCGCAGGAATCGGCAACTGAGGACAAAACCGACGTGGCGACTGCTCGTAATTTCTTCGAGAGAAAGAGCCTGATCAAAGAAACGACGAGAAACAGACGAAACGGTGGTAGATTCGAGAGAATCGTCAAGGAAACATCGAGTATAATTGGCAAAGCCTGCAGCGCCGTGAGGGGTAGCCTTGGCTTTGAGGCGAGATCGGAGAGCTCCGATCTTGGTTTGGGTTCCGATTGCGGTAGCGATACGAGGCGAAGATCGATAGACGACGGTATCGATGTGATCGACAGGCCAACGGATAATTCGCACGAGCTTACGAAGGATCAGATTAATCGCGAGAACGACGACGACGACGACGACGACGACGACAATGACGAAGATGAGGACGAAAACGACGATGAAAGCGGAACTGCGAGGACCGATCGAAAATCCCGAACAAATTTAACGAGATCGCGCAGTTGCGTGGATTCGATAGAGTGCCAGAACAACGAAGGCCCGGAATTCGATCGCGTTCGTTACAAAATCGTCAAGTCTCGTTTGTTCGGGAAAAATATTTATGGCAATGCAATCAACAAGAGAAACGTTACTTACGACGGTCTAATGGAATATCTGCGAGAATATTCGTTTCAGGAACTTTTGCTCGACAACAATGTCGTGATTATCGAGCCAGTTCGGGCGGAAACGATCGAGAGAAAGCCCTCGTCGGTCGTTCCGAAGGAAAGATCGAGCGAAAATACAAAAATTGAGACGAATAAGCAGAAAAAAATTAACGACGATAATGTTAATGGCGATGGGAAGGAGAAGAAAATTAATGCGATCGATAATTCTCGAAAAAGTTCGAAACAATCGTCGCTGAGAAAACACTTCTTCTATCATCCGATCAGGTGCGTAAATTTCTGCATCAAAACGATCCGTTTTAGAAGTTTACGTTTTTTAAAAATTTATCCTTTCAAACCGTTGATCGTTTTTTTTTTTCTATCTGGCAGAGTCAACAAAGAGCTGATTGACGAGGAATTGCCAGATCCGGATACGGTGAGAAACGTCAGAAGAATGTTCGAGAATACGATGAGGAGCAAGAGCGCATCGAGGGAGACAAGCGAGGATGATTGCAAAAGTCGTAAAAGCGCGAGCATGAAGGACCTCAGGAGATTCGAAGAATCGTCATTGGACGATGTAACCGAGAGAGTCATCAAAGCTTCCAGCAGGTATACAATCAGCTATCAAATGCACACATTTTTAAAAAGTAGCCATATTGGGAACTCACAAATGTCACCCCGACCTCTGGCGGCCAAATACCTAACTGCTCATTGCCTGTCGCTGCCCGATGATAACCTTGCGAATTTGTCACTTTTTTAACGATAATTCAAAATCTGCTGCTTCATTGCAAGAAATAAATCATAAATAGCGATCGAGAAGACATAGCCGACAATTGGGAGTATAAATGAAATGTTTTTATTTCAAAATCTGGTAGTTTAGGAAAAAAACATTTAGTACGTATTTTTTATTTTTTTTATTTGAATCAAAATTGCCGTTAACATAACAAATTTAAAAATATAACATTATGACGTCACACATGTTACGCTATATCTATAATATGTCAAAATCCGTGAAATTAAATTTCCTATAACAGGTGCATCGGTCATTTTTAACGAAAAATAAAAAATACGTCCTCATTATTTTTACTTACCCTACATTATGCGCCCCGATGATTGAAAAAAAAAAAAAAAAAAAAAAATTTCATTCATACTCCTAATTGGTGCGAGGGCATGAGAGATTTTCAGCACACGCAGGATATGAATAATCGTTTTATTTATGTCGTGTAAACACAAGCAACGTGACTTTAAACAGTGGCGGATTTACACATTTTCCAAGTATAGGCTGTTAAATTTTTGCCGCCCTTACCTCGAAAATGGTCAGTTCCTAGATTATTTTTACAATCCAAAAATTTGATTGAAATTGCACAAGAAATAGTTTTTGGGTATATTTCTGAGCTAATAAAAGCTCAATCATGTAAGACTAATAAGGCGGGGTAATGTATGCTACTTACACAATAATGTACATTCGGTAAACGTAATTGCGTAATTCGGTAATCTTTATTGCGCTTACAAACAGTTAAAAAATAATAAATTCATTTAAGTTATGAAAGTCTTACAATACCTTTTTGCGCGATTTTTTGTTGGCAAAATCATCGATTATATCGTCGTAAGTAATCTTGTTCATTAATTCCGACTCTATGCACAGAAGAGCTAAAGAGCTTTAATTTTTCTTGACTTAAGGTCGATCTCAAATAATTTTTTACCCTTTTTAGACAAGAAAAGCTCCTCTCACCCGAACAATTTGTCGCTGGAGTACATAATGCCATACGAAGAGCTATGTCCAAGTTAGGATAAACGTTCTGCAAACTCTGTTTGCGCAGAAACAAAGATAGACTTTCTAATGATCCGGAATCTGGTTTTACCGAAATTCTTTCCGAAGAAATATGGCTTTGAAAAACTTTGAAAAATAACAGCAAACAACCAGAAATAAGTCTCAATCCGTTATTCAATTATTTCAGGAAACTATCAATCGAGGCTTTGATTATTGAAGTGCGGGACCGTTAAAAATCACGACACTCGTGTCTCGTATTATACGGGATAGAAAAGGATAGGATATAAGAAAACACGTGCGAGTGACGTGTAACGTTTTTCATACATTGTCATACAAAGTGTGGGCAGAGGCCGATTACTGGTTGTGGGCTGCGAACTGGGTGTTTTACCATAGAATATAAAAGTTTGCGGTACCGTTTAATGTACAATGAAATGGAAGAGGGAAAAGTCATCGGAAAGATGTCTTGTAGACTTTTTTATGCAAAACATCAGAAAACCGGCTTGCAAAAATCTTTTTGATTTCTGTAAAAAACAAATTCTAAAAAAAAATGTGGCTAAAAAAAAATCGAAAAAATTCGGTCCCCAAATTTGCCGCCCCTAAAATCTGCCGCCCTAGGCTCAAGCCTACTCAGCCTGCTGGTAAATCCGCCACTGACTTTAAATTTCATAACTTCTGAAATATGTACGATAATTTATAAATAAAACATTTCTCATGCGATAGCTTTTCATATTTTACGTAATAATTTATTGCTCGAACGCATTTTATTTAGCCGAAAAGTGACGATAATTTTTTTAAAAGATTTTTAGGTTAAACATGCGATGTCATGTAGGTTAATTGTAATCCTTATGGCGTTAATCACTTGATCCGTATCCAATTTGCGCGGTGGATTCTATGCCACGCATAATCCTCAACGCGTTAATAAACCTAATTGTCAAATCTTACCACAAAAAATCGCATTTTGCTAAAAAATATGCGATAATCAAATGTTTACAACTGTTCCCTGTGCTGCCCCCGTGCTAACTAGAGTTGGCTACTAGCAACGAACTAGATACGAGAGACCATATTGGACCCGCGCCTCCGTGTTGATTCCCAATAACTTTTTCTCTAGGCTCAAGTTCGCTTCATTGAAATGAGAAATTTTCAAGCCAACAGAGCCCAATATATCAAACAAATACGCACATTTAACTGACAACCGATGAGCCAAAATGGGTTTCCCTCTTCATCATATCGAAGAATATCATTCAATCCCGAATATCAGAGTGTGATGAATATCTTTTTCATTTTGTCCAGATCACGATGTTCCAGCAAAGCGAAGGATCTCACGAGATTGTTCGAGGGCCTGGACAAGACCGGTCCGGGCCGAGTGAATAAAAACGTCAGAGCAAATGCGGAAGATTCAAAGAGCGAGAAAAAGACGAGAATTCTGGCGCGCTCGTTCGAAGCGAGAAGCGGCGATACGTCGCCAAGTGACAGGAGCTCGACGGGTAAGAAAATTTCACGCTATCGTAATCCGAATCAAACGAACGAACGTCAGGAGCATCAGCGACGCAGGGTGAACAATTGGGACGCCGGTAGCGCGAGTTCGGGTGTCTCGAGTGATTATCCGGACACGGATCAGGGCAGCGGTGTGCAGTGCACGTCGTCGGAGGACGAGGAAAGCGACTCGAGATACGAGCACGAGTCGCGTGAATCCGATCGTATTTCCGGTCATTTTGTCTCGCAGGATGTTCTGCGTAAGATTCGCGAATGCGGCACATCGATCACGTATTACGGTGGTAAAGTCGTGAATACGTGCAACGGGCCGCTCGTGTCGCCGTTGAGCAGCGGTAAGCTCGCTGCGGGAAACGAGCTCGATCATGACGAGGATTACGTGAAATTTCGGCTGATCAAGAGCAATTCGTGCGACAGCAGGCTCGAGCTGACGGGACGAGTCGTGGAGAGACGTTCGCTGCTCGAGGCGAGATGCGAGCTGGATAGGAATCGTGAAAAATCTACGAAACTGCGGGAAACGACGATAGCGGAGACGCCGAGTATCGAGATAACGTCGATCGACGGTAGAATCGAGATTGAGGAGAGACGGGATAATGAAGCCGATGAGATCGACGGGATGGCCATCAGGAGCGGAAGAGAACCACCGACGGTCATAGGACTGGAGCCGAAGAAGGACGAGACGAGGGAGAAGGACAATGGTTTCAAGGTGGATTTCAAGCTTGGCAGGATCGACGACGCGAGATCGAGTTATGCGAATCGTTACGGTAGCGCACTGACGAGATGGCAGATCAACGAGACCAGCTGGAAGAGGACAAACGCGGATTTTGGAAAAATGGAATTCGAGGAGTTCGAGGTACTCGAGGATAGTCTCAATGGGAATTGAAAAGTTTTTTTGAGATATTTAAAGCCGTGTGAATATATACGAGGAAGAAAGTACGATGGAAGATGCGATAGCTCTGTCGAGGGAAGATTGTTGTGTCGAGGAATCCAAACGTGGATGATTCAATCAATGTTAGAGCAGGTGGATCGAGTGAAATTGAAATTAAGCTCTCCGGTACATCATGAGTGAGTTACGTATGTTTGTATCAGAGCTGGGCAGTACTTCGAGTATCCGGTATACTTGCGATTAACTGCGAGTAAAGTACTCGAAGTACAAAATATATTTAAAAAATATTTCAAGTATTGTACTTGAATTTCCAAGTACCGGGACTATACTTTAAATATTTTTGCTCGAACGTTCAAGTACTTTCCTGTACTTCGAGTACTTTCCTGCATTTCAAATAATTGTTCGATTTCCCGCACCCCAAGTACTTTTTTCGAGTACCACCCGCACTCCAAGTATTTTCCCGTACTCTGAGTACTTTTCGAGTACTTTCTGGTACTTCGAGTATTTTTAGAGTAATTCTCTGAACTTCAAGTACACTCTCCCGCGCCCCAGGTACTTTTCCGTACTTCGAGTACCTTTCGAGTACTTTCCTGTATTTCAAATAATTTTTCGATTTCCCGCACCCCAAGTACTTTTTTCGAGTACCACCCGCACCCCAAGTATTTTCCCGTACTCTGAGTACTTTTCGAGTACTTTCTGGTACTTCGAGTATTTTTAGATTACTTCTCTGCACTTCAAGTACACTCTCCCGCGCCCCAGGTACTTTTCCGTACTTCGAGTACCTTTCGAGTACTTTACTGTATTTCGAATAATTTTTCGATTTCCCGCACCCCAAGTACTTTTTTCGAGTACTACCCGCACCCCAAGTATTTTCCCGTACTCTGAGTACTTTTCGAGTACTTTCTGGTACTTCGAGTATTTTTAGATTACTTCTCTGCACTTCAAGTACACTCTCCCGCGCCCCAGGTACTTTTCCGTACTTCGAGTACCTTTCGAGTACTTTCCTGCATTTCAAATAATTGTTCGATTTCCCGCACCCCAAGTACTTTTTTCGAGTACCACCCGCACTCCAAGTATTTTCCCGTACTCTGAGTACTTTTCGAGTACTTTCTGGTACTTCGAGTATTTTTAGAGTAATTCTCTGAACTTCAAGTACACTCTCCCGCGCCCCAGGTACTTTTCCGTACTTCGAGTACCTTTCGAGTACTTTCCTGTATTTCAAATAATTTTTCGATTTCCCGCACCCCAAGTACTTTTTTCGAGTACCACCCGCACCCCAAGTATTTTCCCGTACTCTGAGTACTTTTCGAGTACTTTCTGGTACTTCGAGTATTTTTAGATTACTTCTCTGCACTTCAAGTACACTCTCCCGCGCCCCAGGTACTTTTCCGTACTTCGAGTACCTTTCGAGTACTTTACTGTATTTCGAATAATTTTTCGATTTCCCGCACCCCAAGTACTTTTTTCGAGTACCACCCGCACTCCAAGTATTTTCCCGTACTCTGAGTACTTTTCGAGTACTTTCTGGTACTTCGAGTATTTTTAGAGTACTTCTCTGCACTTCGAGTACACTTGCCCGCGCCCCAGGTACTTTTCCGTACTTCGAGTACCTTTCGAGTACTTTACTGTATTTCGAATAATTTTTCGATTTCCCGCACCCCAAGTACTTTTTTCGAGTACTACCCGCACCCTAAGTCTTTTCCCGTACTCTGAGTACTTTTCGAGTACTTTCTGGTACTTCGAGTATTTTTAGAGTACTTCTCTGCACTTCAAGTACACTCTCCCGCGCCCCAGGTACTTTTCCGTACTTCGAGTACCTTTCGAGTACTTTACTGTATTTCGAATAATTTTTCGATTTCCCGCACCCCAAGTACTTTTTTCGAGTACCACCCGCACTCCAAGTATTTTCCCGTACTCTGAGTACTTTTCGAGTACTTTCTGGTACTTCGAGTATTTTTAGAGTACTTCTCTGCACTTCGAGTACACTTGCCCGCGCCCCAGGTACTTTTCCGTACTTCGAGTACCTTTCGAGTACTTTCCTGTATTTCAAATAATTTTTCGATTTCCCGCACCCCAAGTACTTTTTTCGAGTACCACCCGCACTCCAAGTATTTTCCCGTACTCTGAGTACTTTTCGAGTACTTTCTGGTACTTCGAGTATTTTTACAGTACTTCTCTGCACTTCAAGTACACTTTCCCGCGCCCCAGGTACTTTTCCGTACTTCGAGTACGTTTCGAGTACTTTCCCGTATTTCAAGTACTTTATCAAGTACTTTCCTGTGCTTCAAGTACTTTATCAAGTATTTTCCTGTGCATCAAGTACCTTTTCAAGTACCAAGTATGAAGTTTTTTTGGAATACGTCTTGCCAATGATTGCACGTATAACGCCTGTGAATGTATAATTGTGGAACGTTCTGCGCCAATCTTTTGGTCAAGATCGCAAGGAATGACCGTTCAAAGGATCAAGCCTACGGTAGTTGCGGTGTCATTGGTCAGTGCATGGCTCCCTTTTTAACGACCCCCGTGTATTATAATCTTTATTCTTTTTCAAAGCTAAATAAATCTTGATTGCAATTGTCAATGCTGTGTTTTCATTAAAATTATTTTCAAATCTTCGTTTAAACATTTATGTTCCAAACTGCCTGGCCCGAGTGAATTGCACAATGTGAAAATATGTTTTGATACAAAAAGTACTCGAATCGGAATCAAATGAGTTCAAAGAGTACGCAAGAAATCAAATATACATTCAACGGAACTTACGAGATGTATACCTGAATACTTGAAAAGTATTTGATACTTGACGTGCCTCGATTACTTGTTACCTCAATCACTCGATACCTTAAGTACCTCACTTATTTAGTACCTCAAGTATTTGCGATACTTGGTACTCGAATTAATCGAGTACTTCAAGTACTTTGTACTTGAGGTAGCTTCTGGTACTTTGCTCAGCTCTGATTTATATTATGTTTAACTTGAAAACTCTATCGAGTCTCCCCACGAGAGCAGCAGACGAGAATCGCAAATACGCTAAACGTCTCTCGATTCGCGACTGCGCGAGGCTCTTTCCTGATCGTTGATTTTTACGAACGAGTTATGGCCGTATATGACCGATCACAGACGCGAATAACACGACTAACAGTTGTATACGTCCGGTTGACGTATCCAACGATTCAATTATTATACGATAAATATAATTTCATTTTCGCTATAACGCTAAGAATAATAATGATGATATATGACATGTAATTATAATCTGGTTACCATAAAGATAAATTAGGTCTGCTTTGAAGTTTTTTTTATTTCTGCCGGTACCATATACCCAATGGTCCCGGACAATTTTAGATATCCCGTTCCCATATATGCGGGAGGAGCTTCAGCAAACGTTTAATGTGTCAAGTTGGACGATACATGATGTTGCAGCGAGAGGAGGGGAAGATGTACCCTAGGAATACAAGTGTGTAGGTGTGTGTGTGTGTGTATGTGTGTGTATGTGTGCGTGGCTCATTTGCTCGAAAGCATTTCACAAAGTTATTTCTGGCTTCGGAACTTGGATGCGAACGACACTGATGTCCGTTATATTATAGTTGCAAGTGTCTCGTTGTATATCGGACATTCCACGCTCTGTGAAATGGTTTTTGATTACTGATGGAAGTTTGATGAAAATAAAATACTTAGCTTCTTTATGGCTAACAAAAAAAAGCTCTTTTCACCTTTTTCTTTTACTTATGGATTGTTGGAAACTTTTTCATAAAAACTCTTTTGCATACCCGAAAAGATCGAATGCTTGCGATTGAGGTAGTCCTCGTGGCAGACTATAGGACAGACGTAACGGTTGTGGCCACTTTAAGCATTTTCCGAATATTCTTTTGCGAAGAGTGTTCACATTATTGCAAATTCAGGGCTGAAAAAGTGATCGATATAGCCCAAAAGATACGGAGAATCGAATTGTCATCATTTAAAACCTTTTCTGATCATGATAAATAAGAATATAGAAAATTATCTTGTAGCTTTCATTTTCACCACTTGTGGCCACATTTTTACTACTTTCGGTCATCCAAAGTACCAGATGTGGCCACCAAGCTTTGCATCGGGATACGGATGCGCTATAAACGAAAGGTGGAGTTTTAGACAATCGTAGCGAGGGCAGATTCGAGTTAAAAATAGTTATTTATTTGCAGCATAAACATATTACTGAAGTGGTATAAGGTATATTTGTGGCCAGAAGCTGATCACGAATAAAAAAAATCGTATTTTGAATGCATCACTTTTGGTCACCGGGTGATTTTCATATATTTACGCTGATATGACAGTTTTTTTTTGTGATTCTAACCCGAAAAATGAGCTTTAACTGATGAAATATAAACTTTTGATGGGGCGAAATGACGTTAGATATGAGGAACCGTCTTAACACTCTTCTGACAAGAAAACTGCACAAGCTTCTTAGCGTTGACACATTTCGTCGTATTTCGTTGAAATAAATTAGCAGATATTCGATAAAGCAATCGATAGTGGTGCGGAAAAAACATCTCGAATATCGAAATATTACGCTCGATTAAGTGAAAAGAGCCTTGGAACTTTTAAAAAATCGAGGGAAATTAGGAGTATGGCCACAAACGATACAGTAGAAGTTTACCCAAGTAATGCGATCTACACTACCGTTCATAAGTATGGAAACACTCGCCCCAGATCCGAGCCACACAAGAAGTTGTATCGCTCTTTGAAAAATGAAGACATCTCAATTTCCCAAGCGGCGTTTTAAAAAGGACATATATAGCTTCATTTACCTCTTTTGGAAAAATTTTTGCGATTTTTTTGAGCCCGGTACGCACTTTGAAAGATGGTCATTTTTTGGCTTTTTTTGGAGGGTGGAAATTTTCCCGCATATTTTGTAAAAAAAAATTTTCAACTTTTTTTCCGTGAAAAACTTGAAGCGGGGAGTACAACCTTCAATCTCATTTTTTGGAAAAATTTTTACGATTTTTTTTCGCAAAGATATTCAACTTTTTGCAAAAAACGACCATATTTATAAGGGGTAGTCTCACTCTGAAACTACTGGGTTTTCGTAAAATTACTAAGAGGGTAAAAAGTTGCATAAAATCATTTTGGATGTATCACATTTTTTTCAGAATTAAAAAAACAAATTCGAAAAAAAATTTTTTTTTCAAAAATTAAAAACATTTTTTTTTTGAAAATTTTTTCTTAAAGCAACGAAATATTTTTTTTTATCGTGAAAAATCGGGTCTCTTACCTCATCGATACGGCTTTTTTATCGAAAAAGCCACCTTTCGCTGCGATTACAGCTTTGACGAGACGTGGCATCCGCTCGATCAATTTGTCCATTTGACCCTGCTCCAAACTGGCCCAAGGTGGCTTTTTCGATGAAAAAGCCGTGTCGATGAGGTAAGAGACCCGATTTTTCACGATAAAAAAAATATTTCGTTGATTTAAGAAAAAATTTTCAAAAAAAATGTTTTTAATTTTTGAAAAAAAATTTTTTTTTCGAATTTGTTTTTTTAATTCTGAAAAAAATGTGATACATCTAAAATGATTGTATGCAACTTTTTACCCTCTTAGTAATTTTTCGAAAACCCAGTAGTTTCAGAGTGAGACTACCCCTTATAAATATGGTCGTCTTTTGCAAAAAGTTAAATATCTTTGCGAAAAAAAATCGTAAAAAATTTTCCAAAAAATGAAATTGAAGGTTGTACTCCCCGCTTCAAGTTTTTCACGGAAAAAAAGTTGAAAAATTTTTTTTACGAGATATGCGGGAAAATTTCTACCCTACAAAAAAAGCCAAAAAATGACCATCTTTCAAAGTGCGTACCGGGCTCAAAAAATATCGCAAAAATTTTTCCAAAAAAGGTAAATGAAGCTAAATATGTCCTCTTTAGAACGCCGCTTGGGAAATTAAGATATCATCATTTTTCAAAGAGCGATACAACTTCTTGTGTGGCTCGGATCTGGGGCGAGTGTTTCCATACTTATGAACGGTAGTGTATTTTGGCAATATAATTGTTGGGGATGGCTAGAAAATCTGATAACTCGTAAACGTAATTGGCAGAATTCATAATAACTGTAGAGATGTATTTAAGCGCTTGAATTAATTATTATTATTTTTTATGAGTAATTTTGATCTTTCGCCATTCATTCGACCGGATCGTTGAAGTAATTAATTTCACGATTACACAACTCCTAATTGAACTTGGCACTCGTATATTTTCCCTACCGATTATAATTGGGACTGGCAATTACAAGGGTGGCTCTCATTATGGTAAAAAAAAAGAGATAAATTCTCGATGAGCTTCAATATCGCTGTCATCCTGGACAAAAATCGTTCTACCTGACGTGGAATATCTCCCATATAGCTACAAAATTGTGGTCGTTCCCTGTCATGTGTCTTATAACGATGGATTGCTTGTCAAAGCGATGAGCTTCGACCAACGCTTCAAAGGTAGGTATAAAACAAATGGCGTGCTGTTCAAATATTGTCATTTCATTAAAGTTCATAATCGGTGAACGTTGGTGTATATTTACCGTTACTGCGTTGTTACGCGAAAACGAAAGAAAGAAAAATTTTAATTTCCTTGAAAGTGAACATAGAACTCTCCTTTTGTTTGTCGGAAATAAAAATAAAACTTTATAGCGTTGAACATAAATTTCATCCGTCCTGATGACGAGGCATTGCCCGCCATACCGGCTTCATATATATATACGCAATGTGACTCGTATGAAATCCGATATTGGAGTTAAAAGTTTTGCGCACTTCGCGAATTTATATTTCTCACGTTTCAAACGCGGGTTACCGAATATATCGATAAAATATACACGAAAAAAATGCTGTAACCGGAGAAACACGTATCATCTATACGCGTTACAGTATAGATGTGTATCATTGACAAAAAAAAAAAAAAAAGAAGAAATAATGGAGAAAATCTTTGGCCAACAAGACAAGTATGATGCAAGGTTGTTCGATAAGAGTTACAATTTGTATTTCATCGTAATCATTCGTTTGACAAATGATCGGAGCTTGAGGAAAACGTGGCATCGTATTTTCAAAAAACGGAAAAATGTACACAAACTTTATTTCGATTTTGAGCATTTTCTCATCGAATTTTTGAGCTTTCGACAAAAACTCGATGTCAATAAATCCCTATAATTCGCAAAAAATGTCCGATAGGTATGATAATTAATTATTTTTAAAAAAATTATAATCTCACCAGGTACTGTCGTGCTGTCAGGTGCATCGACTTCTCTACAATTCTTCGTGTGCTTCGAGTCCTTGTTGTTCCTTGAATCCTTGTAATCGCGAGATTCCCTGCTGAGAATTGGACTAAGAGTCGGGGCAAATGCACCGCTCGTTGTCGACAATCCTCTGTGGGATATGGTCCTTCTGCACCATGTTGTTTCCTGTAAAAATATCAATTCAACGACTGCCGCGTACTTTCCTCCGGAATGTAATTACGAGAGTTCTAAACGGGAATCGCATGACTATATATATTTGATGAAAAAGTAACACCAAATAATTTTACGAAGGAATAATTATGAAAAATTATCGCACAATAATTATTGGTGATTACTTTGTTGAGAAATTATTTGGAATAATTTATGTGGCTGTAAATGCGATGCTCAAAGGTATATTGCAATCACATATCGTATATGACGACGATTCATCAGATTCATAATTTTTTTTTTTCCGATACGGTTAAACGCGAGAGTCCGTTTCGATCATCGTCTATCCGATGAAGAATGAAAGCGACGAGGGACGAATATCGAGCATCCAAGACCCCGGAAGTTGCTTGAAACTATCGAAATTCGATAATCGTCTTTCAATCGTCATCCCAATACCAATAAGACCCGTAATTAATTCCAATTTGTCGAATGACGCGCGGGGGCTCGATCGTGTATGTCATACGAAGCTTTTACGTTCAGACATCTCTCAATTTGGTCACCAATCGGATTGTTGACCATTCGAATCAAGAGAGTGTTGGGAACCTCGGACGAATAATATTCGACCGAGGAGATTTCCAATTATGGCAATTTCGTGTGTAGTTTCCGCGTGATTCGTGATGTGAAAGAGCCTTTCGATCCGGTATAGAAATTTTGTGACCGGAAGTATCTAGAAAACTCGATACACACGTTTCGCTCATCACTCGATGAAAGACCTTGCAACAAAAGCCATTGGTTTATCGCGAGGCATTCGAGCTTGCACAATTCCCTCTGATTCAATTTATCTCTCTCTCTCTCTCTTTCTCTCTCCATTTCTATCACAACAGCTGTTTGTCAAGCCTCTTTATTCGATTTTCCCCAGAATTTCAATTTGCTATCTCATGAGCTTCGGCTCTCTCGCCGGTGAGTGGCTTATCGAATGCGAGCTCAATATATGCTACAATCGTAAAAGCCTGGTGACTGTCTCCTTTATTTTTCGTTCATTCCTATAACGTATACTTCACGAAACTATACAGTGCCCTGCTTTCGGTTCATATATACTTTGATGCCGATTTAAAAAAAAAAAAAATCGTCACAGTGTAAATAATAAAACAAGCTTATGGTTTTTCTTTTATGTTTCAGAGTGCATCAAAGCGCTTCTCTATGCAACTAATAAATTGCATAAATTAGAATTTTACGCTCAAAACCGTTAAAATGTTAGAATAATGCAAGAAAGAATTATTCATGTGTAGCGTTATACAATTGAGAATTCGAGTGAATATGCGAGAACCCTGCACAGGACGATATGCTGCAAACTAGCCCACAAACCGTACAATCTCTCATTTTCTACAATTAATTATTTGGCTTTCAACATTTGTCTTAAAGTTGCAAGAAAATATTGTTGGCTAATCAAAATCAATACGATGAGGATTATCATCAAAGATTATGCTCTCTGTGGCGTTCGTAAATATTAATTATAGCCAATTGGTAATAAATTTGAAAATGTACGATTGCAAAAATTACGAAATTTTCAAATTTTCAAAAAAATTACAGCCAACAATCAACTTGAATAGTCAACTCATTATGTTTAGATTCGTTCATAATACTTTTTTTACAACGAATTCTTATTAGAAATAGTATATTACACTACAAGGGCCGAAAGTTGGAAATTCCTGCACTGCGCGTGATGATGCCCGAGGCGAAGCCGAGGGCATCATATCGCGCAGTTCAGGGCTTTCAATCTTCTGCCCGTGTGGTGTATACTATTTTTCTTCATGCCCGGTCGAAAGTACGCTGGCTAATTGAATTTTTATACCGATTTATACGTTTTAACAAGTGTTGATGCCTGCCCGACATTGCAGGCACGAGCGAAGCGAGTGCTGCTGGTCGGGGGCAGGCATCAAACACGGAAGAGAGTTAGGTTAGGTTTGTATAGCAAGATGGTTACTGGCGCCAATATTCAAGCTAAGAATGCTTTATTAACAAAGTTATGAAACATGAATATAGTCTTCTATTCTCAAAATTCTTGTTATAGGTACAACACATTTATATTATCTGTTGATTATAAAATAGTTATAGCAAAAATTTATCATATTATTCATCACAATGAGTTTTTTTGTTTTGTTTTAATCACAAATACTTGAACACAGTCATATTATTTATTATAAAATAGTTTCAATTGCCTCCAACTGTCACTCACTAATTACTCCAAAGGTTATTTGTCAATTGCTATGAAAAATTTGACAGATAACCCTTGGATCGAGGGGATCCCTGCGTTTTGAAACCGGGCCTAACTTTCCTCCCGTATCGCTTGACTTTCCTCCCGTATTGCTTTATTTTCGTCCCGCGGCACAGATGGCGCGCGCTACGTTTCCGCAGGGACGAAAAGATCTATTTTCCTCCCGCAAATCGGGGACGAAAATGCGTACTTTCGACCGAGGTATGAAGAAAAATTGGTTTTTATCGAAAGTTTTAGACAAATTATTACGAATAATATGGGGCATTGGACGAAAATGTATAAAAATAATTTATGAACTAAATAGAGTGATAGAAAAAAAAGTAGGAGGCTCACAGCGCTATATTACGACCAACACTTTTTGATAATGTTATACGTCGAGTTCCGCAATATTTATTGAATAAACGCGAATTCCGCTAGAAGTAAATACATTGAGGCAGGTCATGTTTGATAGACAGTCGACGCGCATATATACCAGCGGATATTTTTCTAGCGGTGTTTGATTGATAGTCACCCTGCGCGGAAGTCCTTGATCATATATGCCGCGGTGGGGTCAATTCGAGGTCGTCACTTTTACTCCATTATACACACACACATAACCGCGGGTCGGAGAACTTTTGTCGCGATCGCCGTCGTATTCAGCACGCTATACGCGGATAATCAACTCGCATTACCGCGAGTACCTTTGGAGTCGTAGGGGCGCAAAAATAAGGGTTGATGGGGATCGAAGCGTAATAGTATACCCGCTAACATTTCATTTCTCATGCATGTGCTTCGATCCGACTCATTCTTGAGCTTGTTTTTTTTTTTTATGTTCGCGATGCGTGCGTTCACGAATATAAAAAAATTTTATGTACGAGATAAAAATTGATATATATATATGACATCTTTAATTTCTCGGCTTTGACGATTCCCGAGGTACTGATAAATTAAAGCCTAACATGGCCGCTTTCAGTCATTATTAAATTGAATTTATTTTTCATCGTATTCATTCCCATTTCTTTTGTTTGTATCAAGATTATTTCTTCGCTATCTCATTCAACCCTTGAGTGCCTGAATAGCGCGTGACAAATTTTCCATGTCAGCATGACGGTCATTTTTTCGTTCACACCGTCATGCCGACTTTTAACCTTCGCAATAAAATAATTCAGAGTTTAAAAAAATGTTAAACCTCATAACACACCTTTTGAAGACGCTTTTTTGCGGGAGGAATTTATTGAAATTTTATCGTGTTTTTTTGTTTTTTTTTTCTGTTTTTTCTCAAGTTACGTCGAACAATTTTCGTGAGAATTTTCCGTACGATTCGTATAAATTTTTTATTTGTTTCTCCGTCCTCTTTGCAAGGGGCGTGCTATTCCTCGCAAGTATATATACAAACGACGAGAGATGAAAGTTTTTATTTTCTTTCTTGCTGCGTAAAGTTATTTTGGAAAAGGATTTACCGTAAAGTAAAGCCTTTCATAGGAGCACATTCTGCAAACTCGTATGCGAACGCTTTTTTGCAATAAATCCCTAGCTGGTAATATATATGTGCTGGTCGATAACGATTAAAGCTTTTCCCAGCAGTTTAGCACCGAATGCGGAGGCTCAAACGAGCCAAGTATATACTTGGCCAATCAAAAACAGCACGTGTGTCTCGATGTGCTCGATCGATCGATGCGTTCAATCGATATGGGATCCTGGGATATTTTCTATCTATACGTGTGTATACATGTCGCTTTAATGGACTCCGAGAGCTTTGAGAAGTGGCTTCGAGATTGTTGCGCTGAGGGCAAATTGCTGGGTCACTGATACGGCTCACGCTGGGAAATCGATAGTTAATTTTTCTTCGTTTACTCAATATAAAGCACGTTGCCATCAATTGGTGATAACTTTTTTCACAAAAGATGTCCAACTCCATTAAAGACGAACTGAAGAAGCGATTTCTCGCGCGAGCGGCTACGAGAAATTATTTTCTTTGTGAAAGGAATTATAAGATGGAAAGAAAAACTGTTGCCGTAAGGTGTGCCCTGATTCTGATAATGGAGATTGATAACGAGAAGTGTCGATGTACTTATATATAGTCGCTGATAACGAGAAAAAGCCTGAAGCTTACCCAGAAAAATGGAGCAACTTGGTAGAGAATTTAATAGCAATTGCGTGCAGTTGCATTCATCTGCCATAGTTAACAATTGTAATTGCATCAAGCTATACACAGTTCGAGTCACGAGCATAATCGTAGTAATTAATGTTTCGCTGAATACAACTTTTTCAGCCTTATTCTTTTCATGTAAAAAATTTGCAAACAAATATTCCCATTATACGACCACTTTCACGCTAATCGATTTCTCATTACGCGAATGAAGATAGCGATTATTTTTTTTAATATACCGAAAGTGCATACATATGTCGCGTGAAATGATAGCGGAATTGAACTCCACCTTTCCGGTTAATTAAACGCATCAGGTACAATATTTCTGCAACGACGAGAATATATTCATATTTAATTCTCTACGAAGTATCTTAAAGTTACTTTTTCCCTTCATCCTAGATTCTAATTAACGTGAAAACTACTACCTCGACACACTGGCTGATGTACTATAGGATATAGAGGTTTTCTCGGCAAGCTCGTTGGTAAAAAATTACGGTTAAAGGTATCAGCTTTATTGTTTTCACTTTGTGCAAACTTTCACGGGATTATATCGCATGTGTCATATACCCGGACGACGCGCGTGCTACCAAAGCAAAGAGCATCTCTTTTAGAAAGACTATATATGACGCGTTTTTGTGAAAGCTCGAGGAACAATTTTACTTGGGGAACGACAGTATAACTATATGGTTTGCTATGGGGACTCGGAAATTCTCTTATCGTGTGCATCATTCTATCATTACGTGCGCATTTTGCCCTCCGTGCATGGAAAAAGCCTTCATCTTCTCTCTCTCTCTCTATTCACAGCGAAACGTGCACACGCACACATTCACATCAGAACTTCACGTATAGATGGCCGTTCAAAATATCAAGCATTTGAACGCTCGCATACAACGAAACGCAAACAGCTTACTTTTTTTTTTTAACAATTTCTTCTCGTTCTCAATAATGCGTCTTATCGAGGAGTTCTCTTATTTTGTCGTCAGAGCGATGACGTTTTCGAAAAGTGTGCCAGTGTGAAACGTTCCAATGTCGGGTGCTTTTTATATTTTTACAGAAAATTGAAATCCATGAAGGAACTGAAGAGTTGAGCATTATTGTGCTTTCAACGATGATAGATTTGTCTTCGCATAAAAAAACATGAATGCAGGTTATTCGTAGGTATAAATTTCGGAAACATCAACTGAAGTGGCCGTTGTTTTGCACGTATATTTGCAAGAAAATTACTTAGATTGCTTTAAAAATAATTGAGGCTTAAAAATACGAATTGAAAAAAGTGTCTTTACCGTGTCGGGACGAAAAATTAATGATAATTTAAAAAATCCCGGTAAAACGGGGATCTCCCTCCGTAAGTCTAATTCGAATGGCAATTGTGAAATGTGCAAATAAAAAAAGGTTTTATATTTGAGGTCATTTTATAAACATCTTTTACCATCGGAGATTCCTCAGGAGACTGATAAGACGAGAAGTTAAAAACTTCTCCATCGTAAAAATTATAATGCTCGCATATTACGCAATTGCGTCGCAGGAGATTTTCTCATTTCGGATGAAAATTTAAGAGTTTTAAGGGGGTTGACCGTCTTTCGGAGGGCGCGAGGCTCTTTTCCTACTTTTCTTTTTCAACTTACTTTGTTTATTTTTTTACACTTTTGTCCGTTTTCTCTCGCTGTCGCCTGGCCGGGAGTCAAAAGTCCCGGTCGGCCTCGCGAATACGTAATATATGTTGCAGGATAAATTCAAGACACAGTCGTAAGCTTCACACAGGCTATCTCTCTGGCCGTACGCCAGAGAGACTCAACGTCGACGGGAAATAAGTTAATCGCGTTATTTTCGTTAAGTGGCCTCTTCCATATAGGCTACATGCGTGAGCCCCAGGCGCAACGCAAACTTTAAAAACGACAATCGTTGATGTATGTCAGTGTGATATGCGTTTCGACTGCGGCTTTAATTCGCAACCCATGCGTAAAGAAAGAGAGAGAGAGAGAGAGAGAGAGGCACACACATATCACTCTCGCGTGCGTCATAGCTTATCGTTTCATTTTCCTACGTTCGAGGATATTAAAAAAAAAAAAACCATTCGAAACTATATGACATGACAGAATAATTAAATTAATAATAAAAATTTTAATTTTTTGTCGATTTATTCGGAATCATTAATCCCTTGCTATGAAATTTTGTACTACTTTTTTTTTAGAAAGATGAAATGTTTTGCCAAAAATTATTACAAATTTTTTCTTTTCTATACTCATACTACTATGCCCCTTATTCTCTCAGCGTTTCACTCGATGATACATGATTGAGGCTGCATTGCATGGGGCTTAGGCACGTATATAATACATCGCAAAGAAGAGTTTGCGTGACTATTTCATCAAGCGGCCCTAATATCATTAGCGTGACGCGGTTGGGAGTGGAGCGAGACCATCACCGGCGGAAATCTCTCTACCGGGCGCTCGGGGCTCTAATCTGTCCGAAGAAGCCAATGTTGGGGGTTGCCAGGGAAATTTCACATCCTAATAATAAGAAAGCGAGAAAACCATTCGGTCCTCGCTCATCGGGTCTCGTTGCGTTCAAGCGAGCTTTTTTTTTCTCGGGGGAGGCCACGTTTATATACGAAAGTCTCCGGGGACCGAGAGAAAGCTGAGACGCGAGCGTCCAAAAGTTTCCGGAAAATCCTGAATTAACCATTTATATAAGAGCAAAATTTCAATCTCGATATTTTAGGAAAATAAAAAAATAATAAAGATATGAAAATAAAATAGAAAGAAATTTGTGGCAATAAAAAAAAAAAAAAAATCGGTTCCCTTAAAAAACGAAAAATTCATTAACTTCACGATACGTTTGGCAAGAGCATATATGAGGCAAGAGCAACTTAATATTTCCTTACCTCGAAAAACACCCTCATCAACTCAGCAGAGGAAAGTCTGGGAAATGAATTTACTCATCACCCGAAATTATGTGCTTTTTATAGGTGCTAATTTGGTACCCAGTTGATAATTTTTATTGAAATAACAGTTAGTCATTTTTGGTGAAGAGTCAATTCATTTTCCAGACTTTCCTCTCCTGAGTTGATGAGGATTCGAAAAACGACGGTATCACTATAAAAAAAAAATATACGTTCCTGTGCGAGAGATATCCGCCTTTGTGGCCAAGGATCCTTGGATTTCTGATTCAATCTATATTCAGGTATATAACCTGGATATTTTTGAAATGCCAAATGTATACGGCAGCTCCTCGCTATAACAGAGAGGCGATAAAAAGCTTTTATCGACCGCGTGGCTTTTCATTTACTATTGAAATACCGGATGAGAAGCACGTCGAGGAGCCCTGTGTCACAGGGCCATTGGGTCAGGGCCAGGTGAGACAATTTATCGCGATTTTTTTTTTTTCTACTCTTTCATGCATATTCTTATCCTCGCCGGGTACATTAAGAGGCTACGTTGTTTCGAGGCACCTGCCATTTATACCACGTATCAGAAGACTGTTTGAATTATTTAGGCGTTTCGTAATGTCAAAGAGGATCGTGACGGTCTTTGCTCGCGGGGGAAAAAAAAAATATGCCTGCCCAATTGATATCCATCGATTTCGCCCGACTAAATGGCTTCAATATTTACTCCGATATTTTTAGATTATCCTGGATTATAGTGCTCGATAGTGAACAATCTAAAAGATTCAATCGCATGTTTACATATCGAGCTTTCAAATTCACAAGCATGGGTTTTTTAATTTTAGAAAAGGATGAAAATATTTCGAGCATTCTTTCACGATGAATAATCCACTTTCTTCGAGAACTGATCGATCGAATTGATCGATTGCCTTGACGAATTATTAATCTATATCTCTTGACACAGATACATTTTTGTAAATCGCGACTCTTGTGAATCTTTACAAATAAATTTATATTTGCTAAAGCAAACTACACGTTCAAGTCAAACGAAATGAGGCTTCAAGAAACTGCATTTCAATCAAATAAATCGATGTTTGCTGAGTAAAGATGTCCGATGAGACAATATAAGATTGGACCATATGTCCTGTTGAA
This sequence comes from Rhorus exstirpatorius, assembly GCA_963564615.1. Classification (NCBI taxonomy): domain Eukaryota; kingdom Metazoa; phylum Arthropoda; class Insecta; order Hymenoptera; family Ichneumonidae; genus Rhorus; species Rhorus exstirpatorius. The sequence continues at coordinate 32,042,908 of OY751315.1, read as the reverse complement.
AAGATCTTAGATAATATAGAGGCTTGTTTTTGACCCTTTAGTATACCATCGTCTCCAATCTCGCGCGTGACACTATCAGCGCCGAGTGCCAACCATTTTTCTCCTCCAAAGTACACCGACGTAATGTGCGTCTTATCGTAACATATTGGACCCATCAACGGAGGCAGTGAATGACCCGAAAAACGCATCGAAACAAGTATAATATAATAATATGAGGCATGTATGCCAGTGTTTGATATTTGGCGATTTCTCAAGCTGCCAATCACTGCGATCGCTCATCGAATGTATCTCGCCCGAGAGTGCATTTGGGTCAAACGTGGGCGGTCGGGCATTCGTCACGGACGATTCCCCGACTTTTTGTTCGGAAAAAAAAAAGCCACAGAGAGAGAGAGAGAGAGAGAGAGAGAGATCGGCGATGCGCGCGGGCAAAGCACAGCAGTCTGTCGGTCGCCCAAGGGAAAAGACTCCCGCAAGTTTACCGAGCACAGCACACACACGTTTCATCTTCTCTCGCTTTGGCAGGCCATCCCGGAAACCTTCGACCCGACAAACTCGTTCGGCTTTGGCAATTTTTGTTTTTTTACTTTTATAGTATTTTGTTTTGTTCGTTTGGTCGTTTTAATGCAACGTCCGTTTGAGAGCTTGTTGACCTCATTCGAGGAAGATCACTCTTGACGGGGGGGATTGAACAAGAAAAAACGGGTATAAAGACGCTATAAGTACAAAAAAATATGTGATCGAGAAGGACAAAAACTTTCAGCAAAATGTTTTTTTTTTTTTTTTGAGTATCAGAAAATATCGCTTTGCTATATAGAATATGTGTATTTATACTAGCACCATGGATAGCTGGAGCTTTAATGAAATTTTACCGATTAGTAAATAACACTCAAGTATGAAATTGACACTTTTTTTTGAAAGAGAAACCTATTATGTACATCAATTTACAAGGGGTATTAAATGCGAAAAAATGGCGAAATGCGAATGCCGGTAAGAATTTTTGTGGAGTCGTCAAATTCCTAAGCTTCAGGTGCACAGTAAAAATGAACAGAAAAGCCCAAAATTTACTTTTAAGGAGGAAAAATTATCACGCAAAGTCCAAGTCTGAAACTTGAATATTTCCGTACATTTTATATAAATACTTCATACAAGTGTGCATAAAAAATTTAGCCAATCTCGGCCGTGAAGTTTTTTCCATACAAAAATTGATAAGTCCGCTACGGAGTAGGGTACATGACTCTTTTTGGTGAAGACTGTCGCTCTAGGGTTTGGTAATTACCGTTTTTGTACCAAAGATACTAAACTTGGGTCTTTAAAAACTTAAAATTCAGAAATTAAACGTGGATTTAACGATGAATGACAAGAAAATTTATTTCAAAGTCGAATACCCTATACATGTGTGTGTGTGTGTGTGGGATGTGCACATGTTTGATGGAACAGTGTCCACGATTTTTGCACAATTGACGAGTTCTCGGGGACTTTTAACATTCAACCATCCATCTTTTCCAACAACGCACTGTATACGGATGAATAAATACGATACATCACACGACTAGAGAGGCATGATGTATTTTTACCTCTTATTTCCTCACCGAGTCAGGTCACTTGAATTCAAGTATTGCAATCGATATGTGCTTTTTCATTTTCGATCGAGTCAGAATATCGATGTTATTCGATAGAATAATATCCTCGTTACAGAGGAATCATTGCCATCGTGGAAGATAAAATAAAATGTCAAAATGTTTGGCAATTTGAAATGTCAATGAGTGAAGAAATGTACGAAAACGTCGAATACACCACACATTAAAAAAAAAAAGAAATGTCTTGATAAGGGATATCGGATTCGCAATCAGCAGGATATTTCTAATCGCACAAGTCCTCGAAACTTTGATAGAGTCGAAAAAAAAATTAACCTTGCAGACGTAGAGAGAACTTGTAGATGTATAAATATGCGACTTTGTGGGATTTGAGGGTTTCGCGATATATACTTTCGTATATAGCTTAGCAATATATTTTCAGAGATCCATCGTTCTCTATGTTCGTTATGTACAGCTTTCGGAAGCTTTTGGGATTTCAAGCGTGATTGGAAACTCTCTTGAGTTGGAATTGAACGTCTCCTGCGTAATACACATCAAGAGAGAGAGAGAGAAAGAGAGAGAGAGAGAGAGAGAGAGAGAGAGAGAGAGAGAGAGAGAGAGAGAGAGAGAGAGAGAGAGAGAGAGAGAGAATGTTGGTTAACCACGTACGTATTTGCGGTATGTATAATTATTTAATCCAAGTTTTCATGATATTCGTAAATTCAACAGGCATACAGATGGGCGACAGCTTTAAGGTACGAAATTCATATATACCGGAGCATTAATAGCAAACAACAGTAAAGTGAGAGGGTGTAAGAGTGCCTCTAGATCTCTTCTTTCCCACCCAGTAAACTCGTTCGTTAAAGTGGAAAATTCTACCTTCTATACAATGCCACGTGTGTATATGAGGCATTCCTGGCCAAATTGACAGATTTTTAAATTATCAATTACAAATTACTCAAACTTATTGTCATCAATTTCAAATTAATTGAAATTACTTCGAGTAATCGTAACTATATTTTTCAAAAATTCCCATTATTTCGTGTAATTGTAATTAATATTTTGAAAAAGTGCATAAAACAAAGGGTGTACGACACTTTGAAAAATTAAAAGAAAAGTTAAAAATCCTCTCAGATATCAAAATTTTGAAGCTTTTATCCAAAAGAAGACACGCAGTCGCGACTTTATGGAATTTTTAAGTCCATGAATGTCACAGCAAAGAGCTTTTATTATTGAAAAGTCAGAAAAAAATGTTCGTGAAACTTTCGAGCTGTAGCAACGGTACATGAAAAATAAAAAATAAAATTACGAATCAGAGGGTAAAGGTCACGGATCTTTTAATTTGGCTTGAAATGCCCCATGTATGTATGTAATATGCCCAAGGGCGGTATGAAAAAACCTCAACGAAGGGGACTGAAACGTGTACTCGAGTTACTTTACTGCTCCAGTGAAACTTTCCTTATTCCCAAGTGCTCATAGTTGTGCACTTGGTGCTTGACTCTCGCAAAGTACCATCCCTCTCGACACACACGATATATATATATACATATATATATATATATATACTTGATACAAGAGAACAGGGGTACTATTTTAAGTAAAAAAAAAAAAACTATTAAAAATCGGCTGATAACGAAATAACTATAAATAATTTTTGTGATAAATAAAAAATTGCAAATATTCTCTTTGTGCAATGCAATAATTTTGGATAATTATCGGCTTGTATCGAAAATTCCTATTTTTTTCCAAGTTTTCCCAAATTCCCAAATTATTTCGTCGGGAAAATGATTTTTCTATTTTCCATATACAAGAATCATTCCAATCTCCGACAGTGAAGCGAGCTTTTTTTTTTCGTGCGACAAATTAGCGTAAAAACCGAGGGAAGAAATGTGTATATATATGTGTCACGAGATTCATGAATTTTTCGTTTCCCTCATGCATACGTAATAGCCAAATGAAAACAAAAAATTACTCGCTAAGATTATACGCGATGTGTGCTATTATTATGATAAAAGGGTACGATTATTGTCGCATAAATTTGCTTGAGTGAATATAATATATTTTTTTTTCTGAGTAGACGCTGTTGAATATATATATACGATGCGAATAATTTGAGCGGACTTTTAAGACTTTCAGATCACGCTCAACATGATTATTATTATTATTATTATTGTTGGTATTATTATTATATAGTCATAGAACCGGCACGATAGACGAGTCGAGAAGAGCTTTCGTTCGAGGGGATGCTCATAAGACTTTTAAATGAAGGCGGCAATGCGTAGGCGTGCGAGTCGGTCGAGTTTGCCTTCATTTTGCAGTCGATATATGAGAAGAAAGTATTTTTTTTTAGTAATGATGAAATAAACACGTGACACTTTCAATCGGATAGAATAAAAAACATTAAATGCAAAAAAAATAGCCGCTATAATTGTTCCGCCCTTTTCCTCACGGACTTCTCGAAATTTTTTTCTCGCCCCTCGCTCCCTGTACGATTCATAACTCAACGGTTTTTGTAACAATCGTATGGAACTTGTTAAATCGGTTTTTCCAAGCACGTGCCATTCGTTATCCAATCGGGATCTCTATACAGAATTTCGTTCGTCAGTCACACCAGAATTTTACCGTTTCGTAGATAGATTATCCTTCCGCACCTTTTTTTTTTTCTACAAACTCGAGCCGAGGGATAAAGTTGCTTCGATCCCCCGGGGGGGAGTGCGCGTAACGACGCATTTTGCGAAAGAAACGAGGGTGAAGAAGTCGAAATATCCGTTACGTCTCCCAAAGTTTCTTTACTTAAAGATCGGCCACACTCTCGAAATTTTTTATCACGGCAAATATACGTTGACGAGACACCGCGTCGAAAATGCTTTATAAATATATGAGATATTCCACAAAAAGTGGTATGAGTTTTGGGCCTCAAAATTTCGATTTTAAAATTTCGTTTATGTTTTGTTAAACACATTAAAATGAATAAACTGTGAAAATTTCAGACTTTTTGCTATGTAAGTAACAGAGACACACACCTATTTTTGCGTTTTTCTCGTTTTTTTTTTTTCGTTTTTAAAGTTTTCATCTGACTGAAAAACAAAACAAAAAAAATATATCGGTAATACTACTTTTCATCGGAAGAATTAGGAGCGTGAAGCGCAAAGGGGGAGAACGCGGGTTGTTACTAGTCAGGGGAATAATTATATGTAAGACTGTGATATTAGATTGTTACATCGAGAGTAGCATGAGACAAAGCGCATGAAAATAAGAGGGCGAAAGAGGAGGAGAATTGGAATAAATTAAGGACAATGTAGAAATAGACATAAGAATTGGATTATATATAGAAGCAGGAGACGGATGTTATGAAGCTGTAGGAAGGGGATGTGTAAAAAGCGAAGGACGCTGTGTACTTTGGAAGAATAAATAATAATAATTATAATACTATTTCCCATCGGAAATTGTCTGAATTTTTCAAAAAAAAAAAATTTTTTCAATTTTAAATTCGAATTTTCACTATGGATCATTGCGTTTAAAAGTTAAAAAATGAAAAATCACAGCGTTTCCCAAATTTTTTTGATTTTTCTTTTTAAAGCTGAGACGGTTTTTTGGTTTCCATGGGTAAAAAAAATGCGGTCACTGTGGGTTTAACGAAAAAAAAAAAATGTAAAATTGTTAGTTTGTTGAAAGTTCAAGCGAACGCTTTTGCTCCTGTCAAGTTTTTTTTAGTGGTCCGCTCCATGCGATGCACTTGGAGGGATATTCAAACCCAACACCAGACTTAAGAATTTCAAATTGGGAACATGAGGAACATCATTGTTGATGCGCGAACGCTGTACAATTTTTGTAGTGAAAATAAAAGGAACATCAACTTTATTTTCTGTTCTAACACGGAATACATACCATTCAACTGAAGCTGAATTGAGTGACAGATTTTCGTGGACGCTCACTGTCAAAGGCACGCAAGGATTTCATTGTATTATATCCCAACCAGTGACCAAAAACTCGTCTAAAAATGATTTCGCAAAGCAGCAACCTTAATATATAACTGCTAAAGTGATTATATGAAGTTTCAATAGAGCAATTGTTTTGCATTTTGCTTTTTTTTTGTCGTTAAACCCACAGTGACGGCATTTTTTTACCCATAGATTTTATGTAAAATCGTCTCAGCTTTAAAAAAAAATAAATAAAATAAAATAAAACAAAAAATCAAAACAATTTTGGGGAACGCTGTCATTTTTCATTTTTTAACTTTTAAACTCCTCATTATTCATAGTGAAAATCGAGGTGGAAATTCGACTGAAAATTTTTTAAAGTATTTTTTTTTTTAATTCAGAAAATTTCCGATGGAAAATAGTAATACTGATATATTTATTTTTTTTGCAGTCAGATGAAAACTTTAAAAACGAAAAAAAATGAGAAAAACGCAAAAAAAAGGAGTTTATCTCTATTACGTAGCAAAAGGTCTGAAATTTTCATAGTTTGTTCATTTCAATGGGTTTAACAAAATATAAACGAAAATTTGAAATCGATATTTTGAGGCCCAAAACTCATACCACTTTTTGTGGAATGTTTCATATATGTATATATCGTAATTTTACGATACATTGCATTTTTACTGAAAATTCGGCTCAGCAATTAATTAATTTTAAGAAATTTGTTAATCCATTGGCATAAAACGTTTGTCTGGAATTTTAACGAAAATGAACACTCGGAATAGGCGTCATGATTGTCATTGCAATTGATACGGCTATTGAGATTTTCTTAATAAACATTGAGCTATCAAGATTCAATGAGAGAATTACATATAAAGCAATGAGCAGTAGAAAATTAATAAATTTTTTTTTTTTTTTCAAAGCGTAATTGTAAGTATACGAGAGCAAAGGTGAGCTTTCTTTTTCCACGATCACGAAACTTCTCTTTCCTATAATATTTACTTATTTAATTGTTGAAATTGCCAATCATCTCTTTGTCGCGTCGTTTTCCCTTTAACGTTTCGCCCCGCCTCGACACGGAAAGTATTGAATTTTTCATAAAATTTTCAAGACTTTTCGCCGTTGGCTCGGGGCCTATACACACACGTGCTCCCGTGCCCCGCGGAGCAACGATGGGAGCGTCGAGAAAATACGCGATTCGCGACTACCGTACTTGCATATATATATACATAAGATATACTTGCAGAGGAATACGAGCACGAAGAGTGGAAAATACTTCTCATCGATATTTCAACATTGAACGATCGGACCCCGGGGTTCGGACTCGATATAGGCGTCGGCGTCTCTCGGGGTCGAGGACGACCCGAAGAGCTCCAGAGCTCGGAGTCTCGGACAAAATGAGCCGCGCTCTTCCACTTTTGTTAGTTAATTATTAATTTTCACCTGGGTCAAAGCGATCCTGATCACGATCGCAATTGTAATAATATGTATGTTCATCTCGACGATGGGCTCACGATATATACATGGCGATTTTGGATAGTTTTAAGCGGGCAGAAAATAGAAAAAGCATGAAGAACTATAGTGATTGAGGGAAATGATTCATTGCTTGATCTCCAACAAGCTTGAACTCCTCGCCCTCGACATTCACGAAATTTTTACGTTTTTTGGATGTTTCGGTGTACTTTTTTGAGATTCATGTTGCGTTGTATTCTTTTTTTTTTCTTCAATTTTTAGAGTTAACTCGAATTCTCAACGACAACAAAAAATCCAAAGAATAAACAAATACCTAAGTTTAATGTTTTGCGTCCTCACAGAAAAAGCAAAATATATTTTCGTGGATTTTTTTTTTCTCGAGGAATTCATACTGGAGTGTTTATAATAATGTCATGAATACCCCGAAAATAAATGTTTAGAAAAAATGTCTTGAAGTATATATATATATATATAAACTTTGCGAATATCGAGAGAGGTGCATTATGTTTGCAAGGGTGCAGCGCGAAGAAGGAATACTTTTGACGCAAATTTTTGGCAACGGTAATTGATTTTTGTTTTCCTCCTTTGTTCTGCTCCGTTTGAAAGAATCTTCGACTCGACCACCTTTTCAACGCAGCAAAACTGGAGCAAAAACGGGATATTTTTATGCAGCTGTCGCAAAAGCGCGAGAGAGTATAACGTTTTCTCTTCTGAAAAGCCAGGCGAGAGCTCTACCAAATATATATTTATGTATATGTATATATGGGTACTATCTACCGTAGCGTCTGTACATGGTGGGTGTACGAGGAAAACGCAGGGTGGGGTAGCAGATCGATGCACGTGGCGCCCGTCGCAGCCTCCGCAGTCTGCGAAATAACCCCCTGAACAAGCCACCATCATCCCCGGTGCGCTTTCAACGAACTAGAACCCTTCTCATCTCATGGCTCTCTTATAACTCTCGCTTTGCGATAACAAAACGTAAACATGGATGGAACGGTTTTCCTGACTTTCACAGCAAGCCTGAGGCTTTGAATATAATTTTTCTCCTTTCGTATGTTTGTGCGATCAATGATCAGCTATCCGTACATTAAAAGCGGCAATTGAATACATTGCGAAATTAGCCATCAGGCAACGGTCTATCGCGGTGCAACGTTTTTCTCGCAGTTTTTCTGTGCACTCGGCGAACGTGATATACAGTGGGGTCAAGGCAGAGGCTACTGAAATGGAAAATAAAAATGGAGAAAGGGATCCCTGAAGGGCGAAGGATCCCCCGGCAGTGAAAAAAAAACCTAATTACAAGCTTTGAACGTTTTCATCTTTTTCGATGAAACAAGAAATTTACAAATAGTCAAAGAAATTTTCATCTTTAATAAAGTTTACATCGACGATTTCGCCATCTATAATTATGCTTTTATCCGCGGGGATTTTTTGATAAAATTTCCTGCTGCTTTTCTTTTACGGCAAAATGAAAGACAACTTTACATTGCCCGGAAAATTAGCTTTATGAACAGCAGTCTTGATAATTATTACTTGAAAATTTTTCATGTTTCCTTTCCTTCCTCTTTTTCTTCTTCTTAATTTCTTTTTTGCAGCCATTATCCGCGAATCAAAAGGCTCCCGCGGTAAATTCCTTGGGGAAAAAAAATCCTTTCATCTCTCCAAGCGTAATTCCCCCTTATACCCCCTCTGCGTATATAGAGCCCGATATACTCTACTCATTATTTCTTATCCGGCTTACAGAGCATTAAAAAATTCAAGAATCTCTGGCATCATGATGCATCGTGTGGAAACTCGCGTATAGATATTCCTTCGTAAAATAGACGAGGAAAGCGTGTCGTCGCGAAGAGGGGAAGAAAAAAAACAAAAAAAAAAAATCTCTCGACGAAGGTTGACCGAGTTGAGAAAGACAATTCCTCTTGAAATATTCTCTCTTGCTCTATCGCACACTCAGCGTCAATATTAAATTCACGGTTCAAATAAATTTTCATTCCACGAAGATTTCCGACTTGCAAACTTTTCTCGCGTATTTCGATCATTTTTCTCGTTGCACCGGACTTGATTTCAACGCCAGGTCGTACACGCAAGTGTGTGTGTGCTCGTAATGCGAAAAAAATTTATGCGGATATGGAAACGAAAATCAGAAATATTCTGCAATTGTTTAGTGGATATCATTTTTTTTTTTATACTACTGTTGCTTCCGCTGCAAGCTATTAATTCTCTCGTATTGCATATTATACATTTCCTTTTCTTTGTTATGCTTTTTTTTTTAAATTTTAAATCAGTGCGTGAGTATAGAGAGTTTCTAGATTTTTAAATAATGAAAATAAAAAGTTTGCTAATTGCGCGCCGTACACCGAGGATTCGTTGCAAAAGCGACAATGAGAGAGAGAGCCTAATGGCCGTTTCGACCATAGTCCTAAACTTTCACACCACACCCGACCACGCCAAACACACGCACAACCCCGTCGTTGCGTTTATACGCTTCTCAGACCACCGCGAAACCGCGAATTTGATTTTCCACTTCGTAAACTCCAGCTTAAACAATAATTTATCGAAAAAACTTTCTCACCCCGTACGCCCCTATTATATTAGCATATACGCGACAGTCTTTCAGCGTTTAAAAAAATATCTTATCCGCCCTGTTACGCGATATTTGCGAAATTTTTCAAACCCATATGCACAGCAGAGCAGCTCGCGTTGAATTTTTTATAGCGAGTTGGCGAGATTTCGAGCTTTGAAATAAAATAAACCCCCCCCCCCCCCCCCCCGAGTTCTAAAATTAAGAAGAGAAGAAAAATGTGACGAAAAAATTCCAAGAACCGTGCGAAATGTCTAAAAATATTTTTCGCTGCAGACAACGGTGCTCGCGCGAATAGTGCGTATATCCTCTCTTTGATTTCATGCATGAGTGAGAAAAAAAATTTCACGACTACACGGAGAGCATTCACGACGAGGATAAGGGAAAAATAATGCAAACAATTTCGATTCAATTGAAAATATAATTAAATATGAATCGACAAGGGTAAATTCCGAAAAGGGTGAGCGAGGCGCTTTGGGGAGTACCAAAATACATTTGGAGCTCGAAAAATCAAAGAGCTCTTTCACGGTGAGGGGGATGAAACAAATACGTGTGCATTTTCATACGAGGATACACATGCATATCGATACTGTCGAATCATCTGAAAAGTCTCAGATATTTTGTTTTTCAACCCATCTGTGCACCTGTACATATTATATATCGCTTCTTGCTCGAGCTCGGAGAATTACTTTGTTCCTTTTTATACTCCTGTATAATAATAAAAAGAACTGGTATATCGAGCAAAATATACACGGAAAAAAGTTTTCTGTGAATTCTAGTCATGTTTCCATCATGTTTTACAGTTTTGTTAATAGAGAATGCCTCTCGGGAGGAAAACTTCGGAAATTCTTTAGAATTTGAAATAAAAAGGACTAAGTGATAGAATGAATTTTTACAGTTTAAAAGTGTAAATAGAGTTTACCACTGTGACAAACTGTACAAATTGTGAAATCAATTATAATATAAAATAGCGCATCTTTTTGGGTTTAATGTTTGAGAAATTGCAAAGTGAACTGTAAAAAATAAAAGTTTAGAAGATTTTGAAAAGCGCGGGTCGAATTAGCACAATAAATGTAGTTTATTATCTATCAATTAGCAATTAAATCGATGAACGAATTTAAAACTGCTGTTCCATTATCTTTGAAAATACTATGAATTTTGCAAAAAAAAAAAAAAAATCGTCATTGACCGGGATTTGAACCCGCGGTCCTCCGCAGTAAACGAATTCAACACTTTCGATCCTTAAATAATCATTAAAAAAAAAAAATTAAAGATTTGGAAATTTTTTTTTTACGTGTGTTTCTGGCTTGGTGGTTCGGACTTTTTTCCGTCGAAATTAATTTTGAGCCTACCTAAGATTTTACCTGAGACCTACCTAACGACCTACCTAACGACCGACACTATACCACTACGCTATTGATTTTATGAACGCTTATTGATCCTTATGAATTTCTTGTTTGCGTCGTATTTTCCATACACATTTTAAAACTGTAATTTTTCCATTATTTCACAGTTGAATTCGACGAAAGCGTGCTACAATTTTTCTTTATTTCAATTTCTGTTTTTCATAGAGAATTTAGTATTTTTTGTTATGTCTTACATTCGTAAAAATACTCTCTCTATACAGTTCATTTTAATGCGTCAGTTTAAAAATTTTTCTTGTACAAATCTATTGGTTTTTCATTTTATCTATAGCAAAATTCATTGCGAGCATTTTCAATTTTTACAGTGTCACTTTTTTGAAGTGGAAATAGTTGTTTTTACAGTTTAAACCAACAAATATGGTTATACAGATAGTACAGAAGTATATTCCGCACATTACTTTTTGATCAAAACACTGTAAAGAGATTAATTTACTGTGTTAAACTGCATTTTTTCTCTTCATCGTTGTATTTTTTAAATTTCAGTTATTATTTTTTGAAATGTCTTTTTTTCCGTGTATCGATCTCAAACATATTTCGGCTATTTCAGTTGAAGCGTAACGCTTTTTTTGTCCGAGGAACGCAAGAATAAATTAAACAGAGCAGAGCATTTTCAAGTGACAAAAATTAAGATTATTTCCATAATTTTTTTTTTATATGGATAACAAAGTTTTTCTTTTTCAAGATAAAATAAGTATAAAACTTTCTTATGCCAAAGAAAAAAATATATGAGATTCGGCCTATTTTTTGGCAAATAAAAGTTTACAACGTCCTATAGAAGAAAGGACTCGAATCTTTTCTTTTTTTTTTTTTTTGAGACTTCTTTATTTAAGGTAGTCCTCGTGCTAACAATAGTGCGAGAAAGTTTACTATGTATCACATGATAAAATATATACGGCGAATATGCAGCGAATTTTTGATTGAGTCTGTGCAGAAATGGCTGTTACACATGGAACCGTAGATACATTCACATCCATAGAATATGCAGCTTAAAGCGTCGAATTTTCATTCATATTGCATTATTTTTGTGATCGTCGTTCGTAAACGAAACGGTTAATAATTTTGTTCTTTTTTCTTAACATGTGAATAATAATCTTCTCCCGTCTACAATTTTTTTTATCAAAATCTGGTCACGCGCTTAGTTGTAATATTAAAAAAAAAAAAAACCGTGCTAGTATCAGGGTCAGCAATGCTTGCTATATGCTCCACACGTAATGGTTACTAACTTTGACATTGAATATCTCGAGTTGGGAACGGTCAATCTGGTTCAAATTTCACGAGAAGTTGGATATACTAGCATTCTCTTCGTCTACTATAAATTTCAATAAATTCTCATTATAAACGCATTTGCCCGATGACTATCTTAAATTGTCCTTCTTGAAGCCACAGCAGTTCACGATCGAACCAGCTGCCGAAAAATCTTAAGGCCAAAAATCGTCCCACATTATGTGGAATATCACGTAATGGGCCTTTTTGAAGGATTGGTTAATTTCCTACCGTGCCCTCTGCAATGATAATTGATATCCTCTGCCCTCGCCAAGCCTGTGGCTTCATCCAGGTTTTTTATTTATTTATTTTTTTATTCCTCGCAACCTCTATATATTGATTCTCACTCGAGTTCCCAAGCCGTGATAATTAACGCCGAGTAACGAAACCTACTGTGCCATTGATCCAATATCCCTTTCCACACCGAACATAGCATACACACCCTTGTTCGCGTTCCAACAGTTGAAAAAGCTTTTTCGTTCGAATTACGGATACACGATTCTATTAGTACACCAGAAGCCTCCATTCATTCGCAAATTCCGAATTGATGATCTTTTCAGTTGGAAAAAAAAAAAACTCTATTCAACTTGAAATAAACAATTTTGCATATTATTCAACTGTTTCTCATGAACTTGATGATTGCAGATACGCTGCTGAATTTTTAATTTACTACAAACCGTGCTACATCGAAAAGCAAATATTAAAAAAAATTCAATCAAGTTTACCCGCTATTTATACACTCGATATATAAATTTAAAGTCATCCAGCATTGCTTTTCATGGACCAAGGGTTAAAATTGCTCTCTCTCTCTCTCTCGCTCTTTCTCTCTCTCTCTCGTGTAAAATTTTCCGGGAAAATTCAACGATTCAGAAGATAGTAAAAAAAAAAAAAAAAGATGAGTTTATCGAACATTTCAATGAGAATTCTGTGGTTAATTCATTATAAGAGCAAAGGATTCATTCTCTATACCCTGCTAGTGTATAGTAACGTTATATATTGAATCAATGAGCTCGAATAAATGCGGGACTGCAGTTAAAGTTTGTGAAAAATGTCATGTCATTCGACTATAGCTGCTGCGATACCTCACGCTGCATTATCACCTCCACATAATCAGTTTTATGATTTAATACTGATTGTAAATAAGTAACAATTCGATTGATAAATAGGATAAAGATTGCTTATACATGCATGTCAATCGAGCCATTTTTTCTGCAATCTTCTACAGAATTGATTTTGCCTTTGGAAAAGATTCAAGGGTAGCTCCTGAGTGTAAATTCAAGTTGGTGAGACGCGGCGTGAGTCGAGCTTCAGCCGCCATCTTAGGAAAACACGTTTCATCAAATATCTCGTTAACCGTGCACCGTGCGACAAAAATAGTAAAAAACCTTTTTTGTAGATAATAACATTCTCTACAACTTTTATTCGAAGCTTTTTCCTTTGTAGTGCATGCTTTTTTATTTATAGCGCGACAAAATTTTCCAAACATGATTATTCTTAAATATATATTTAACGGTTGATGTAACAGTGAAAATGGTGATGCTTGGAAAATTTTTCCACGCTATAAATAAAAAACAATGCACTATACAGGAATAAGGTTCCAATAAAAGTTGTAGAGAATTTTATTATCTACGAAAATGGTATCTACTGTTTTTGTCGTACGATTCACAGTTCACGAGATATTTGATAAAACGTTTTTTCAAAGATGGGGCCAAAGCTCGCCCCCCCCCCCCCCCCCGCGTCTCGACAATTTGAATTTACACTCAGGGGACACGCCTGAACCTTTTCCAAAAGAGAAACAAATTCTGTAGAAGGTTGCATTATGGACCTACTTTTTTGGCTATTCAATTGCATGATAAAAAAATTGAAATTACAATTACACCTTTTTTCCTACTAAAAAATTGATTCACCAACGAATTTAGGAAGAAAAAAAAATATGTAAACCGATTAGCCGACACATTGGAATTGCAAATTTAATTGAAAAATTTGATTTTCCACAACACTCTGGTCATGTTCATAGCCGGACAGAGATCGATCGGCACCGAGATGACGTGATTAATGGCAAAGATCTTCTCGACGAGATATTTTTGTCGCATAATTCGACCTTGCGTGTTTGTTATTTTCACTTCCGCATTTTAGACTCTCGTGCTAATGGGTTTTTCAATTGAGAAGAAAAATAAAAGCAACGACGGGAGAGAAATAAAGTGAATTTCCACTTGGCAAGCTTAGCCTCCGTGTGACTTTAGCGACATAACGAGGTATCATAATGAGGTTCCCGCTTGAAATTGAAACAGTTGTCGACCCTTTGCGAACCTCTGCTCTCTCTCTCTCTCTCTCTCTTTCTCTCTATCTTTCTTTGGCAAATCATTTTAAGATACGGTGGTGTATCTTTCGGAGAGCTTTTAATGTCCCTCCATTTGAAATCAACCCAAAGGTTGTAACGCGTGATTATGATCTGATTATGAGGAATCAAAGGACATAAATTTTAGAAGTCCTTCACGGTAATTAAAAATATTCTGATTCATTATGATCATACGTATTCCGAATAACAGTGAGAATAATATTGCAGCGAAACTCGAATATCACTACCCCATTTTAAGAATGGCTCGATGGGACCACCCGTTGAACTTGACCCAGAAAATCTGATACTGATCCTCTTCGAATAATACGAGGGCCAAAGAGACGGGAATATCTTCGAAGTTATCGCAGCGCAATCGACTTTATCGAGTTTGGCTCATATGGCAAGCGTATGTACAAATAAAAAGGGGCTTATTTCTTCCATGTCAATATCAAGCGCTCCAGTGAAGATTCATCATTTCGCTTGGTAAACCCAAAGTTGGATAACTCTCATTCACGATTCAACGAAATAATAATTCACACAGTATTTGTATCGCGTGTGGTATTAGCGCGATATTAAAAAAATAAATCATGTAATTCACGATAAAAAATGGGATCTTTATTTCATCATTTTAGCGATTTTTTCGAACGAACAAAAAACCTGATTAAACTACACACGGCCATTTTACCTAATGTGATCTACCATCTGATTGGATTTATCATTTCGAATTTCCTAAATACGCTATAAGATTCGGATTCAGCGGCCTCAACACCGATTTTTATGGAAATTTAAATAATCGTGAAAATTTCGTAAGAAAATCGTAATTTACGTGAAATTCGTTAAACTCCTTTCTTTATACGAGCTCCAAAATATTAAGACCAGGCGAATTTTGATGCATATAGTCTGACACACTCATCTAACCGTTAGCTGTGCATGCAAAAAAAAACAATCAGCAACGCATCGCGAATAATCAAACTCGCGATAACCCATAACGTCAAACCAATAACGTGTAATTCAATCGATAATTTGTTTTTTATTCGTAAATTATCAAGCTTCAGATTTCTGATGGCTCACAGCGACAAATAAATATGTGCGGTGCCCCAATTATTTCTATGCAGGGGAACACTTTCGCACGAGTGATTGAGTAAACCACAAAATACGGGATTAACGATGTAAAATCGATATCCCGAATACGGAAATTTATGAGCGCAAAATTGTAATAATTTAAGTGTTAAATTAGTCGTTATACATGAAATCGTAGCTGATACCGCTTCTCTTTCGTGCAAGCAGTTCAATGACCTTTCCCATGCAAACACAGGCGTGCACACATCTTCGTGCACGAGTAATACTTGATCCCATTTTTCGTTTCAAGAACTTCCATATCGCGATACGAGAATTCGACTCTGTTACGCGTCAGCATAACCGTTCATTATAATTATATACAGTCGCAGAAGCGAAAACCCGCAAAGGATATCAAATTCTCGTTACACTGTCATACGGTATTACAATTTCGTGGAATTAAATCAACTCGATTCGATTCCAAGAGTCTCCTGTATATATAGCGATATATAGAGTGACAAAATTAAAAAGATAGAGTGTCAAACTTTGATCTTTGAAATTCTATTGAATGTATATAATTGGAGAGTGGGGCTAGTTCATCCAGATGCTGCTCGGAGCAGCAGAGATATATATATATACCTATAATTTCGCTGGATGACGAATCGAAAAAAATGTACAAGTCTGCGCTCGCCAATCCCTTTATATTGCGTCCGGAGTAGCAAACACGAGTTGAAAGAGTATAATATATATGCTATATATTTTATTATATTTTGAGGCCCGGTGCCCCATGCACGGATATAATTGTCCAGGTAAGCTGATCTTGGGTCAATTAGTATACTTAGTTCTGGGTGACACGTTTGCCCTCGATAAGCGTTTAATTTTAGCACATGGCCTTTTAACATTTGTATTATTCTAAACTGGGGATGAGCCGTGTCGTGGGTCCCCTCCCTAAAAAATTGTAACAGTCCAAGGATTTTACTGCCTAAGAGGCGTAAATCTCCATCAGTGCGTATTCGATTACCAAAGAATTCAAATCGGTCGTTGTATACCCTGAAAGATTCACCTTTTGCTGACGGCGTTAGTTTTTTGTAAGTTCAAAAATTTAATTCTAGCGTGGTTTTTCATTATTTTTTGTATATATTTATGTGATAAATGCATTATTTTGATTATTGGATCAATTTATTTTAAATGGCCGAGAGTACGAGGAGCCGATTACGATATTTTCTGCACGAGTCGATGAGTCTCGAGCGCCAGCTCGAGTCACAACGAGACCGAAAGCGAAGAAGATGCAGAGAATAATGTTGGGAATTTTTCTATATTCGTAATCATACTATTATGTACTTTTTCATTATATTGCATTAAAAAATTATTGTACTGGAAAAAATGTTGTTTTTCTTAGTGATTTTCCTTACCCAAAATTTCAAATCTTTACGAATTTTCGATCATTAAAATAATTATACTTTTTCAGAACTGACAGATTGAATTTTATTGTGGGAAGGATCTCAATCAAATATGAGTAGATTCTCGGAGTTAATTCTTTGGAAAGCATTGATGAGAAAGTGAAGGGAAATATTCAATTAATCCCAAATTGAATTGTATATAACTATTAATTGTGTGATGTCTCATGGTGCAATTTCATTGCCCGAAATTTGGATGGAAAAAATAATCCTCCGAATACCACACGCGAGCTTCAAAGTTATCGGGATAATTTCCCTCAGGGTTCCCTGCTTACAAACGAACTTGTTAATTTAAAAAAAAAAACTTGACTCGTTCATTTGTTTGCAGGGAACCCCTATCGGGAAATATCAGCGATAATTTTTAAGCTCTTGTGATATTATATACGAAAAAAATATTATAAACTTAAAAGTCCCACACCTTGCCGACGGAGAGTTATTGTTGCAGCATCAAAAAAAAAAAAAGTACGGACAGATTATATGATCCTAAAATGATGACACAACGTTAAACGAATATCATACATAAAAAAAAAAAATATAAATTATTCGATTAACCGCACGTTTATATCATGGAAACGTAGTATCGCACCTTTGAACGTTATTAGGATACATTTTGAAAAGTCGTATAACCGGTTGTACAATAATAAGGGAAACGTCCAAATTGCCGATGCTGCGTCCAAGTCGCTTCGACGACTTGGCTGGTCTTCTAAACGGAAAATATACTCCTATTTGTTTCAACTCGTCTTA
This sequence comes from Rhorus exstirpatorius, assembly GCA_963564615.1. Taxonomy (NCBI): domain Eukaryota; kingdom Metazoa; phylum Arthropoda; class Insecta; order Hymenoptera; family Ichneumonidae; genus Rhorus; species Rhorus exstirpatorius. The sequence continues at coordinate 32,025,081 of OY751315.1, read as the reverse complement.
TAAGGTATATATAACATGTCATCAAGAACTTCTCCATGGAATAGATCGAAAAGTTACGTGATACGAAGGACATCAAGATGTCAGATTTGGGCTTTAGATTATACGATTTAGATTCTGCGCTGTTTATCCTAACGCCTCAATTTCTGAAATCTCCCAAATCTGTGTCCTTCGAGCAAACGCGCTGCAGTAGCGTGTGGCATTTTGGGAAAGTTTGAGCACGGAAATTGTCAAGGAAAGTGTAATGCATAGGTTTTAGAAAAGGGGTCGTAAAATCCCGAAAGGATACCACGCGTTTTGGAGCATCTCAAGTATATTATTTACGATCATGCATATATTATTTACGATCGCTGGGGAAACGCGACAGCGAAAGTTCTCCCGCATGCTCGTCGCGTCCCGAATCCACGCGGGTTTCAGTGCAGATATAATAGGAACGAGATCTGCATACGGCTTTATGCACGCATCGTTAAATAGAAGGTCGCGTTGGCGACAGTGACACGACAGACAAACGAGCCAGGAGGCTACCAGAATTTTCACTGCCTCTGAATTTGCTATATGCTGCCGATGACGTTTACGACGACAAAGCTGCAATGGGGGGGGGGGGGGGGGGGGGGGGGGATCGAGGCGACAAAATTTTTTCGTTCGTGAGTAAAATGAACTTCAGGCATGTTCTGGCACACGAAAATATATCGCAAAGTGACGATGACGATGACGACGACGACTACAACGACTACTCGAATCTTCGCGTCCCCTTTTTTCTTATTCTCGGACTTAAAGTCTGCGAGACAGAGGCTATCCGATACGTTTATTTTTTTTCAATTTTTTTTTTTTTTTATGTACTCGACTGCCCCACGATATAATCTTTTGAGACTCGGCAACGAGCGCGGAAAAAGTCTAATAAATCCCAGCAGCAGCATAACGTAAAAATGACGATAGGCGACCCGGAACGCCCGACAAAACGTCACGATTTATCGGAGCTCCGATATATATATATATATATATATATATATACATAGAAAGTTGCACAATGGTCGTGGCTGATTAATCATAGCGTCACCTCGCAAAATTCAGAGAGCTCTTTAGCAATCGAGGATTCGCTGATGTGTCTGGGGAGACTTCCAAAAAAAAGGACGTGTGTTTTTTTTGCCATTGAGGAATTGATATGTAATTACGAAATGCGCCATTTTTTTTTATTATGCCCTATTAATCGTAGGCTATAGGCCAGATTCGCGTTGCAAAAGAATTTAATGACGAAATTCTTCGGGGAAAAGCCGGTTGCCAAAAAAAAAGTGCCGACTTGAATGTGCAGCGTGTCAGATCGTGGAACGTAAAAAAAGAGGCAATAAATCTTAAATTAAGGGGTTATACGCAGTCACAGGAGGTCGAAAAAAGCGATTTTTCAAGGATTTTTCATGAAGAGACATTTCAATTCATTAATACAAAAATTTATACACATATTTTGGGGTAACATTGAACTTCATTGTGAATATTTTTTTTACAGTAAAGCATTCCGATAAAAAAAAAATCACGTTTTTTGTTTGATTTTTGAAAGTGGAGTCACTCGATTAATCTTTCAAGAATTCTTTACACCGGAAAGTTGTTACGTGCAGTAATCTCAAAAAATCCACGAGCTCGCGACAAGGAAAAATATATGTGGCAATAGAAAACAACATCGAGTATACCCAAAGACCACAGCTCTCATCCAAGCAAACTAATGTGGAGTTTAATTAATTTTTTTTTTTTTCAACTATGGAAAGAAAAGTTCAATGTTGTTGAGAAAAAAAAATATGATAATTTATTTCCTGAAACAATGTGAGAACAATATCGTTCGAGAAAAAAAAAAATTAAAATATTTATTTTAAGAAATATGAAAAAAAAAAATCTCTTGCATATTTTCGAATATTGAAAATCAAAGTTTTCAGGAAGAAAAGTTTTTCTGTCGAACAAGCAAATGACCAAAATTATCACTGTTGACAGTTTTATCTCTTCTTTCAACATGATATATCGAACACTTTTTTTTTTACTATTGATATAAATTCCCGTATCCGATATATAGATGTGAATGATAAGAAGCATGACCTGTAAAAAAGTGTACACGTGGCCAATCGAGAGGGGAGATGACTTCAGCTTTTTACTATGAATGAAATACGTACGTGTAGACGTCGAGTGTAAATACTAGTCACGGTCTCTTGGAACAACACCGATTCATTGAGAGACACAGAGACAAAGACAGAGAGAGAGAGAGAGATAGAGAGAGAGAGAGAGAGAGAGAGAGAGAGAGAGAGAGAGAGAGAGAGAGAGAGAGAGAGAGAGAGAGAGGGAGAGAGGGAGAGAGAGAGAGAGAGAGAGAGATATAGAGAGAGAGAGAGAGAGATAGAGAGAGAGAGAGAGAGAGAGAGAGAGAGAGAGAGAAAGAGAGATATATAGAGAGAGAGAACGAGAGAGAGAAAGAGAGTAAGAGAGGGTTTCTAACGTTTATCAATGATTCATTTGATCTACACGAGGCACAGAGTACGATTTCCGCATGTTTCATTGTGTCAGAGGGTTAATTTTCATCGTTTCTGGAAATACAGTGTACACATGTTACACATAAGCTAGTAAATACCCCATCGGACATTGCTCAATTTAAAAAAAAATACGATTGACGAAAACGACGAATTTTCATATGTATAAAATGTATTCGAATCATTCGAAGCACTGTCGTTCAAATTTGTAATTTTATTTTGAAAAAAAATCCCAAGACCCTCAATCAATTGAATTCGATTTAGTGGATTCGACAATTCGAGGCTCTCGTTTATTAATTCAATTGAATTTAAGAAATCGAAACCCTTGGGCTTAGCTAAATTTAATGTAGTAAATCACGAGCCTGCTGACAAATTGAATTGACTTGAGCAAACTTTAAGACCCTTAACCTTTACAATCCCGGAAGCCACTATAGTGGCACAGGGGGGGGGGGGGGGGGCATTTTCACCATTCAACCAAATGATATCGATGAAAAAGTTCTAGCAAGAAAAACGAAAAAGTCGGTCAAAAGCATGCCGGGATTGTAAAGATAAATTGAGACAACTTGGTTAAAAAAAAATTTCAGTTAAAGGGATTCAAGGCTTCGAATAATCTCGGAGTGCAGATAAGCTATCGTTGAATAAACCATCATCAAGTGACGAAGTAAATAAGGAGAGATGCACTAATGACGTATGCACTAAAGAGTTTTCAAAAGGCTCTCGAGTAGGCCATAAGAACCTTAGGGCTTCAAATTCGAGTAATTAAACTTGGAGCTTAATTAGTAATTATTTTTATTATCTTAATTTAATAATAATTAATTTGGAGTTTAACGTATTAAATTTCGTGAAAGTTTAACGCCGTTTATGAAAAAAAAAATTTTTAATAATAATAAATTTGTGTCTTTTGACCTTTCGCTCGAAACGCTGCCCAAACGACGCAGCATAGAGCAAAAATGTATATAAACAATCTTGTAGGGAATTAAATTTTCCAGAAAAAAAGTCATTAAGGACATTTACCTAACGTCAACCGTTAAGACGTGGATGGGCTTCAAAGTTACACGATGAGAAAGTCAATTATAGAGAATTCAAAATTGAGATTCAGTTAACATTAGCGTCAAATATGTAATCAATTTTCTTTCTTTAATTAATAGATCAACCAAAGCTCACCGAGTATCCTATTGAAGCTTATAATTTATCATTCAATCAACTCAATAGAATTTTATGTAACGGTCGGAGACTTATGAGTGTAAAATATGTTGTACAGAAAATTTTACTCGCCAAATGTCGAGAATAGTTCCACTGCAGCATTGCCTATTACTATTGCATACACTCAAAAATTGCTCAGTTCATTGAACTAAGTTTCGTAAATCCAGCCTATAAATATTTTCGCAAACGGGAATTTTGAAAAACGAAAAGAATCAACGAGAGTTAATTTCATGTAACGAAAAAAAAAAGGTTACCAATGACTTTCTGACATTCTTATTAATTGAAATAAATTTCCTCAGCATCTTCGATGCGATGGTTTTTTTTTTTTTTTCAATTTCGAAATACGAAAAATTATCAAGAAATCTTATTGTTGATCGGTTATAAATGCATGAAGGACCTTGAAGTGTATACAGAAAACGATATTAAGCTCGCAACAACCCCTGTATTTAATACCCCCAACAAGTTTAAAGGCGAACAAGCACTTGTAATTATAATTATATAATAATAATAATAATCATTATTAGTGTTATTATTATTATTATATAATTGCAAAACGTTTGAATTAACAAGAATTTTCTCAGAAACCCAAACGTCAAAAGTAAAAAAAAAAAAAAACATATCGCCTTACAATCTGGCGAATCACCCGGCCTCTCCTACTGTTTACAAGCCGTTCGTGTGTTATTGTATGAGCGCGCGTGCCTGACACAATGTCATGTATACAGCACCTGCGATAACCGGTGCTCTAACGCGCCCATCTTTTTTGGAATAGTAAAATAATACGAGAAAATGAAAAAACTGCGGTCTCGTATTTCTTGGTGACAAAAAAAACAAGGAGAACCAGCACATTGCTGAATTTTTTTCGTTTTGGGCATCGGGATTATAACATATGTACATACATATATATATATATATATATGTTTTTTCATTTTTTTTTTCATCGTGCGATTTTTTGAACTCACGTTCCGATATTTCCTCGGTGCGTTGATTGACGCGATCCCAAGTGCACGAGTAATTTCGAGCCTCAGAACGACAAATGCACGAGACGTTATACCAGCAGCGGCCATGTTTAGCCGGTTTATACACACTCGACACCGCGCACCGCACCGCTGCAACTTTCTTTTTCGCGAACGGAGAGAGAGAGAGACACCTGTCCGCTGTGGTAGCGCTCGCGCGAGTGTTTCTATTCCTATCGCTCTCTCTCTCTCTCTCTCTCTCCCCACTATTCGACACCCGGCGCCTTTTTCACGGTCTTTCACGCTGAGTTTTGCGCAACAATTCTACCGCGAGCCGTTACTCTCTCCTTTCTTTATCTCCCTTGTACACTTATTACGAGGATATTTTGTCGTCTCTTGTGGTATAAGTTTATGCGTATATGTTTATATAGATAAATTTTATCCCGGATAAAACGGCCCAACGGCCGCTCACGCGCGACTGCCGCGACGAAAATCTCCCGGCCTCGTGCGGGTATTACCGCATTATGAATCGGCGGCTCGAGTCATCGCGACACGAGATTGTCCGAACATCGCCGAACGTGCGCGCGCGCCGATACGACGAAAATTGACCGCGCGCATGATGTATCCTCTGCTTTTCCATTTTTTTCTTCGAGTTTTCTTTGCTTTTTTTTTCCTTTTTTTTTCCGCACATTCTTTTACTTCCTTCGTCGTCCTACTTTTTACGCGTTGGCTGTTGAATCTCCCAAGACATTATCGAGTTTATAGAATCAAAAAAGACGATTTATCGTCGCTTCGTGACAGCTGCGATGACGGGGGAATAAAAAGATATGTGGACAGCGATGTTTATACATCAGGGCACAGCGCGGGCGATGCGTATGGAAAGCACGTGGGGCCGATGAGAAAAATAACGGGGAAAAAAAAAAGATACGTGGCAACAGCGCGCGGGAGAATACACGCGGGAAAAGTTCGAACGCGATGGGAAATACAATTTTGAAATTCATGGCGCGAAATATTTGTACGTTTTCGGTGATATTTAATGAAATGTTAATTCGCGAGGGGAAGTAAGCGACGATTTCCAGCCATGTCTTTGAGTTTTTGAGTTGAGTCGAGGGACAAAAGATTGAGTCTGTCGATATCGAAAACGGGAACCTCTCGTTATTTTGAAAAAAAAACAAGTATATTCTTCGTTTATTCATTATTGAGGTAATACTTTAATCCTGAAACACTTTTTTTTTACGACTGCAAAGTTTCAGATCACATTTTTAACTTTTATTGCAAAAAATTGCGATTTTAAAGGCGCTATTTTGGCATAGGATATGTGAAATAATAATTGGCTCGCCACAAGTTCAAACTAAAAACAAAAGCACCTCGTATACCGGAGAAGTGACTTATTCAATATAATTAATTTTCGATAGTATATAATTAATTTTCGAGTTTTTCGATAAATTACATAAAAAGTGGGATATTTGGCAAAGAAATTTCGATTCAATTGTCACATGTAATACCATTAATAGGGTATTTCCCTCAAGGTTCCCTGTAAACAAACTAATAACTCGTCAAGTTTTTCAGAAAAATCACTCGCGCTTAATTAAGTAGAACTTTTGGTTTTTTAACATGAAAACTTGATTCCTTCATTTGTTTGCAACGAACCTATCGGGAAATACTCGATAATTTTCAAGCTCGAGTGGTATTCGGGGGGATTAATTTTGCATCCAAATTTCGGCCAATAGAATTGCACCATGAGACAAAATCCAGAGTTAAGAATTCAAAATTTAAAAGTCACAGAATTCAATCTGTCAGATTCGATGGAGGGTTGACTGAATTGGAAAATCTTTTGTTTTTATAGGCAACATTAAAAATTACGAGTGAAATTATCAAGAATTGTCAGTGAACGTCGAATGGTGCAATTCTATTGGCTAAAAATTTGGATCTGTGCTACGAGTGTGGCGGTAACTCATGCGAATTTTAGGCATTTATCATTATCAAACTGTCCATCGCTATTATTTCCGTGCGCGATGAAATAATATTAATTATCAAAAACAGCTAAGATTTATGTAATCATGCAATATATTTATTACAAAAACTTTCAATGATTTTGAGGTTAGCCGAGGAGAAATGAAGTGATAAAAGACATATCCAGAGTTTTCATAAAATCTGAAAGTTTAATATACAAAAAAAATATACTGAAAGTTTAAATATACTGAAACTTTTACGTGTTATCATCAGATTTCAGTTTTTTTCAACAATTATCCAAAATAGTTGATCAAATAATGACTATAGTCTATCAGAAAAACTGAAATTTTTTTTTTTCATGAAACTTTTTTCGTTTGAAACAATTTTAGGCAGGCAAAAGAACGAAAAATTAATCATACGCTTGTAATCCGGTTTGACTGAATCGAATTTGAACGAAATTTTTTTTACCGCATACGACGCAAAATGAATAAAAAAAAAAAAAAATTAGAAACCGTCTCCGTGAACCACAAGCTGAGCTTCATTATATTATTCAGTCAATCCTAAACATAACTTTATTTTTCCTTCTTCATCTATATCAATCATCAGTCAACTTCACTCGAAACTATTAATTTTAAATCGAATATCGAAACGTATCGGTCTGTCAATATATTCTTAAAGTCGCCGCACGTTCTTTCGCCCCCCCCAAATGTCAAACACCGCGTGTACACGATTCAACTCGCTCGGTTTTTTTTTTTACGGAAACTCGCAAAAGTCAAAACTCGGTTGAATCCGTGTCATGTCGACATTCGTTCAGGACGATTTATACGCAAAAACTGCGCATCACGAGTACAATAATTTTCGCGAATCCGACAAATTTACGTTCCACGAAATTTCATGGATAAACGTGACGCGATTGGTACTAACGATACTCCTGAGAATCGGTTTTTTCCTCGTGCAAATCGGTAGCGTACCCGTGACCAATATTAATCTCGTATTGCTTCATAATATCGTTGATTTCTCGTGGATCACGATCGTATACGTGATCGGTGGTTTCGCGATCGCTTTTAACGGCGATGTGAGCGGTATCGTTGGCGCGGGTCGGTGGATCGGTGACGGTAAGCCGATCGACAAGGACGAAATACTCGTGGGATGGCAAGCGACGATGATAGCATCGGCGATATGCACATGCTGCCTCGTAGGGAGAACTCACACGATCGGCTATCTACTGATCGGTCTTATCATGTCCGGTATTGTTCAGCCATTCGCGATTCATTGGGCATGGACGACGAAGGGTTGGATGGCGCGTAACAATTTGTTCGGTAGCAGCGTTGTTTTTCGGGATTACGGTGGTTCGACGATCGTACAAACGATCGGTAGTCTGACGGGTTTCATAGGATGCGCTGTACTCGGTAGAAGAATAATCCGACTGAGGGATATCGATGACGCTAGCATTCCGGCTGATTCGGCGGGCACCGCACTCGCCGGCTATTTTTTCATACTTCTCGGTCTTCAGGTATACTATATATGCGAATATAAATCGGATACCGCTTATTGAAATTTCATCAACCTAAAGCAATTATAACGGGCAGAGAAGGGCTCAGAAGTCAGAGTCATTGAGAAAATGAATTATCAAGTATATTTTTTTCGATTTGGGTTGCGAAATGTTAATCGCGACGAGTTTATTTTTAAAAAATTCACGATCGACAATAATCGAGAAAATGATTTATTCCCATTGGATATATCCACGAAATCTTCCCAAGATTTTGCGCTCTTCATCCCTAAATATATGCACGCAATCGTGAGATACAAATTGTACCTTGGCAAAAGCGCGTAACGTTTTTTTAAATTAGGAAAAACGATTCGCTCATAATTCACCACTTTGGATTTACTTATCCAGTGTACATAGCCGAGAATCTTGCTCTAGTTTCAATTGACTCATGCTCCTATACGTGCTATTCGTAGCGTATGAAAAAAAAAAAACTAAGCAAAATAACCAATGATCAAAAGCTCGTCATATTAAGGATGTATGAGCACAAGGTGGCGGGAAATGAGCGGAAACGTGGGCGCGGGTGAGCGCGGTGAGCGAGGGGCACGCATGAAACAAGAGAGAGTCGGGGACCGCTCATTATGCGACACACGCGAAAAATTTCCTTAAAATCGATAATTGTATGTCAAAAGGTTCGTTAACCCCCATTTTTTTATGGAACGTATGGAATCGTGATAGTTTTCTGGACATTTAAGAGTTTCAATATTGATCGTATCTGATCGTGAAAGATACGAATTTCTGTTTCAAAGTTGCGTCAGCCCAGAATTCGTATATGGCGTGGGATAAATATCTTGATTTCACGAATTAATTACTCGCGTAAAGAGCCGTTGACCCACTTTGAAATTTTGCAGGTTTTATCATATACACTTCTGCTACACCATATAAAAAATTCAGATTTTTATATGATCGTGAAGCTAGTGCTCATACATCCTTAATATCTCGAGACTGTCCATATGTACAATCAATTGGGGTGGAGTTTTTTTGAAATTGACTGCTCTTCTTTCGAGCAATTGTCACGAAGATTGTTGCAAGCATATTGTTCAAATATAAAAAAAAAAAAGAATCATCCGCCCGTAATTGATCAAACACCTTCATCAGCCCGTATTTTTTTTTTTTTTTCTTTTCTTTTCTTTCGTCACGATGGAAGAACGACAGCGTGCATTTTTTCTTTTTTTTTTTTTCGAGTTTTTCAGAGTCTATGTTTTCCAAGCACAATGGCGAATCATCCGAGAACATCCGAGAAAGAAATATCACTGATATTCGTGAATAATCTTCTCGGTGCCTCGTCGTGTAGCCTGATGGTCGTTGCTCTTCATTTCATGCTCAGTAGAGAACCCTTCAATCATTGGACGGTAATGCGATGCATTCAGGCCACGATAGCCGGCACCACGATCGTTTCAGCCGGTGTAAATTTTTACAATCCCCTTTTGTGCCTCGGTCTCGGCTGTACCGGCGGCATAATTCATTATCTCGTTTCACGGCGCGTATTTCAAAGTGCCCTCGAGGATTATTGCAACGTAATCGCCACTCATCTCGTTACCTCGCTCGTCGGAACTTTCTTTGCACCTTTCGGTCATACAACGTACGAAACGATCAACGAACCTTTCGCGATTTTCATGAATTTTTCGTGGCAAGTCATTTGTCTCGTTGCCATTGTTATCCTGGTTACCATGCCAATGATACTGGCGTTTGGTCTCCTCGAGTGTCTCGGCCTTTTGCGAAACAGATCGGAGATCGTCAATCATTTGCGCGCCATCGTCGCTGCGGAGAAAGGACCTTCCAGGTACGGGCAATTAATATTGTTAAAAACGAAGGGAAAACAAACAAACCAAACTCCCTGACTGTGTGAAAAATTTTCAATGACATCCATGAAAAGCTACAATTCTTGATTTCTCACTGATGAATTGTCAATCTTTTAAAGAATAACTAAGCTCGCCAGTGGCCAAAATTCCACGAGATCAATAAAACGTGAAATGGCAAAAAAAAAAGTAATTAGATAATTAAAGTTAAAACTTCATTCGTTCGATGTAAATTAATGAATCCGGCTATCGCGTCAATGTGGATTGGTAATTAGATTGGTACTACTGGGAGCAATTTTTTTTTTGATAAATCGATCGTTTTTATTTTACATTGCGTAGTCTCTGTTTTGTCACTCGGGTTTATTCACACGAAATTTTCTTTAAAAAATATGTGCAACTAACTTTAAAAGCTGCCTAAACGAGAACATGAGTTGTAACGGAGATATCAGAGATTTAAAAAAAAAATCGCGCAAAGACTATCCCGGCCGAGACTCTCGGAAAGCTCGAAAAGTTTAAGGATTCCCAATATTCCTAATCCCACGTTTCCTCAGGTCTTACATGCAGAGACTCTTTCTGCCCGAAGGCGAGACGCTTTATCTTCAACCCTGTACCGCGCATGTACGACGTCAGGATAAAGAAGCTGATCCACGATTCTTGAATCAGCAGCGTTCAACAATGAAAATTCAAAAGCCCCAAAAGCCCAATCAGGGTGCACGAAGATCCGTGAATTCGCGAATCTTCGTTTCGGCATCGAGTCCCATTGTCGTTGCCCGTTCGACGAGAGTCAAGAAATCGCGTCAAATTCATACTCTAAGATCAACGAGCGAAATGACGATTCACGAGGCGGATGTGCACAGAAGAGCCATGGGCGACAATGAAAAATTCGATGCGAACGAGAAGATAGGATCGATGGACGTTGAAAAAAAATTCTTTGAGAATGAACGACACTCGATGATCGAATGCTCCGGAGATTCGTCAACGCCGGGACGTTCGATGATCAACGACGATTCCTCGATCGAGAAATTTAACTTTTCTGCCCTAATGGAAATGAAGTAAGTCCATGCATTGATAAACTTTTCGATAAATCAATCTTCTACTCATTGCAAAGTATTTCTCGCTAGATTGAAAAAAAAGTTTTTTTGGTTTATTTTTCTTATAACTTGTTTGATTATTTTATAAAATTGACCTAAAATATTTGTAAACGTACGCGTCTAACTCTTTACTTTATCATGTAAATGATTATTTTTCCGTTGCGTTGAATGCAAAGAAATCATAAAAACTAAATCTAGCAAAACAAAAAGTAGCAATTGCTACTTTCACTCCACTTATCGTTATTCGCTAGATTTAGTTTTTATGGATTTTTTCATTCACCACATTGGAAAAATACGATTACAAATACTGTGGGTCAATGTTATAAAATATTTAATAAAAATTTAAGTTATAATGAAAATAAACGAAAAAGAACCTTTTTTCAATCAAGCGAGGGATGCACATCTCTGTCCTCACCTCAATTCACGTTGGTGAAATATATTCGGCATTCCAGCTGAATTCAACTCACTGTCATTCACATCTCTCCGGAGTCAGTACGAATTTTTTTTTTTTTCATCATTAATATCATTTTACTAGCACACAAATTGACTCTCCATTTATTTTATATTCCTAGCGCGAAATAATTCTCTCAAGTCATTGATATTAAAAAAAAATCATCACATTTGTAAAATTTAACTTTTTCTACAAGACGTCCCCGCGAAAAAAAAAAAAAAAAACGTTCAAACTGATATAAATTTTCATAAGGATATAGTTTAAAAGAATGTACGATCTGTCTGAAGATAATTTTTTTTTGTCTATAAGCTCGAAAAAAATCGATTTTTCGTAAAGCCCTTGAGGATCAATTCGAAGGATTCAAAGGGCATTTCGAAGGCCACTATATCCACGACATTTCACCAAAATTTCATCCTCCCACATTGTTGGTTTTCGAGATAAACAATTATTAATGAATTCTCAATTTTGTAAAAATCATAACTTTGTAACTGCTGATCGGATTTAAGCGATTAAAAAAAAAAAGAATCTTCTTTACTGTTTTTGTCCTTTTCGGAAAAAATATGCCGTCATCGGAGAAAAGCTCATGAGACAGTTTTTGGGGTAATTTTTCGATTTTTTTTTTTTTTTTTCTACATAAGGGTCCGCCGGAATTTCACTTATGTATTATTTTTTTCCTGATAGAAGGGGGCGACATGCAACTCCACGGGATATTTTTAAGATGGAAGCGGGCATCAGTGAAGAGGGAAAAATTGTTTTTTTTTATCAATTTTCTGTTTTTTTTCATCTTTTTCTATGGTCCGATGATGGCATATTTTTTTTTTTCAAGAAGGTTACAAAGTTATGATTTTTACGGAATTGAGAATTCATTAATCATTATCTCGAGAACCAACAATAGTGGAGGAATGAAATTTTGGTGAAATGTCATGGATATATCGAGTGCCGGTTTTAGCACAACTGGTGCCCCGGGCCAAGATTATATGGCGCCTCTTTCCAAATTAGCAGTTTTCCGATTGATCCATTCAAGCGGATATTATAAATTAATGAACTCGTATGAAATTTTTTAAGACTTTCCTTCAGCTTTACCCAGAGCGAACGACGTGGGCGTAGAAAGTTTTTGTAGCTCCTTTTTTACATTTTTCTTTTGTATTTTTTTTTTCTCTTTTGTATTTTTTTTTTTGTTATTTTTTCTTTTCGTTTCTGTTTTTAGATTTTTTTTCTTTTTTCAATAATAATAATAATAAACGCGAGAAATGTTTAAATTTTATACGCAACGTGTATGTCAAAAATGCCCAACACAAATTTAGCATATACGGGACATTCCACGTCGACTCAGCCACCCCGTTTTTTTTTTTATTGTCTCGAAAAAATTATTCAGTATGGGCATTTCAAAGGACAATATATCCATGACATTTTACCAAAATTTTATCCCCCCCCCCCCCCCCCCCCCCACTATTGTTGCTTCTCGAGATAATGGTTAATAAAGTCTCAATTTTGTAAAAATCATAACTTCGTAACTACCGATCGGATTCAAACGATTAAAAAAAAGAATCTTTTTAATTTTTTTCGCCCTTTTTGAAAAAAAAAATATGCCGTCATTGGAGAAAAGTTCATTAGACAGTTTTCGGGGAAATTTTTTGATTTTTTTTTTTTTTTCCCCACGAAAGGGCCAATCGGAATTCTACTCAGTATTTTTTTTTTTTTTCTCATAGAGGTAGGCAATACACAACTCCGCAGGATTTTTTCAAAATGGAACAAGGCATCGGTGACGAGGAAAAAATTGTTTTTTTGTTAATTTACCCCGGAAAACTGTCTAATGAGCTTTTATCCGATGATGACATGATTTTTTTTTTCGAAACGGGCAAAAAAAAATAAAAAAGATTCTTTTTTTAATCGTTTAAATCCGATCAGTAGTTACGAAGTTATGATTTTTACAAAATTGAGACTTCATCGATCATTATCTCGAGAACCAACAATAGTGGGGGGGGGGGGGGGGGGGGGGGGGGGGGGATGAAATTTTGGTAAAATTTCATGGATATGTTATGTACAAACCCCGCAATCGTACAATCCTGGTTTATGCGGGGTTTGTACAAGTTATTCTGTACAGTGCGCGCAATGTACGTTTCATGCCGTACACTGTGCGCATTGTACGAGAGTCTTTGTACAATCCTGCGCTAATCACATGTATTATATATGTGTGTAGGACAGCGAATAAATACGTTTCATAGTAATGAAAATTGATAATTATTCTCTTTGTCTGCTGCAAGAACATAATACATGCAAATGAATGTATCGAGTCTTATACTATACATTTACTTACTACTTGTTGCAACACGGACTAGAATTGTGACAACGCGAGTTACATAAAACATTGTTCTTTCTACAGATGCATCGGTTATTTTTACATTTAGTAGTAAAAGAGCATCGGGGGAAACCTTGCCCTCCCACCAACGAAGACTTGTTATTGGCTGCTCTAACAGAAGTAGTTTGTTGAGGGACATCCTTCTCCTGGAGAAATTCAGCCGTAGCTGGGGCTATTTGATTCCTACTAAATAGTCCAGAAATAATTCCGCTCTGGGTTCTGATCTTATAAAATCCATCTTCAGTTACTTCCATGATGATCCCTGTATCATAATACTAGCTTTAATAATGATAATCATAGTAAGAGAAAAATAATGGAAGTAACTGGAGATGGATTTTATAAGATCGGAACCCAGAGCGGAATTATTTCCGGACTATTTAGTAGGAATCAAATAGCCCCAGCTACGGCCGAATTTCTCCTGGAGAAGGATGTCCCTCAACAAACTACTTCTGTTAGAGCAGCCAATAACAAGTCTTCGTTGGTGGGGGGGGGGCAAGGTTTCCTCCGATGCTCTTGTACTACTAAATGTAAAAATGACCGATGTATCTGTAGAAAGAACAATGTTTTATGTAACTCGCGTTGTCACAATTCTAGTCCGTGTTGCAACAAGTAGTAAGTAAATGTATAGTATAAGACTCGATACATTCATTTGCATGTATTATGTTCTTGCAGCAGACAAAGAGAATAATTATCAATTTTCATTACTATGAAACGTATTTATTCGCTGTCCCACACACATATACAATACATGTGATTAGTGCAGGATTTTACAAAGACTCTCGTACAATAAACCTTGTACATAAACCAGGATTGTACAAACATATCCGTACAATGCGCGCATTGTACAAAAAGTCTGTACAATGCGCGCAATGTACGATTGCGGGGTTTGTACATAACAGATATATTGTTCTTTGAAATGCCCATACTGAATAATTTTTTCGAGACAATAAAAAAAAAAAAAAAAAAAAAAAAAAAAAAAACGGGGTGGCTGAGTTGACGTGGAATGCGACATATTATATTTTCAGCCTCGAAATATATTAAATGTATGAAAATAATGATTTTATCGAGATATTATAACGTCCTTGAAATATTTTTCGCAGTAACGATCTCGCGAAAATTAAGAATTCATCGATCAGGACAATTATGAAAAAACGACGCGAGCCTTACGGACTTCGCAGAACGAAAAAATCGACGAATTTACAGCTCGAAGCGATCAGCGAGAACGATCAGAGTGTAAAATTTCTCGTCAGACCGTGCGCCCGAAGTTTCTCGAGCACGGAAACCGACGATAGCGAGAACGAAAATTTCGTCGAAATATCAAAGAAATATCCGAGAAACTCGAGGAAATCAGTTCCAATTTGATCACGAAGAAAGATCGGAAAATGGGGGAAAAAAAAAAAAAAAAAACGTTTATCGACTCGTTGTTAATTCATATGATTCGTTGAACTTTTTTTTTTTTTTTAGTATTTTTCTTTTATTATAACTTATAGGCTATCCGTACAGTTATTACAGTATTTTACAGAATATACGTGCGACGGTGTAAGGTAAACAATTGAACGGGGCGTCTGTAATCAAAGTCTGCACGTGTTCAACATGCAGCTCGAAAAAAAAAAAAAAAAAAAAAAAAAAAAAAAAAAAAAAAGAATTACGAAAAGAAAGAAGGAAACGACTTTTTTTTTTAAACCCAAAATAAAAAATAAACGAAAAAAATAAAGAATTTCGAGTCTTTGAATTTTCGTTAGAAATTCAAGATTTTTTTTTTCTTTTCTCGTTGCGAAAGAATGGAAAAAAAAAAAAAAAAATCTAAATAAAATTAATAAAAAAATTTCTAGTCTCGGCTTTTTCGATTATTGTCAGACGACGAGGGTGTGGACGGGTTTGCCGTCGTCGCTGCGGGGCCGAAAAAAATTAAGTATCAAAATTGACATTTTTTCTTTTTTTTAATATATATACCAATACTTAAAAAAAAAAAAAAAAAAAAAAAAAAACACACGTATTAATAGAAATTTTTCGAAACGAGAGACGCTCGTCATCCTCAACATCATCGAGATGAAAATTAATCGGAGTATTTACAAAAAGAAAAAAAAAAAAAAACTGACGTCAATGGCACGTTCGACAACGAGACTGGAACGAAAATCATTTTTTTTTTTTACCAGTCTCGACGTCGACAATTATTATTAAACTTTGTACATGATAATTTCACGATTATACACACTTCTCTCTCTTTCTCTCTCTCTCTCTCTAGCACACTCTCACGTTTTTCTCTCGTCTCAAGTTCTCTCTTGTCCCACAGGGCACATTCTCACTGTACAATGTCGATTCGTAAATTATTCGCGACTAATGGGGAAAAAGAAAAGAGATGAAAAAAAAAAAAATATATAATTAATGTACAAACTTAAACAAACGAACAAAAAAAAAAACGATGATTTTTTTTGCTTTTCTTTCGTATTTTATGCTCAATATGGCGTCGCGAAATCGCGAGTTCGATATGGGAAGGGCACAGCGCAATCGCAACTCGATGAATCGTTCGAACGATTTTTTATTTATTTATTTTTTTTTTTTTTTCATACACATTTGGAACGTACGAACGATATTCATATCGGAGGTTTTTTTTTTGGGGCACACGGCTTTACGTACAAAAAAAAGAATCATTTTTTTTTGTACTGCAACAGTCGAGTCGAAAAAAAAAAAATTTTACACTCAGCCGGAGAAATGTATCTTTCTTTTTTCGAATTCGATTTATCGTGACGATGTATAAATTTGCTCGTGATGAGAGATATTTTATTTGACCGTGAAAAAAAAAAAATTGGATCGAGTAAAAAAATCAATCTATCAATTGATTGGCAATTAATTAATCACTGATTAAAAATTGATAAGTAATTTTTTTACTACTCAATTGAATCGAGCGAACTTTATTGTGAATAAATTTTTTTATTCGAATTTTGCTCTTCGAAAAAAAAAAAATTATTTTTCATTGAACATTTTCCAAATAAAAATAAAATAAATAATGTATATTTCATTTTTCGGTTATAAATTTTTTTCTACCCTCGCCCCTCTCCCCTGCCAAGTGTGGGGGTCGATGACAGAATTTATTTCGGAGCAATCCGAAATTTAACGTAAAATTAAAAAAAAAAATTGTATCTCCGGGCTTTTGGATCGTTAACGAGAATAGTATTGTCGATATATAAACACGGAATCATGATTACCTGCATCATTGTCAGCGTCATCGTCGTTGCATTATTGCGGAAAAAAAAATTTAGCGTTTATCCGAATTACGTCAAAATAATTTGAGAGTAAAATTTTACTTTTTTTTTTTCAAAATTACTCGAACATTATTAACTCCAGCCCGATTTTCATTGCTCTACAATTGTTCTCGATGAATTTTCATTTTTAGGATCAATTGCAGGGACGTCGAAATGCCATCGGACTAAGGGAATGACGGTAAGAAATTTTTTGTTACAAAATAATAACAATTTCAAGGAAAACGTTTCACGGAGATGAGATGAAAATTCAGTGTTTTGGTCAGACTGGACAGATTGCTATTTGATTTCTCATATGGTCAGGGTTTATATCGGAGAAAAAAAATGAGGTCTTCGTACGGGATCGAACCCACGTCCGTCAGATTTTGAGGCAGTCTCGCTACCGCCTGGGCTACGCCGCTTGTTTATATAAGTTAACAGTTTGATGAACATGAAGTCCACATATGACCGAAATTTATTTTCATTTTCTCTCACCGAGTTTAGCTTTATTTTAATCCAACTATGATTTGTATGTAATAAATAGCGTGGCCGAGGTGGTAGCGAGACTGCTTCAGGATCTTACTGCTTCAGGATCGTCCGTCAGATCCTGAAGCAGTCTCGCTACCACCTCAGCCACGCTATTTATTACATACAAATCATAGTTGGATTAAAATAAAGCTAAACTCGGTGAGAGAAAATGAAAATAAATTCCAGTCATATGTGGACTTCATATTCGTCAAACTGTTAACTTATCTAAACAAGCGGCGTAGCCCAGGCGGTAGCGAGGCTACTTCAGAATCTGACGGACGTGGGTTCGATCCCGCACGAAGTCCTCATTTTTTTCTCCGATATAAACCCTGACCATATGAGAAATCATATGATAAATTACATAATAAATTATGTGAATTCGAACTATACAATAAATCATGTAACAAATCACAAAATAAAGTACATAATAAATTGTGCACTGATATCGGTCATAACTTTATACAATTTATTATGTGATTTATCATGTACTTTTCTACATGATATATCACATGAACTTTTTCAGTAGGGTAGACAAATCTACGATTTTCCAAAATTTAGATCCAGGTAGGGTGACTGAACCAGTGAATGAACGGGCTTAGTATTTTAATTAAACGGCAGAGATATGATTCTATTATTATGAAGAATTTTGTATTCATAATGAAGTGAAAATTCTGAGAAAACATCCAGTAGTGATATTATTTGACGCTGTGAAAGATTTGCGATGCTATGGATTTTTTTTTTCGTACTTGGGGCGCATATTCATAAGAGACAGCCATGCTGTTATAACCATCTGACTTCGCATCGAATACCAGAATATTCCATGTCACCTCGATAAATCTTTTTAAAAGATATGCAATAATTTTTTCAACGTTATACATTGCCAAGCTTCAATTATATTAATGAATTTTTGGTCAAAAACCCAATATTGTTTGCGATATATGGCCGTTTATTCACTGGTCCAGCTTTTTAACCTGTATTTCCAGTGATTGAACGAGCGTTGAAAAGGCTTTTCATAACCTCAAAACGCACGAGTATGCGTACGCATCTCTGGTTCCATTGTACGTTCATTCACTGGAAAGATAAGAGTTCATTCGTTGGAATTTTTGTTCATTCACTGGGAAATTGGTAATTTCGTTCATTATAATTTTTTTTTTACAAAATCCTTGCGAACAGGGCACTTGGAATATTTTTTTTTAATATTCTGTGAACATTGTTCTACAAGATCTAATTAGCTCATAAAGAAATTCGTAATAAGTTAAATTATACGGCTTTATCGAAATAGAAAAAAGGCTTATGCGTTCATTCACTGGTTCAGTCACCCTAGATCCAATTGAGATCAAGGTGAATCTACGATTTTCCAAAATTTTCATCTTCGTAGATCTAAAAAAAAAAAAAAAATCGACGTAGATCGAAGCTATTTTTTTCCCGGATACGCGTACACAACTTTTGCTTGCGATCGCACATTTGCCCGACACTCTTGAGATGAGCTTTATTTTTTTTTTAATTTTCGGGGATGAAAAAATAAGTGATTACAATCGTTCGATAAATTCTTACAACGTGAAAAAACTTGAACCATGACTGAAATTGGCGAGGAAGCGACCCTTCCCGAAAAACAAAAGGTAAAAAAAAAAAAAATTACTATTTTTCGCTATAAATTGTCGATACGTCAAAAAGCTTAATCTCGAGTCACACATCGACACCCAATCACGTGTAATAACGATATATAAACTCCGATGTTCCTGGAAAAAGCATTTGGGACAAATTGAACAGATCCGGATATCCCAACGTTTGAGATTTTTCTCAATTTTACAAAATTTTCTCGACCTCGATCGCCCCTCTGAATGTGAATTTTTTTTTTTTTGGTCCGATAAACTTTTTTTTTTCAACTCAGACACGCAGGCAAAAGTTCTTCGAGGCTTTGAAATTTGCCAATTCGAATCGATTTCGTTTTTTTTTTTTTTTCTTTTTCTTTATCCATTTGCAATATAACGACACGACGAGTACTCGAGTATTTTTTTTTTTTCCCCACCATAAACGTTAGGCCACGTTGTCGAAGAGACATGCAGGAGAAAAAAAAAACCTTTGAGGATCGGTGGATTTTACTGTGAGACAAAGTCTCACACCCCTTTGTGTGAAAAAAAAAAAAAAAAAAACGTACACCAATTTCAATATTTTGGGATTATATTTTGCAATGTTCGAGGGATTTTCCATCAGTCCGGATCGTTTGTTTGTTTTTTTTTTTTCCTGGCACCGTTAAATTTTTCAAAATTTCGCCAATTTTTCGAGCCAGCGGAAAAAACTTTTTGTAAATTATTTCAAAATTTTTTTTATTCCGATCGTTTAAAAAATAAAAGAAAAAACAAACTGTCTCTGCTTGAAATTTGCAGTTTTTCGTTGATGGTTTAATCAATTTTTTTTTTCATTAAACACTTTTCTTTTTTTTTCAGAGTGACTCGATATATATTTGTTTTTTTTTTTTTCCCCCAAAACTGTAAATTCTCAAGGGTAGACTTGAGTGAAAAATAAAAAAAAAAGAAAATCACCACCCATTGGAGTTTTCAAATGAATGAAAATTAAATTGAATTTTAAATTTTAATCTTCAGGCTGTGTGCGACTTGGCACAAACTTTATTATTTTTGCTCCGAAATTCTTTTACTTTTATCCCCAAGCTTTTTTTTTTTTGTTTTCTTTGATGCAATCCACACGCGTTTCCTCGAATTTGCAAAAATTAGCAATAAACTAAAAGTAGTGGCTCCGGGAAAAAAAAAAAGAATTAACGAAATATCGGATTGACCAAGAACCCATCACCTACGAACTGCACTTTCAAGATAAGTTTGCTTGAAAAAAAAAAAAAAAAAGCCAAATTTATCGAGGGGTTAAAAAATTTGAAATAATTGGCGCAAATTTTGGTTTCAATCGGGGCAAAAAAGTGGCTGAATTGAGAGAAAATCCTTCGTAAAAATATTTCGATTGCACAGATTGCACATGCATTTTCAAAACATAGGAAAAGAAAAAATCATTTTTTTCAATTTTCATGCCTCGCACGAATGTTGCAATTTTTTGTCCGTAAAGTATAAATGTTTTTTTTTTTTTTTTTTTGTAAGGGATGCGAGAAATTTTCCGACAGTGACGTTGGTATCCTCGAGGAGATCGTCAAAAAATTTTTTTAAAATACAACGGGACGAATATTGCTCAAGAATCCACGTGGTACAGTAAAACATTCGACAATTAATTTTTTTTTTTCGTCTCCTCGTCCCAATAATAGCCAATAACGACGCCGATAAATATTTCATCTGAGATTTCTCCTCACCCATATCTTTGCTTATTTTTATTTTTTTTTTTTAATTTTATTTTTATTTCTTTCAAAATCATCGCTTCGTTTTTGATCGAACAACTTTTGTTGCTCGCTTGCTCGCTGGTAAACGCTCCACATCGTGAGAGACGTTTACCGATGACTAGTTTCATTGGCTGCTCGGACAACTCCGGACTCGCAATGCACTCCCATTAATTTCCAACTCGATCTACTTCCCCCCCCCCCCTTTTTTTTTAATGTTATAAATTATTTTTTATTGGAATGTAATTTCAAAAAAAAAAAAAAAAATTGTTGTCCACTATTTTTTTTTCAAATTCTTGTGGAAAAATCTTTTTCCTTTTTTGTTAAAAAAAAAAAAAAAAAAACAAAAGACTGTCAATGGGGTAAAAAATTTGAAAAAAAGAAATAAATAATATCCAATTGTGGATGGATGGAATGAACAAATAGAGCGAGTTGAAAAAATAAAGGGAGAGTCAGGACCCGCTGGTTCGAATCTCGGGCAGAGATATTTTTTTTTTTTTTTTTTTTTTCTAGGCCATAGTTACTCCAACACTGGATTAACAATAATAATAGGCCTAGGGAGGGGGGCTGGGCACACGAGCCCATCGCTTTCGAGCGAATTTCTTCGTATATTCTTCTTCATTGGGAATTTACAGTCCCAGCGCGGAATGTATGAATGAAAAAAAAAATGTACAATTAATTACATATATTCCTGAGGCGTGCTCGCACCTGGCGTCATCGAGACCTCGGAAGTCGATCTTTCGTTAATTTCGTAAAAACGCGAGAACGTTTCATGCGTCCGGCGTTTGCTAGGTCATCACCGTGTCGGTCAGATCGTCCTTCAACCATTGAGGTATCGTTCGCGATCCCAATCTCTTCAGGAGCTTCACCAGTGCCGTATTGTGGGACAGATAATATCTCTGTGAATGGAAAAAAAAAAAAAAAAAAAATAGAAATAAAATAAATAAATAAATTAGCCTGTGGCTAAAACTGTTTATTTATTTAATTATAAATTTTTTTTTTTTTTCGTACAGCCTATGCGAAAACCGTGAAATCGAAATTTTTTGGCGATACAGTTAGGTAAAGTGATCACAAATTTTGCTGTCCCAAAAAAAAAAACCAAGTCCGCAGGATTGAAATATTTCAAATTCGAAAAATTCAGAAAAAATCAAAACATATCAGCAAATTTAACCTTCTCGCTACTTTAAATTGGCAAAAGGGCAAAAAAAAAAATCGATTCTCAATTATCGTGCGAAAATGTCGATGAACTAAAAACTCAGTCGTACATTCCAGTAGTGTATAACTAAACGTTTGATAAAAAAGGGGAAAAAAAAAGGAAGTACCCTCGGTACAACGTAAATCAGAGAATTTTAACCTTCTAATTGAGTAACGTAGTATATAATTTGGCAACATAACGCATCCCTTGCTTCAGTGCACGTGCTCACGTACGAGTATAATACTTATGTATAGGAAACTGAAGCAGCCAGCGAGCGGTTTCTGTGTGTATTATTAAGGGAGAACATCGGGACTTTGAGAGGTGAGGGGTAGGCAGGGGGAAAAATCAAAGGTGCCGACGTTTTTAGCCAACTTGAGAAAAAAAAAATTAGATAGACCAAAACTATATGAATAAATTGGTATTTGCCAATGTAATATTTTTTTCATTCAACTTTTTTTGTATTCACTATACGTCGGATGATTTGTTGATTTTTTTTTATTCGTAATAATATTTTTTTTATTAGTCGAATTTTCTAACATAGACGTGACAACGCCGTTTATTTATCCTACGACTGGTATACATCAGTGGGTATAGCAGATTACTAACCTTCCGATGCAACCTCCAGAAATCCATCGTAACCTGTCATAAGTCATAACCTCAAAGTTCTGTGACAGGTGTCTTATTTTATCGTATTGTGACTCGTGATCGTCTATTGTGATCGTCCGTATTGCGAAACTTATAAAAAGTTGATAGCTTTCTTTGAGAACTATGATACCTGTGATACTTTGTAATTTTAAATTGATAATACCAAAGAAAGTTTGGCGTGACTTTTCGAAAACGTCGCGTTTTTCACTTCACTTCGTCGCATCTTACTCACCGAGGCCAGCTTCGCCTCTCACTGTCCTGTGATTTTTAAATTTTATTCTTATTTTACACTTAATAATTATTATACTTCATAGATATTTATTCAATTTCAGTAAAAAAAAAAAATTGATTGAAATGAAAATACTTATATTTTTATATTTTTTTTTTCGTATGAATTGACCTTTTCATTTCAAATTATCATCGCGTTGCGCGCCAAATATTATACATGACGTCACAAGACAGCGATGTCACGTTTCTAAATATGGCGCCTGCCGCAAGCTGGAATATCCTTCTTTTTTGTCACTTTTTCATAAATTGTTAAAAAACGGCTCGTGAAAAATGTTTCATATTTTACAGATCGAATATCAATGAATGATTAGGCAACCTAGATGTATAGTTCGATTTTTCTCTGTATTCTACGCACCAATTCGACAGGTGTATTCAGATGTGTTCATAAGCGGTAATGTTAAAATGATGTTTTAAAAAAATTATTAAAAAAAAAAAACGGGCCGGTGAATCACGTCCATTTTTTTTTTCTAGGCTTTTATATATATTGTTATATGTTTAAAAAAAATTTACAAGGCATTCTTTGTATTTTTAATATATCTAATTGGACTGATGTTCTCCCTTAATTTAAAAAATGAACGAAAACGGGTATTATTGGAGAAGGAAAAACAAATTTTTCCAATAAAATTTATGATAATCGAGTGCGACAAAGTGAAGTGTGGGCAAATGGATTACCAGTGTTTACGGGAAAATAAATATTTCTAATCTAAACGACGACTTAAAAAATGATGCCAATTGACGGCTGTCGTGTCGTCACGTTTGTGAATTGCTCGAAAATCTTGTCCTTTTTTTTTTTTGGTTATTTCTCCTAACACAAGCAAGCTTTACATATTTTGGAAAGAGAAAAATGTTCATGGGATATTCCGTTTACATCTCCTTGAAATTTTATCCAAATCTGTCTGTTAATTCCAGCTTGATAAATGATAATGTGCGTCAAAATCACAGATTCCCATAGGACCCCTTAAGAGCTTCGAAATGAAATTAGTAGTAGTGAGTTTTACTTGCATAGCCTTTTCGGCATTTTACAACGCTCTCATACACTATTACATCACTGTTACACTGGGCCCACTCTATTTTTTAGTTTTTCCGTTCATTTACGGAACTATTTTTCTCTCTCGATTTTTGCAACCTCATTGCTTATTGGCCCAGTGTATTTGTGAGAACCTACAATTTAAGGTGGGTTTCGAACCACCGAGCTCGCAGAAAAAGCATCTGGAAAAAAATCCATTGTTGCCGGCCGCGGGATCGAACCCTGGCCGCCTGCGTGGCAGTCCAGAGTCGGACCAACTGGGCCACCGCTCGCTCGAAATGAAATTATTATAATATCTTCATTCAACGTCAACCAAAGATTACGAAAATTTAACCGAGTCATTTTTGGAAAGGTTTTGACATTTCTGCAAATTTTCACAATTTTCCGTTTGTTAATTGATTTACCGAGGCTACTCCGTTAAAAAAAAAAATGATTCATCGTGAGGAAAAAAAAAAAAAAAAGAATTCCTCAAGCAGCTACTGAAAATTTCACAAGGACCATAAAACGAACGTATACCTGCAATAGCTTGTAAGATCTGTCCTCCATCGGTGGATACTGTCGACCTTTGCTCTTACCGAGACACTTCGTACGATCCTCGTTCGTCACCTGACAGAAAAAGCCCTTTTTCGGATCGTATCGCAGATGCGTCGAGTAATCGAAGGCCGGCGCGATTTTAAGAAATCTCTGAAGCTCGTGCAGCGTCTCGACCGGATTTTGCCTCAATTGCTCGCCGTCGATTATGTGCAACTGCTGCGGCGTGTAATAAGACAGCCATCTCTCCAAATGCTGGGCATATTTGCCAGGATTTAGGCATCGATTGCGCAGATCGCGCAGTTGCTTTGGTGCCGTGTCACTGGCCGTTATTACCGAGTGAAATGTATAATTGTTGGCGATCGGATCACCGTGAACGCGGGTATGCTGATACCACGAGTAGG
Organism: Rhorus exstirpatorius; assembly: GCA_963564615.1. Taxonomy (NCBI): domain Eukaryota; kingdom Metazoa; phylum Arthropoda; class Insecta; order Hymenoptera; family Ichneumonidae; genus Rhorus; species Rhorus exstirpatorius. Next base: position 32,000,034 of record OY751315.1, on the reverse strand, counting down.
CCCGTCTTGCCGGTGACAATAGTATCGTTATTAATTTTGCACGTGGCAGTAATGCGTGTGCACGACGCGGCACGAGCTCACCGTCGAAATACGTTGCCGATTTTTCAAACAGATAACGCGAGCTCTCGTTCTTCGCGGCTGGAAAAAAGCCCATGTACCTGTTGAAAAAAAAAAAAAAAAAAAAACGTATAATTATATTAACGATAAATAATATTCGTAATAACGAATAGGGTGACCGAACCAGTGAATGAACACCTACCAGTGAATGAACAGGCTTAGTATTTTAATTAAACGGCAGAGATATGATTCTATTATTATGAAGAATTTTGTATTCATAATGAAGTGAAAATTCTGAGAAAACATCCAGTAGTGATATTATTTGACTCTGTGAAAGATTTGCGATGCTATGGATTTTTTTTTTCGTACTTGGGGCGCATATTCATAAGAGACAGCCATGCTGTTATAACCATCTGACTGTGCATCGAATGCCAGAATATTCCATGTCACCTCGATAAATCTTTTTAAAAGATATGCAATAATTTTTTCAACGTTATACATTGCCAAGCTTCAATTATATTAATGAATTTTTGGTCAAAAACTCAATATTGTTTGCGATATATGGCCGTTTATTCACTGGTCCAGCTTTTTAACCAATTTCCAGTGATTGAACGAGCGTTGAAAAGGCTCTTCATAACCTCAAAACGCACGAGTATGCGTACGCATCTCTGGTTCCATTGTACGTTCATTCACTGGAAGGATAAGAGTTCATTCGTTGGAATTTTTGTTCATTCACTGGGAAATTGGTAATTTCGTTCATTATAATTTTTTTTTTTACAAAATCCTTGCGAACAGGGCACTTCGAATATTTTTTTTTTTTATATTCTGTGAACATTGTTCTATAAGATCTAATTAGCTCATGAAGCAATTCGTAATAAGTTAAATTATGCGGCTTTATCGAAATAGAAAAAAGGCTTATGCGTTCATTCACTGGTTCATTCACCCTATTATTGGTAATAATAAATATTATTAGTATTAACGGGTAATTGATATTATTACTAACTCTTACTTGCCACACCGGGGTCCGAAAGAACCACAGGCCTATTTTTTTCTTAATTTCAAGTACCCAATCGTTAAGGGATCGGATCTATACGAACATCTGTCGATAGTTCGAGAGTACAACTACACTTTAGGCCACGCTGGATCGGTTAGTCTGTCCGTAGCGGTCGTCCAAAGCTGCACTGCAAATCCAAGTGTGTAATTTTTACACACTTATGTGTGTAATTTCTTGTAGTCACTTTTTACTCACTTTCACGTGTTTAATTCTACGTCATAACACACTTAAAGTGTGTAATTCTACAAAATAACACACTTAAAGTGTGTAATTCTAAAAAAATAACACACTTAAAGTGTGTTATGACGTAGAATTACACACGTGAAAGTGAGTAAAAAGTGACTACAAGAAATTACACACATAAGTGTGTAAAAACTACACACTTGGATTTGCAGTGTGCGTGGGGTCCAAATGGACCTCAGTGTGGTAAGTACGTTTGAAATCGATTTTTGGGAGTGCATTTTTTTTTCCTGTGTGTATATTGACTCGAGAGTGAAGAATTAGGTTGTTACATTGTGTTATAGAACGTCTAATTTTTTTTTCAAGGTGTATAACTTTTTAATAGCAATAATTTGCGACCTCCGTTGTATACGCGATGAGCTGTTTTGTTTGTCTATCATTTTTCTTTCTCCATCTCTTTGGATTGCTTCAAAAAACACTTTTACCTCTTTCTACGTAAGTTAAATCTCCAATATAGTTTCTTTCTTCCTTTCTCTCTACCCCCTCTCTCTCTCTCTCTCTCTCTCTTATTGCATCCAGCACGAAATTTTTTCGCTTTAAAATAGACATGTATCTCGTAAAACTGTATCTGGAACGGAGATACGAACCAATGAAGTTGCGCAATGACTTGCAACTTGTGGCATCGCTGTTGTATTAAAAAAAGACGTTACATTTGCACAAACAAGACGTATTGAATTCCCAACGAAACAGCGATGTCTCTTGTGCACGAGAAAGGAAAAAAAAAAGACGAAAAGTGGATGTGCATCTTAAAAATGCCCTGCTTGCAATAACCACAGCGTGTAACTATGTACAACGATTGCACTAATTTGTAAAAAAAATATTACTTGAAATTAGTTTTAATGCACACTTTTCATTTTTTTTACAATGTTTTACTTTTTTTTTCAACCTAAATCTTGAATAAATTCATTTGAATAATTAATAAAATAAAATATTTTGATAAAAACACATAGTTCAATTTTTCCCAAAAATCCCTCCTACATTTGTCAGAATAAATGTCTTTTTTTTTTAAGAAGACACTCAACTACTATTTTTTTTTTCTTGTAGCGATACACCAGTAGAAGACTCAGCTAAAATTCTAGCTCTTAATATTAAAAAATGAAAAAATTATGAATTTTTTTGTAAAAATTGTCATTTTTTCATTTTTTTTTACATTTACAATTTTTTTTAGTATACTTAGATTTGATTTTTGACTATATAACCTACTTGGTGCTTCGAATTGAGCTTTTGATAAGTTCTGAAAAAATTTTCAAGTAAAAAAAATCAATGGTTTTTTTTTTTTATAATGGATTTTGTCACTGGCGGTCCAAATGGACCTCAGTCCAAATGGGTCACAGTGTGGCAAGTTCGCGATTCTACAGAAGTGTGGCAAGTAAGGACTAGTATTAATTAATTATTAAAAATTAAATTATTAATTACGCAAAACGTTTCGAGCTTCCATCAAAGATTTGTCAATTGTTTTTTTTTCTTTTTCTTGTACTCAATTTCGTAAATTTTCGTCGTCTACTCACCAGTCCAGACCTTTGTAGTAATTTTTTCCATTGAAAAATTGTATCTCCTCAAACGTATCGGGACTCGGCAGATTGCTGCTTATCGCCGGATGAATCGACAAAAATGTGTACAGAGCCGTTGTTCCCGTTTTCTGTGGACCTATCACGAGAAATCTCGGCAGCTGATCGCACGTCTTGTTTCTCGACCAAATCTTCTGATGACGCTGATCGTCGCAGGGATTCTGAATTTAAAAAAAAAAAAAAAAAATCATTATCCTTTCTTTGCGATATCCCTGAGTTTGGGTTTGATTCGATGAAAAAAAAAAAAAGCTACAGAGTGACGATTGCCGTTGATCAATACTTCGATCGAAAAAAAAAAAACAAATTACTCGTCTTTTTATCGTAAGGATTTTTCGAAAATACGGTCGAAGGAATTTTTTTTGAAAATCATTCCCTCGCCATATTATCCTTGGTTGTAAAAACTTTGGAATTCAGGGACGAAACTTTGATTTTTTTTTTTTATTGAGTAAGTGAAAAAGTAGGGTTAAAATTTTTTTTTTTTCCTATCAGGATTATGGCTGTGCACAAGGTTTCACGATTACTGTGCCATCGACTTGATGATAAATTTAATTTGATTGAGGAATCAAATTTTCGTTAAAAATTTTGAAAAAAAAAAATATTATTGTCCGATAATGTAAAAGGCTTCGAATAATAAAATACAATTTTGTGGTGACGATTTTCGTTATGCCAGGTATTTATTTAATTGAAAAAATTTTTTTTTTTTTTTTAATTACTCACTCCCCAAACAGGATCGGCCTCTTCGGGATAGAGCTGAAAGTATCTCTCGCCGAGCTGAAGAGGTGGTGCACTCGACAGCCTCAGATTCGTCCAGCATTGGATGAATTTTATCACCGATTCGAACGTATAGAGAGCCAAACGATCGTTACCATAATTCGACATGTGAGTCATGAAGATATTGATCTATAAAATGAAGGTTAAACAAAAAAAAATCAGACCATTCGGTTTTATCGAGGAAGACAAAAAATGTATAAAAAAAGAAAAAAAGAAAAGAGAATTCCTGCAATTAGCCAATGTAGACTTGTCGGAAAGTCGGCGATTGTCGAATTACTCACGGGATTATAGACGATAGTTTGAAAGAGTTCGCCACCCTGAATGGACTCGTCGAGCTTGTCCCTACCGCCTGGATAACGCTCGATGAAAATTGTATGAGTGAACAGACCGCAGGTTTGTCTTGGCAGGACCTGAAAGATCGTATAATCCTGAATAATCGTTTTTTTCTCTCTCTCTCTCATCGCTTCGTGAAAGAAGATTTCTTGTCCTCCTTCTCATCGCCCCCCATCGTCGAACAAAAGCGAGAGTGACAAAGAGGAAAAGGGGGGGAAAAAAAAAAACTTCAATTAGGCAGACATAATTGGGCAGGAAAGTAAAGTTTTCATGAATCTTCCGATGCTCGATTAATTTCACGATTCTCCTTCATTGTTAATTGAGAAAAGTTTGCGGTATTGTTTGAAGATTTTAGTAATAAAAAAACACACACACACACAGAAAAAAATTGCTCGCCATCATCTTCGTTTATTGGCTTTTTTCTTGAACAAATAAGAGAGCCTTTGATGAATTTTTCCATCGGGCAATCGTTGTCTTGTCATTTAACGTAATGTTCCGATTGTTTAAGCCCCATTGTCTCTCTGTTGCCCGTCTGTTCTTTTGTCATAAGCCTCAAATTACTAATAATTTTATCCTATCAACTTGATATTTGGCATCCACCTATAGGCTCGGGTCTTCGGCACACGAATCTCAAGTATAGTTTTGCGAGAAATTTTTTTTTTTCTCGTCAATTTCGAGGTACCAAAATGAGTGAAATAAAAATTTTTTCTCGTTTTTTTTTTTTCCCGTTCTGGCAAATGGGATATCATTTGAGAGGAGTTCAAGGATTGCAAAAATATACATTTTTTTCGTTCATTATATTATTATGTTCATCAGAATTATCGTATATATATATTTTTTTAATTACCATGATATTACGATGAATGAATCCTCGTCGAAGACGAGCCGGTCTCAGATGGGGATATTCCTCTGTACTCGTGACTTTGATGCTCCAAACTTTCTTCCATGCCTCGTAGAGTCCCTCGTGCACCGGATACACCCCCGAATGATGCGGACTCACGCTGTAACCGCTCACGGTCGGTATACCATGATCTTTCGCGAATTGTTTGTTCAGCGCCATGTCAAGCTGCAGATGCGTTACATTCTCGTACAGATGTGGCTGTTGATGATTCCACATGTGGGAAAACCACGTAAATCTGAAAGACGAGAGATTTTTTGCAAAAAAAAAAAAAAAAAAAAAAAAAAAATCAAGGTATTCGAGCCATTTTACTCGCAAATTTTAAATTCTCGATATGTTTTTGCAAAAAGAGTTGGATTTCGAGTGCATTTAGTCTGTTTGTCTGTCTGTTTGAAAAATAGACACGACATTTTCGATTTTTCAGCCAGATTTGTCATTATCGATGACGCACCGTGATTAATTGATTCATTTTTTTTTAATCGTACGTATTTGCAAAGGATTAGAGAACTTGATGAAACATATCCCTGAATATTTGGTTGAATAACTCATTTTTTTTTTCTCGTATTATTAATGTAAAAATTATTGAATGAAAAAATTATTTCCCCTCGTTTGATTTTATCGCCAATTCTTTTTTACTCTTAATAGAAAAATTACTTTTTGTGAGTGACTGTAATGGCTAATCGTTTTTATAATTAACGAATTCACGTGGATGAATAATAAAACGTTATTTCTCGGATGATAATTAATTATTACGTTGGTTAATCAATAATTCGACGTCAACTGTAGATCCCGATAAAATTCTGTTCATCTCATATTGATCGAGTTGGTCATCAAATGTCATGATTAATGGGTCATGATAATGAGTAATGATTAGCCGATCCACTGAATTATTGAGTAATAAGTAATTAATCCTCGGATATTAATAGTGGGAATTCTTATTTGACACTAGGCAAACGATGGATATTCAGATAGTTTTTTTTTTTTCATAGGCAAGCGCGTTTTACGGAATTATTAATATGAAAATATTGAAATCTCGACGTTAACATTTTTAAAACAAAAAAAAAAAAAAAAATACTACAATGAATGTGTAAAATGCAATATTTTTGGCATTTTTGAAAAAAATGTGCGAAACATTTCTGATCAAAATACATTAAAATTTGAATGAATTTAAAAGATTTTAATCCATTTTTCGCTTTATTCCCTCCCAATGAATTTGATTTCACGATACGAATTTATTCGTCTAATTATTACTTGTCGCTCAGAAATCATCGAATGTAATATAATTCAACATACCTGTCGACGTTCTCGAGTAGCATATCGTCCCCCAAATTCTCCTCTGACGTTCCGTGATGGAAATATTTCCCGGAAAACCCCAAATTGAATTTGAAACCCGGCACAAGCGACTGTATTCTCTGCTGAGTCGCCAGTAGCGCAAGCACGTCGTCCTTCTTGAGTCTCGTTCCCTTTTCACCCACGAATATGTCATCAACGTCTACCAGTATCATACGATTCAGGCTCAGGCTCAATTGCCCGTGGGACAGATAGGACAGTGAGTCGAGAAGGAGCAGCTTGTGAAGCCAGAAACGTAGACCACCCCCGAACAATACCCTCTGAATTCCATCGTATCTCCCGTGATCCTGAAGCCCAGATATACAAAAAAGTCCATGCAGTCACGATGAGAAATCAACGAAAAAAAAAGTAACTCGAGAGAAACAATGGAAGCGCGCCTCTCTCAATCACGTCTATAGTTACGCGGCACGATAATTATAAGCGAGGAATCGAATTACCCAGAGTCGAAGCATATATATATAATAGAGCGAAAAGTAACCTTTTTTTTTTTTCTAAAAAAGAATTTTCTTAAAATTCGATATGAAATAACTCTCTTCACCCTTTCGAGGTGCGTCACATCGATCGCCATGAAAAAAAAAAAAAATATATATATATACCAACGAAAAATCCAATTAAAAATTAAAATATCTCGCGTTATAGGTGTGCGCGTAATTTTATTCCGAGTGTCTCTCGTTGCGCCGCTCTCGCGGGGTATGTCTCACGAGAGTCTGCATATAAATTACGATAAGAGTACGAGTATATATATATATAGCTATATATGCAAACGGAGATACAGGAAGCGGAGATTGTCTGCTGTAGGGGCCGGGGGGGGGGGGGGGGGGATGGAAAACCCGGTGAGAAGAAGAGAGAATAGGCTCTTGCGATCCGTTATAATTGCATCGGTCGCGAGGCTGTACCTTTCCACCTTTACCTCCGGAGTTCACTTTTTCTTTCCCTCCTCAACCCCGGAATTTCCGCCCCGGCCATTCCTTTTTCTATGACGTTGGATCTCTTGGCAATTTTCAACACGGCCACGGGAATACCGGCCTCGCAAATCACGTCAAGTGAGCTTGTTAGCAGTAAACAACAATAATAATCTCGTTGATAACCTCATTACGTGCTCACCCAGATGTATAGATATATAAACACGACGATGCGCCATGTCCGGACGAAAGTTTTCTGCCCGCCTATATATACCCCCTGTGGCCTCTTCACGAACCCCATCGCGTATATCGTGTCGACCATCCGGAGGGTATAATTAAGTCATGAGCCAATCAGCCGATAGGTTGATTCGATTAATGATAAATTCCACCCTCTATTCTCTCTTCCTCCGTATCTTTTTCTCCTCCTCCCGATTCGTTCATCGTTTCGCATGCACGCGAATCAACCAAAACGACAATTTCTTTTTCAACTGCCTCGATTCATTCGTACGCAATACAAACACCCTTGATTATCCCTCGATACTCTCTGTACAGCTGGGATCAGGAACGAATAAAAGGGCAGAGAAAAACATAATTCCACTACACGGAGAAAAATGCTCTGTCCAAAATACCGTAATCGAGGTTACATTTACCGAACTCGCTAGTTCCTATATGGATAGTGTGCCTGTACGGTAATTCTCATTACATTTGTCTGGTAAATTGGGAACTTAGAAGTCTGATTCGCGGAGCCAGTCCCAAGTGTCAGAATTACTAAAAGTAAGGTAGATTTACTCCATTTACGTATAGTCTGCAGTTACTAGTCAGTGCGGTAACTACGACTGGAAGTCGACGCTTGGCTCGAGTTTGCTCGCATATCGAGCCAATAATAAATATAGTTTATTATTTATAAATTAGCAATTAGGGATGATCGATGAACGAATTTAAAACTGTTATTCCATTATTATTAAAAACCCTGTAAATTTTGCAAAAAAAAAAACGTCATTGACCGGGATTCGAACCCGCTATCTTCCAATCGACGAATTCAGCACTTTCGATCCTCAAATAATTATTTAAAAAAAAAATTAAAGATTTGGAGATTTTTTTTTTACGAGTGTTTCCGGCTTGGTAGTCCGGACGTTTTTCCGTCGAAAATAATTTTGAACCTACCTGAGATTTCACCTGAGACCTACCTAACGACCTACCTAACGACTGACACGCTACCACTACGCTATTGATTCCTTAGGACTTTTTTGTGTTTAAATGGTATTAGCCAACGCGTATTGTAACGAGCACGAACTAGGGACCGTTACTAGCGCCGTGTGCGAGTTATACCATCCCATTGGTACTCGTACTGACAAGCTGGTACGAATCACTATGCACTTCCGTAATTTTCCCGCCAAAACGTATTACAAGCTCGAACTAGTAACCGTCACTACAGTGGCATACGAACTATACCGATCTCTACAGTACTCTTACAATCGGCGCTGGTACTATAATCATAATGCACTTCAGTCGTTTTACCGCCAACATGTATCACAAGCACGAACTAGTAGCAATCACTAGAGTGGCGTATGAATTATACCGACTGTACAGTACTCTGACCGACGGCACTGGTATATGATTCGTAGCGCTGCATGGTAGAGCGTACCGAACTGATTCGTAAAATATGCGCTCATCTCTGACCAGTCTACTTAACCATACTCATGTATAGTGTATTAGTGACTTAGTAAAATACGCTGTAATCACATCAGTACGCATTACCTAAGATTTTTCAGGTTCTCTGGGCTATGGTCATTTGTTATTGTAACCGAAACTATAGCATTCATTACCGGATATAAATTTACCAGAGAAGTACGGTAATCTGAACAGGGGGATTTTTCTCCGTGTATCAACTGCGAAGCAATGCAAATATTCTGCTACGATTGTCCCGATTTTTTTTGCTCCACATATATCCCAGCGTATATGGTGGAAGCAATTTATCGGATCTCTATTATATGTTATCGATCTTTTGACCCGATATAAACATACTAAAGCACGAGAGAAAAGTCACAACAGCATAACGCATGTGACGGACTGACACGATTAAAAAAAAAAAAAAAAAAATTGCCCTTCATGCGTAAATTTGTCGTACGGAAGTATGTGTTGGAAATAATTGACGAGGAAATTTGTTGAAAATTACAAATTCATAATTTCTACAATCGTAGCAATGTGGAAAGAGTTTTTTTTTTTTAAATTATAACGAACTTTCTGTATGTACAATATCGAGCAAACGTTTTGCGCAATATCGAGGAATTATTATTTTTCGACGCACACCTTGTAGTATATCGAGTTCCTCAAAATAAATAATTTATCTGATTATCGAAATTCGATAACTGCACGCAATAAAAATACCGGAGATAAGTAACGAAAGAATCAAATTACGAATATAATAAATGAAACGTCGAGAGTTAACGAAATTAAGAAATTACGGTATCGAATTACTCTGACTGTGAACAGTTAAAAAAAAAAAAAAATTACAATTAACGGGTTTTGGTAGCCAAACTATAAATTTTCATCGCTCGAATGATCGTTTATTACTTATTTAGTACAGCTGTGGAATTCTCCGGCGTTTTGTCACCATTTGAAATACACGTCTTATTCGTCTTGTAAAGTCATTCCACGAGGGCTTGAGATCCTTTCGGGCTTCGATAACGACAAGCACATACAAACTCACTATCGTTAACAAAGGATCTTCCCGATAATTCCACTTTGAGATCGCGTCGTTTCTCCGCGTCCTCGGGGATGAAACAAGACGAAAGAGACAGGAGGAGAAGAAGATTCAGGAGCAGGGAGCTCCGCTCTTACGTTTTAAATCCCGGAATCTCGCAATCGCAAATTCCTTGGCGAATGTAAAAGCGACGGGAAACGGTATTACGAAATGTTCCAGTGCTTCGTAGGAAGAGGCAAGTCTTTGTACTATTGTATACACGTAAACGATATCCAGGGCAGTGTACGTTTTGTATTAAAAAAAAGCGTTATCCACGACTTTTTGTCGTTAAATATTAAAAATAATACCAGCTTACTCTCACTCGTTGCTTTATTATTCCAAGTATCAACGGACCCGGCAACTTGTCAGCGGTTAATAAATTACAAAAAAATAAAAATAAAAAACAACCCTTTTATCCCGATAACTCGTCCCGAAATCATTGATGGAAAAGAATTGTATACGCGCCATATCGAGAACCTGGAGGTTTTTTTTTGTATTTGATTTTTTTCTTTTTCAAATCCTCTCGAAGCTTTCTCTTTCAATCCGCTTTCGCGGCACTGAAAATTCATATACGAATGCCTGTTTGTGATCGGACAACAACATAATGCCGTCAAATTGAGTTCAAGCACTCGAGGCTCTATACCAAAGAATTTCAATACGAGCTTCTCGCCAACTCCATTCCAGATGGAAATTCCACGATTCAAGGAAAAGTAAAATACAAGAAAGAATGCGGAGGGAAAAAAAAAAACCAGGCAAAACGTAAAATCCACGGAGTTTGGCTCCTCGAATTTTTTTTTTTTTTTCCCTTCGCGATCGAGGAAAGTTTTTACTGCAATCGAGATCCCAGCCCGCACCAACTCCCATGCGTGAGCTTTTTTTTTTTTTTCTTTTTGTAGAACAAAAATTCGAGTATAAAGACACAACTTCGTCGAGCGAACGAGATTCAAGAAGCAGCATGTATTCTAAATTTATTTTCCGCAACCATCGTTCATGTACAGAATTATCCTTGGAAATTTTATCGATAAAAAAATTGTCCCGTTTCGATAAAAAAAAAGAAAAACATTGTTTTGCTTCGACAAAAAGAAAATGGTCTCGCATGCGACCGAGGAAGATCCATGAGACATTCTTCGACTACTCGCACGGAAAAAAATTTTCTGTGAATTCTAGTCATGTTTCCATCATGTTTTACAGTTTTGTTAATAGAGAATGCCTCTCGGGAGGAAAACTTCGGAAATTCTTTAGAATTTGAAATAAAAAGGACTAAGTGATAGAATGAATTTTTACAGTTTAAAAGTCTAAATAGAGTTTACCACTGTGACAAACTGTACAAATTGTGAAATCAATTATAATATAAAATAGCGCATCTTTTCGGGTTTAATGTTTGAGAAATTGAAAAGTGAACTGTAAAAAATAAAAGTTTAGAAGATTTTGAAAAGCGCGGGTCGAATTAGCATAATAAATGTAGTTTATTATCTATCAATTAGCAATTAAATCGATGAACGAATTTAAAACTGCTGTTCCATTATCTTTGAAAATACTATGAATTTTGCAAAAAAAAAAAATCGTCATTGACCGGGATTTGAACCCGCGGTCCTCCGCAGTAAACGAATTCAACACTTTCGATCCTTAAATAATCATTAAAAAAAAAAAATTAAAGATTTGGAGTTTTTTTTTTACGAGTGTTTCTGGGTTGGTGGTCCGGACTTTTTTCCCTCGAAATTAATTTTGAGCCCACCTAAGATTTTACCTGAGACCTACCTAACGACCTACCTAACGACCGACACTATACCACTACGCTATTGATTTTATGAACGCTTATTGATCCTTATGAATTTCTTGTTTGCGTCGTATTTTCCATACACATTTTAAAACTGTAATTTTTCCATTATTTCACAGTTGAATTCGACGAAAGCGTGCTACAATTTTTCTTTATTTCAATTTCTGTTTTTCATAGAGAATTTAGTATTTTTTGTAATGTCTTACATTCGTAATAATACTCTCTCTATACAGTTCATTTTAATGCGTCAGTTTTTAAATTTTTCTTGTACAAATCTATTGGTTTTTCATTTTATCTATAGCAAAATTCATTGCGAGCATTTTCAATTTTTACAGTGTCACTTTTTTGAAGTGGAAATAGTTGTTTTTACAGTTTAAACCAACAAATATGGTTATACAGATAATACAGAAGTATATTCCGCACATTACTTTTTGATCAAAACACTGTAAAGAGATTAATTTACTGTGTTAAACTGCATTTTTTCTCTTCATCGTTGTATTTTTTAAATTTCAGTTATTATTTTTTGAAATGTCTTTTTTTCCGTGCGGCCAACCAATTTTTGGAAATTTACGTCGGGGCTTGTTCAAAAGAGTCGACGAATTAATTCGAACTTTTTGGTCTCATACTTTAGCCATAAATAAAAATGTTGAAGATTTTTCAGTAAAAAAGACAAAATAAAACGAGCAGAATAATTCAATTGATACGATTAAAATATCACGTGATTTATAGAGAGACGCGAGTATTATACTCATACAATTTCAGATCCGTATATCGAGTAATGAATAAAATAATACTGAAATATATTCATGTGTACCTGTATGACTGTGGCTAGAGGACTCTTGTTCGTCGGATAATCCAGGCTATCCCGATGGGCCCACGCGAGAGGCTCGTACGTGCTGTGGTTTGCCTGAAAAATGGTCCAGTCGCCCCCGGGCAAAGGTCCCCATGCCGTTTCCCCGGATCTTGTTAGTCTGAGTATCGGCGATGCCGCGTTGAGCTGCGCATCCTAATTAAAGAGATAAACGAAAACTCTATCCTAAATGATCTCTCGCGCGGAAATAAGAGGAAACGAAGAGAAAAAAAAAAAGGTTTAAAAAAATCGACGAAAATTTATCGAACAGTACGATCGGTGATCTCACGACGTACCTTGAGCCTCAGATTCGTGTGTATGAAAAGGGGAAATCCTTTTAGTTGTGCGCCCACGAGGCTCTCCTCGCCGGGTGGCGCAAAACCGACGATTCCCACCGAATATTCACGACAATATTTGTCGAGTAACTCGCGATTCCACTTGTCCATCTGAAGATACTTGTTGAGATTCTCGAAAACCAAAACGCCGTATCGTCCCTTATCGAGATTCGTCAGTACCGGAAGACTCTTTCCGGCTACTTCTACTTTGTACCTGAAAATTAAAGAAAAAGAAAATCATGAATATTCATAAATTTTAGATAACTTTTTTTTGTACATTTTCTTCCTCATGAAACACAAATATCGTAAAATCTTTGAAAAATTTAATAAAACAAATGTCTGATACGGGAATATATATCGTGATGTTAAACTTTCAGCCAGAACTCGATACACGAGCCCAATATATTACACAATACACGCAGTATAATTGCTATATATTTTCCTCTTGATGCAATTTTTCATGATACGAACGCTCGAGAATATATAGGCAGATGCACAAGCTGACTGACTCATTCGTTAATGGCTCGTCCATCAAATTCTGCAAAGACACCAGTGCCGACCGTCGAAGTTAATTAAGTAATCACGAGCAGAGTGCTCGCTATGTAAAATATAATGCATCCTGGCTCCCTGTTATCACGTAGATATGCGCGGGCGCTAACACACACACACACACACTATAAATATATGTAGATGTTCTTCTATCTATACATTGTAGATCTATAACGCTCTTCGGGGACCAGATTTATGGTATAGCTTGGATCTATGAAGCTCCACGGGTATTTCCGTGAATACTATATACTTCTTCATGTCACTCGTCATTCTCTATCCCTTTTATTGATGCATCGTTCTGCCTGGATGCACGACTATGTTATTGTTATTTGTCCAATTCTCAACAAGCTGTACTTCCTTTATTTATACATCATTTACGTTTCAAAGTTTTTCAGGGCCTTATAGAAAATATGCATTTTGAACCTTGCAGAATTAAGGTTTCTCGCTTATAATTCTTCCAGATTCTGAAAGTTTCTCAATGAGTAAAGTGAACTTTTAAATAAGCGAATAGCACCGAATGAATTTTTCCTTTTAAATAATAAATAATTGTAGTGGGGAATGAAAATTCATGACTAGTTTTGGAGATGCGATTATTTGAAAAATGAATTTCTTGAATTCACAAAATCAATATCGCGTAATCTAATTGATCTACTGGTGGATTATCCGACACAAATTTCGCTTCAGATTCGAAAAATAAAGATTCTAAACCTTCGATTAATAATTTCACTTATACCGCTACTTCAACAATGTCGTGACCAATTATTTTACTGCGATATTGTTTCTTAGGATATCGATTATTTTTCAAAGTTTTGATCAACTTATGTGAAAAATGTTCTATAGCATTGCGATAAAAAAATTTCGTTGAATAAAATCGGTGGTGCTATTGCCACAGAGGGCCTTTGCTTTACGTATCGATCACGTGAGTTTTTGAAAAAAAAAAACTTGTTTCTAAAAAAAGGCTATAATTGTAACAGTTTATTGTGAAAAGTGCTATTCCTATAATTACTAATATATATTTTTTTTTTATAGAGATTTGGATTATCTGCACAGCAGAAGATTATTAAAAATAAATATCATCGATCTTTCGATATTAAAAATTGATAAAGAAAACGGTCATTCCGTCAACACCCAATTATATAATTATATCACAACTCATCTGTAGATAACAGACGAATGTTTCCAACAGTGCAATTTCGTTCATCCTATCCCGCTGCCTCTATAATTTTACTGTTTGTGTTTTTTTTTTGTTTTTCCTCCTTTTCTATTTCCCACATTTTCTAGATTTTTTTATGATAGACATCCCCGAATATGACCAGGTATTTTAACTCCACAAATATATGTATATACATAAAAATACGTTTTGTTTTCGGTTTATCTTGCTCGTGAACGAGCTCACGTCAAATGAGATGGTTGCGGATGAAACCCCGATATGTCGGAATGTCAGAGAGACAGCAGAGTGGAAAAATCTCATGTTCATCACTGATGCTGCTTTGCGTTGTTGTATGCATCGTTTTCTACGTAGAATATCGTTGATATATGCTGCTCGCGACGCGCTCAATCTAATTTCACGAACATTGGATTTTCCACCCGTACCTCTTTCTCATTTTCTCTCTATCTCTCTCTCTCTCTCTCTTTTCCCAATAAAACCATAGCGATGCATATCTTCCTCATTAATATGGGCCTCGAGGTTCACCCACTCTATTCGATCGCATTATGCGCAGTGAACATCGTGATATACATGGAGTTTTTTTCATCGAGCATCAATCCTTTTCCCGTCAGATTTTTTTTTTATCCATCGGCTTATAAAAACAGCAGGTCTCATTGAAGGAACAAAAAAAAAAAAAAAAGAAAACACAAACTATCGGGAAATCTCGTTGCATTGAAACGACACGAGAGTCAGGAAGAGACTGGAGCTACTCGAAGCACTTGTCAGAGTTTAATTCATAAACTTTATACCGAATGATCAATCGATTCACAAATAAGTTGTTCATTATAAATATCTTACATTCATTTGACATTTTTTCCCAAGCTCGGATTTTTCTTCACCAAACTCTTCCAGTCTTTTTTCAAAGTTTGTTCGGTAGATGACTGGACATTGCTAATAATTTTATTTGTGAAAAAAAATGTTGTTCAACCGATATTGGTTATCCTCTCGCGCGCACCCTTCCTTCTTTTATTCCGTGAATTCAATAATACATTTTTCAGCGATCTCTGATGGGTGGAAAATGCGGGGCCGATTTTTTTTTTTCATCGTCATTTTTATCACATCGCGAGACTCTCGCGAGGGACGCGAAAAAGATCGTTGGCCACAGGCAGATTGCTCTCGAATCTCGTGGGATATTTCGGTAATATGGTGATGGGGTGGATTTTTGTGAGGGATAGGGCCGGAGGTCGTCGCTGTCGTCCGGAATCTCTGTCTGACTCTATACGACGCTATACCAACGAGATAAAGATAGAGACGGAGAGAGAGAAAGAGAGAGAGAGAGAGAAGAAGAATGCAAAGTATATGGGAAGCTGCAAGGGTAGAATATGGAACGGTGGGTCCCGACAGGGCAAAACATCGAACTACGCGAATAGCTCTTTCAGACACCCTCGCCGGTCCATTCATGTGTGTGTGTGTGTGTCTGTGTATGTCTGTATGTGTGTATGTGCCGGAAGGGGTGGCACGGGAATCAGCGCAATGGGAACCCCGTCCGTGAATTTCTCGTTCACTCGGAATAACACAGCATAGCACCGGAGATTGCGGCGCATGTTTTCCTCCCGTGTAGCTCTTCGTCTCGCGATTCTCTTACTCGCGATGAGTGTATTTTCCGGTGCACAAGAGAAAGAGAGAGAGAGAGAGAGAGAAAGAGAAAACTTTAGCTTTCTCATCCCCTATCAACGTAATATCGTCTCGATTCGAGGTTTTCTACCCAAAAACCGCAAATCCACGGCTTCTCTCGTTCCATCGAACACGATTTTCGTAACTCCGGCCCACGTTATACATATGTATATTTTCCCAGTGTTGATTTTACAGTTTTCCTCTGTTCATTCTCATATAATTAGAATAAACGCGAGCTTTAGCAACGAGGCCAATTAACGGTACGGCAAGTGCAAACCCTGCTTTATATATAAGCGTACATATATATATACATATATACATGGCTTACGATAAGGTCTCATTGTTAGTGAGATTCTATATATAGCTACAGGTTAAGGAGGTAGAGGACTGAACAGAGCAGTGTATGAGAATTGTGTTAGGATCTAAATGTCAGTAAGTGCACCGACCAAATCTTGAGCGTATGCCCTTCTCTTCTTCTTCATTATTTTATGTAAATACAAGTGACACCTTGATCATTCATACATGCATAACGATAGATTTTTCAAGTTGAATACTAATTGGACCTTAAATTAAATCATTTATACTAAATGATTTTCAGAGTTTTGTTTACAAAAAAAGATACGATAAAAATTGTTTTACTAAATTTATGCTCAACTTCCGATTATACAAATTATTTTGGTCTCTGAATATTTTTCAAGGGAACTTTCATTGCAAAACCGCTTACGAAAATCCTCACGTCGAGTTTATCTTGGATGCAAGAATTTCAGTAATCCGATTTGCATCGGAACGATCACGCGAAAGCGTCGAGAGTAATAGAGTATAATGGGTCGTAGAGAAAAATGAGGTGGACGGATGTTCGAGGGAGCTTTTTTTTTTCTTGTTTTTAGAGAAAATAGGATTGGCGGAGTAAACGACATGAGCCAGCTACGAGGCCGCTGGGGAGTTTAGAGTTTGCCGAGGAAGAGGGATTTTTTTTTAAATTCTATTATGTATATAATATACAACCGGAGAGAAGAAGAAACGAAGGAACGAAAAGGGAATATAGAAACGGGCGTATGAAAAAAGGGACAGATCCTCTAGGGAAGGGGTGAGGGTGTCCTTTTGTCGAGCCTACAGTTCCCTAATTCTGTCTCTCTCTCTCTCTCTATCTCTCTCTCCCTTTAATTCTCTCGCTCATTCTCTTTTCATCTCTCTCGCTCACCTTTTCTTTTCAACCACGAACTTAGCCGTTCATTTTTCGTTTTCTTTTATCACTCTTCATACTTCGCTATATCGCGTGCCGGTATACGGCTCTGTGTATCTCGAGAGATGAAATATCTGATTTGAAAGCATCCTCAAATGCCACAGCTGCTCTGTGCCTCGTAAAAACTCTCAACCCCTGAAAATTCTATGCTGCATAATCCTGAAAGAAATAGAAAGACAGTTTTCTGAGCAGCATCCCTGCACTACACGGTTACGAAATATATGCCTCCTGGCCATGCTGCTTCGAATTCGTGGAGCGTTCAAATTCCCGCCCATTGTCGACGCGGCCTTTTTCGCTTCGTTATGCTGTTGTGATTTCCCCGTTAACAGAGAGAGAGAGAGAGAGAGAGAGAGAGAGAGAGAGAGTTAAAGAGAGTGTGTCTCCATCAACTGAATGCTTCTCTTGTCTCATAAATACGCGTGTGTGTGGCTCCTCTGTACTTTTTCTCTTACCGCACTCCTTTAATATATATGTATACTATTCTATTGTGTCCAGAAAGAAGAGGTTAGGAAATGATCCTAAGAAACCCCTCATGTCTCTTATTTCAATTCGCTTAATGGCATTATTATTATTATAAAACGAGATCCCTAAATTAAATTTTGTATGAATTTATATTTGCCGAAAGAATAACTAAATTGCATGCGAAAAATACCTTTAGAATATAAAAGATACACCTTCGATTATCCAGGAGGATATTTGTATATTCAAAGATTATAATATTTTTTTCCTCATTCTAACCTCGAAATCGCAACTTCGTTGCGATTTCTCGGCTCTCATGAGGAAAAATAATATTCGACACTCGTACGAAAAGGCTTTTTGACGAAACTCGTTACAGCACTCGCCTTCGGCTCGTGCCGTAATCCTCTCGTTTCGTCAAAAAAGCCTTTGCGTACTCGTATCGAAATGTACTATTGAAATTATTTTTACATTATTTGGAAAATAAATTATTTATAATTTCCTCGATACAACGCGTGTGTATATTCACTAAAGAAAACGAGAAGTGACGTTGAGTTTTTGAAGTTCCAAAATTTTTTTTTCATCACACATTCTGCTTTCGATGCTTCGTTCTATATTTGTCTTATTCAGCGGGTATACATTGTATACGAGCCTGCAGTAGAACGAAAACTTTTAACGAACAATTTTGTGCTGATCCAATTAATTCCGAGTTCGAATTCGTTTACCTTGGCGCTTTCGTCGTTGAGCTACCGCGGTTGAGGGCGCACAGGTCGCTCTTGGGATTTGGGATTTATCCCACGGCAGGCTCTTGGGATTTATATTTTTATATATATATATTTATTTGATGTGTTTCGGAGTCTCCGGATGTTCGTTCACTCTAACGCGCAACGCTATGCATGAATCTCGCGCGTTTTCTGGCATTCAAATCACGTAACAAAAGTGCTGGCGATGCTGCCGTTCACAATGTCCCAGGTCGTGCTCCGAAGACATGTGACACTCACGTATCTCGCCTTTGCTCGAGTGTATAGATGCAGCTTCGATATATAACCTCCGTATATCAAAAATTATTAGCCCAGAGAGCTGTGAAACGTTTCTTCTGCTCGGAATCCTTCCTTCTTTTTCGTTACTCTCATTCTGCCATCGTTAATTCAATCGACGCGACAAATAACAATCGACTTTGTCGTCTTTTATGAATAATCAATCAATTTATTCTCGATGTCGCGTGCATCTAAGTTTCCTCGGACCTGCACACGCGAGTTGTAATAACAATCGACTCTTATATATATCCTCTGCTCATGAATCTAAACGGTCGAGTCACGTATCGAGCCCACTAAAAGAATTTACAATAATTTTCTGAAAAAAAGAAAATGGGTCCGGAATTCCAAAGAAATTTGTCAAAAATGTGTAAAGATTCACCGGGTGGAAAAATAACTTTTATCAGATCCCTGTGAGTTTTGAGAATATATAATATAATTAACTTTTCAATAACTCTGAAAGTCGTGGTTTGCACTCTCGTTAGCATTCCGGTACTCTTCGAGCGGCGGTTTTTCGCGTATGGTTTTTCATTCGAATATTGTCAATTCCTGGCATATCCTATACGCAATTTATGAAATTCTCATTATACGGTAGGAGAAATCGATCGAAGTGTATACTGCTGAGTATACCTGCTTATACCGACTACGGTCTCGGGAGAATTAGAAATGTGGTAGGCTTATAGCGGAAAGGGGACGCGGTGTGAAACCATAAAACGAACTTCGATGGGATCCACTATATGGGCTTCGATAAGGCATACGCTACATGGACTACGAGAGAACCGAGGATTTACCGCAAATATATATGAAGCGCTGAGAAACAAAAGGGCGTGATTGTCATCACTTTGAGCGTTGAATCTTGCGAGTTAAGCCTTTTGCGTTTCTAAAAGTCGGTATTCTCTCTGTAGCCCACGTTGTAGGACACAGCGAAGGTCCACTGGATAAACGTTGTACCCACGAAATGGGCTGTTGGCAATGGGTCTTCTCCGTTTCTCACATAGTAGTACACACAGGTGTATAGACACAAAGCGAACAGGAGGGCGTAACTCGAGGGTTTCAACACTCGAACTGACGTGGGTGACAGCCTTTTCGTTCGTCCGGCAGTCGATATACATGTTTGCGTAGCCGCGAAGTCCTCGTTAGATTTCACGGCCGGATATACTGGTACGTTGTCAGGAAGCAACGAGGCTCTTGGAATTATTCATGAAGGATCCTGCATGATCTATATAGCGAATACTCGTCTTCCTCTCTCCCATTTGCTCCTTCTCAGATTTTCACCTTCCTCTCCTCGTCGCTCTCTCTCTCTCTCTCTCTCTCTCTCATAAATATTCGGTCTCACCCAGACGAAGAATGCTTTTTCGCAAACGCGAGAAACATCTATACGCGTTAACCAATTCAACCAACGGATCGAATGGAAAATGGGATGCATTGCAAAAGTCGCGAACATCCTCAAGGACGCCTCGTTGAATATATATGTCAAATTGCTATGGAAATCCGTATACGTCTTGCGTAGACGGATCGTCTCCAAGGACACACACACACACACACACCTCCTGGAATCCTAACAATAAAGTTTTTCCCGGATAACGAAACGCCCCGAAGAAATACGAGAGATATATTTACAATTTTCACCGCAGTCTTCGCAATGTGCAATGATCCAACGATTTTCACGGTAGCACAATAGAACACACTGCAATACGAAACCTACGGAAGTGTGAAGGCGACGACGATGAGAACGACGACTAAATATATATATATATATCCGTATCATTTTTCATCCTCCTTATTCTTCGCTGGATATTGCGGGTTCTCGAAAAATGCGATGATGGCACCGTACGAGAAGCTGTCCAAGGAGAAAAGTTTCCAACTACCAATCGAAGAGCGAAATAAGTCGTGGTAGAAAAATCAGAAGATTTCAAGGATTATAGGTCGGATAAGGATGAGAAAAGATGAAGGAAAATATCACGCGCGACTCACCTTTTTCGACTTTTATTTCTTTGCGAACGTAACCGGACCCAGAAATATAGCGATGAAAATGGCGCGAGAAAAATGAAAGGTGAAGGAACGAAAGAATTGAGAGAGAGAGAGAGAGAGAGAGAGAGAGAGAGAGAGAGAGAGAGAGAGAGAGAGAGAGAGAGAGAGAGAGAGAGAGAGAGAGAGAGAGAGAGAGAAGAATGAAAACGAGAAAGTGAGAGAGTAGAAAGAGAGACAAAATTCCGGAGAACGTGAACGTCCGGACGTTGGTACTCCCGTCGAGGGATTTCAGGGGGTTCCCCGGAAGCGAGCAACGGTACCCTCTCCCGTATGCCATCGGCGGTGTCGGGGGGAATCCCCCGTGTGATTCGCCACTCATCCCGACGCTTCTCTTTGCCACTTTTCCTTCGATCGAATTTTCGATGAAAGTTGTTGAACACACACGCGACGGAAGAAGTCGAGAAAGAAACGGAGAGCGTATAACGCCCTCGTGAACTCGGGATGGCAATGTCCCACGTGTACGGACATGAAGAGAGAAATGTTTTTTTTTTTTCTTCTTTACGCCGCAGCTTTTTCCATTCGGTCATACCACTTGCAGAGAGGTCATAGTTCTTGGGCTCTTTTACGTGTATTGATTCGGCAAAGACCGTGCTCTTCATGCTTTTGCTCCTGTGCTGTTTTCCCCGTCACTCGTCTTTCTTTGCTATATAGTTGGTGATCCATGAACGAGAAATACGAGAAATACAAATGATAATAGAAATAGAGCTAGAGATGAAACACACGTTTCGCGTTGAGGTGGTACATGGGTGAAGCATATGTGACAATTCGCTCTAAATTCTATGGCAATGTGTTGCAAGATTGGGTTTCTCTGCGTCCATCGAGCACAAAAAGAAATGGATTATTAGGTATCGTTTACAAGTGGTATCGTGTTTTTAAAATTTTCTTTAAATAAAATACCAAAAAATAATCATCAAAATGTCAATTAAGAAAGTCTTTAAGAAACCGGTGTATTGGGAGTTATTAAATTATTAGGTATCGTTTACAAGTGGTATCGAGTTTTTAAAATTTTTTAAAAATAAACTACCTAAAAATAATCATCAAAATGTCAATTAAGAAAGTCTTTAAGAAACCGGTGTATTGGGAGTGATCAGATCTCCTTTAGTTGTCACCCTTTATATTTTTCAAATCCAAATAATTATTGTAAAAAGAATACAAATTAATAGTCTTGACGAAGAGCAATGCATGATTACTCTTGCATGATCTAAATTTTTCAAAAATGATTCGTAAGGAACAGACACATTTTGTTGGCAATACTAATTTAAATGGATTCCTCAAATTCTATTAATCTTCAGTGTCATATATATACATTATACATATCATATATATGGCGTATATCTATGGGGGTGCATCATCAGGTCGAGAGTCTCTCGTGTGCAGTGAAAGGGGATCTCCTAACGAGACATCTTCAAAGTTCTAACAAAGCCCACATGGCAAATAGCTATTCCCATACTTTGTTCCTATTCCCAATTTTCTTCAATCAGTTCTCAAGCTCTATTGATCTTTCGCCAAAAGTCTCGGCTCTTTCCCGTAGCGCCTGTTTACCCTTGTCCTATATATCCAATCCTTCCGGTATCTGTCGTTTATTTTCTTCATTCGCACTTTCGGGAATGTTAGACTTAGGACAATGAATGGAATTACCAGAGAAATGAGTGAGTCAGATGAGCGCGGTATATCTGCATATAAACTTGTTGCTATGTGGAAGTGGTGGATAAGATTTTTTGTCAGGATTTTCTCTCGCATTTGTATAGATCGACGTTTTAATCTAACTCTTGGATCCGCGCTAAGCCATTGACGACGTCCTAGACGTTCGGGAGTAACTATTTACTTCCTTTGCTTTATTTCAAACAAGAGGAAGCCAGCCACATCGATTTACCCGGAAAAATCGTGCTGGCTGCAGCCGTTTGTTTGCTAGAAGTCGACACGTCCTACAAAGAAGGAAACTGCGGGACCGTGAATTTCCGGTGGTGAGATTGAGTGAACGAGATTGAAAGTTTCACCCTGAGAGACGTTTGAGGATTGTTTATATCCATATATAGCGTTACACCTCACGCATCGGATGATATTCGTTGGATACAATATAGCAGCGTCTTTGCACAAGAGATGGCCACTGTTCACAGTCGAACAATCACCTTGCCACGAATACCCTATTGTCGATTAACAGAGAGGTTGAGAGCTGTGTATGCTATGCCTTATTTATTGTTTAGGTTCTTGCGACGCTCTATATCCTTTGAGAATTGCTTGTACAGAGTTTGCTATTCATCCGAATACTATAGAGGAACGTTGCATTAGATTCGGCATGGAAGGAAATAGTTCCGCCGTTATCTGGGAACTCATTGATATTATATTCGATTGACGGTCTTTGTCTAAATGTATGATGCGGAACGAGAGAGACAAAAAATTACTTATTTTATCCTCCATTGTTTATTATTATTGTTCAGGGAATGATAATAAATCATTCAGGGAATGATTCAGGGAATCGTTCAGGGAATGATGGTATAAATAATAAAGTTGTAAATGGAATAACGTGCAGTGGAATAAATCGAGATATTAATTATATGCCGTGAGTTATATTCGACATTTCCACATGCTGAAATGGTTATAGGATTTTTCCGGTTGGTGATATTTCAACTGACGTAATGATTAGAAAATATGATAGAACTGTTCTGTGACAATTCACATAGTGACGTTACGCTGTTTTTGCTCGGACAAAAAATATATTAGGCACATGCGTACAAAGAAAAGTATTAGGACAAAGATATTATTATTACGAGAAAAGGTTGTACTTACGCCACAAGAAAATTTTTGCTTTCAAGGTTCAACTCATTTCAGAGAAAAAAAAATCTTTTTCATCGGAATTGATAGAAATTTTATCACGGCTTGAAGACACCTTAGGAATAGGAAAAACGTTTTGAAAGATACGAAGAGGATCGATGTAATTAACAGGATTTACGAAAAGGGAAGCCTCTCAGAGTTGGTAGCGAAAGAATTCGCGAGAGGTAACCCACGAGCGAAATTGAAAGATGAAGAAAAAAAAAAAAAAAAAAAAAGAAAGGATTAGGGCATAAAAATATGGATTCGATAGATTGTACAGTATTATATATCCGGAGAGAAGGAGCCGGGCGACGGGCATTCGTGGTATAGGAAGTAGGTGATTCAAGGTTCTGTGGGGCTATCCAGGATTGGGGGATGAGGCTGAACGAATGTATAAGGGTAGAAAGTCATTCGCGATTGAATGGGAAGCGAAGATAGAGATATATACATGCGAACGAGAGCTTGTGATATAGTCGGATGGATTTTATAACATGTATATATATATATACGTATAATGTAGCGGATGGATTTTCGAGATCTCGAAGCCCGCATGTAGGATATATCATATCACCTTACGCGGCTCTTAGAATAGATATCCGCGAAGGTATCGAGAGTCACGTTTCTTTTTTACAGTCACGTGGGCTTCGATAAGGGTTCCCTCACTGAAAGTCCATAGCAAAGAAATGGACTTTTTTCCAGTGATCTTCCCCAAATTTTCGATCTACTTTCGGTCATTTGTTACCACGTATTATGTACTTTATCATCATTTAAGTTTCGACCGATTTCAAGGCAGCAATTTATTTTTTCTATCGGCTTACGGTCATCCTTATGTATCACAGGCACACACAAACACACGCAGACACATATATATATATATATATTTATATAATATATAAATATATATATATATATTTATATAATATATAAATATATATATATATATGGGGGTAGCGTGATGCATGGCAATTTTTCGAAGACTCTTTGCAAATCCGTTCAATTCTTTTGCAGTTTTCAAGCTAAATCGACAGGACTCTCACAATCAATTTTTTTTTGTACGTCATATGGCGATATAAATTAACAAAAAATTCAACGCCCACGCAATGTTGGCCAGACAAGTGTGATTTTTGAAATGTTTTCATTAACTTGTCGGTTGGTGGTTGATTGGTCGTGATTGGTAGCCTAATTAGAACGTTCGGGAGTGAATAGTTTATTTCAAAATATTAAAAACACATTGATGGGTGAAGTTAGCCACGGACACTTTTTTATTTCTCAATGGTTTCACCTTATAAGTAGCTTAAGGAGGTTCTTAACCCAGAGAAAAACGGTAAGAATCATTCTAAAATTTGAGGGGAGACTTGTGCTGGCACTAGAAATATACCGTATTTATTTCAAATTTTTTGACCACGTAGTTTAGGAGAATAAAAAACATTAAATATGTTGCTTATACGTGGGCTCATATGGGAGAAATATTCGAAGCTATGATTGGAGATTATTTTGTGGAGTGAAAAAACGGTAACATTTCCCCACGACAGATTAGACCTTCATAGATATAATTTGCCCATAAAGAAATTTTTTCACCGTGCCGATTGTGAAATTTACTTGGAAACAGAATTGAGCGTGAGTAATGGCAAATAAATAAAATGAAAACGTATTTGGTGAAACGAATGCCGAACGCAACCTGCCCCGCACGTCGCCCGCGCCGCACCGTCACGTTCCCCTTGCCGCACCCAATTGATGTTAAGAACCTCCTTGAATGACGCCTATTCGTTAGGTGGTCACGAATTTAATTGTTTGGTGGTCAGCCATATCTGCGAGAAGCCCGAAAAACAACATCTCTCCAAGCAGTCGAGATATATACGCACACATTTCTGCTGCCATTACTTGTTTACAACGGTGGAATGTAAAGGGACATGAGGGGTTGCGGTCAGGATTCCCCGTGAGGTAGGGTCAGACGGACAAACATATTAATTTCTGTCACATTTGCATTCTAATCAGCACACAGCCGTATGGTCTCTTCACATTTTTGCATCGACCTGAACCACAGCTTCAACCAAACAAGAAGATGAATCATTCCAATCAGTCTCAGCTTAAGAAGAATCGTTTGGTGGTGATTGCTAGTTCAATTACGACGTTCAGTCGTATTTGAAAAAAAAAAAAAAACAAACACATTTTTTCAATCCCTGAGTTAGCGAAGTTCGGAATTCGGCTTTTTCACAGAAACACAAATGGTGGATACAAAAAATTTCGAAATTTTAGGAGCGATTATCAAAAGGGAGTCCTCCAGGACTTCTCCCAATCATCAGGGACCGAAAAAGTGTTTTGTGTTCTTTCAATCCTTTTCCCAGGCCTTTATTCAGTAAATATGGTACCCTAATAGTCGATCGCCACGGGTATCCGGCTATTCCCAGTGAAAAATAGTGGATAAAAAATCGTCCTCGCGAAACTATATGTTCAATATAATAATAATTATAATTGTGCTTGCTACTTATGTAACATATTCCTCTGAATTTTGGGTATTAAAAAATAAAAAATGCAATATGATGGCTTTATTAGGTAAACCAATGTACACGAATTCTTAATTTTTATTTGAAAAGACTATACCGACAATAGGGCTAAAATTTGAAACAGTTCTAAAGTGTTTGCGTGAAATATATTTAAAAGAAATTCAAATATCAAAGTTTGAATTTAAAATAAAAGAAAAATAAAAATCACGATGGTTCATGCCCATGTAGACTGGAATACCCTGTCCATATATTATATACGTGTACATATACGTCGGTTTCTTTCGCATGGATGTGATAAATTCTGATATTCATTATCCGGGAATTTTCGCACCGCTTAACGAGAATTACAATCCGAGAGCTTTTCAGAGAATGCGCGAGTTAAAAAACGGAAAGAATTCGCCCTTGCGACTTCGAGGCTTCCAGGATGCCTCGAAAATTCCGATCTCTTGGCTGAAGATAAAGCGTCGAAAAAGAGGTGCGCGGGGAAGGGACTTCGCGCTTTTCCGCTGTTTCGCTATACCCTTTAATTCAACATTACCCTTTAATCCCCTTACCGGATCATCAGCAGCCTCTCGCTGTTCGACGTAGATCCCCCGAGGATTTGTAAAATCTGCTCTCGTAATATCTCTCGTTGTCATCGCCAGAGCGCATGCAATAGAGCAACATATATAACGTATGCGTACAATAAATTGAGCTTTGTGTGGAAGCCTGAATTATATTTCGAGAGTCAATGTAGACGAAGATCTTCAACGAGCTTTTGCTTCCGGTTTTCATTAATACTATTTTTCACAGCTTTTATAATATATTTTAAAAAATAAGGCTACACGTCATTTTGAAATACATTTTCCGGATTACTCCAATGCGTTTCATCCTCAGCTTTTTAAGATTTCCAACCCCATTCCAATTTACCCCCTTTTCAAAAATAAACAACTGTACGTATTTTTTTTTTGCTCATGAAGTATGCTATAATTGACCGGATGGCGTAGATGGCCGCATTACAAAATATGCTATAATTGACCGGACGGTGTGAATGGCGTTAAAAGCATTTGAGAAGCTCTGAGAGAAATATACTGGGGTGAGAAATATTTTCTATTATTCAAGCGCGTTCCATTCCGCCAACGCGTATATAACGTATCTCAAAGGCCGTGTACATATCTATTTCGTTGTATATATGCGATGAGTCACCTGTACACACACACACATATATATATATATATATATAGAAATATATATATATGAGAGCGAAGTACGTAGTACTCGGGGTGCACTGTAACGCGCAGTGGTGAGGAAAGTCTGGGCGAAAACCGCGCGATTGCCCACCTGAGGCTCAAATACTATATTTCCCGAGTGGCCGAGCCAACTAATTCATTTTTCCTCCGCGTTAGCGAGATACCGCGCATTCTCTCTGTACGTATGTGGTACGCTTTGTTTTATTTTTCTTTTTATTTTCATTCTCTTTTTTTTCGATCTACATTCACCGGCGAGAGAGAGAGAGAGAAAAAGAAAGAGGGAGAGAGAGAGAGAGAGAGAGATGGCAAGAAAAAGGGGATGGGCTTTGTGAAAATCGCAAAACTTCGGGATAGGAGCTCGTATATGTATATAGAGTAACGGACCAAATATACCGCACGTACGATCCGACAAGACCATTATACGAATACAAAAATCCCGGAATTCTCGAAATTCCGCTGGTGCGATGCAACAGCCTGCTCCACCCTCTCCAATATTCTCCCGAAAAAAGGGTCGAATGAAACACCGTTTTTTTCCCTTTTTTTCCCGCGATCGACATGATATTCAGCTAGTAAATTTTTTTTTTTTCTACACCAATTAATTGCAGAACAACGATCTCTCTGTGTATCTCCAAAGCGTATATAGTCGATTGCCCGAAATTTTTTTTTTTTCTTTTCATTCCGTGAGATCAATTTCAAATCCGTTACACTCATAAAAGGGTATATTGGTATCCATTTTATTCTGAATTAAACAGGTCGTAGCCAAGCGATTAATATTCTTGCCCACAGCTTCAAAGTTTCGTGATTTTTGCTTCCTCATGGCTTTATTTTCGTGACACAGATTTTTCACTAAAAATTTCAGATTTATCATTAAAAATGTTCACATCCGCGTGTTTAGTTATATCAAGTTACTTATATGTACATTTTGTCACATAAAGAAAGGCCTATATAATTATAGAGGTCGGTTGGTAACGAATTTCTGCAGAATTGACAAATGACTTTTAGAATTTTAGAAAAAATGTCGGCCACCAGACAAAAATTAAAAACTCAAACTTAGTTCTAACGGTTCAGTCTAACGATTGAATTATTTTTTTTTTTTTTTATTCGAGTATAATCCACTTTTGGCGCGAGGTGCGAGAATATAATGACGATCTGTTTTTAATTGATACGTCGATGCTAGGGGAATTGGGCTAAAAATCACGGATTATGATAAGCCTTCTGCGGCAACGTAATCTCGCAATTTGTTCAAAACATCCGATGGGCATGAGCCTTGTTCTGTGGCAGCTTCAGCTTGGTCCACGGTGGTTACATCGATGTATATCTATGTTGATATCGATGGTCTAACCCAAAAAAAAAAAACATCATGGTATTCGTGGTTGTGTACACTCGATACGCCCTTTTGATTTTAAAAGATCGATACATAGGATACGTGTGTGATTGCGCAGTATCAGCGAGAGCTCCTGTAGCCTGTAGCTTTACCCCGTTGTTTCCGGGACGACAGAAGGGTGCAAAGTGTGAATGTAGAAGTTACGTATGACGTGTGCGTTTGCGCTTTAATAATCGCCGTGGTTTCTCGTTGTCTATGTGACGGTAATTATTATATTTACGCTGGGGCTTATATCCACTGCACATAATAGCATATATTCTGTTTCGACATATATACGTGTACAGACGGACACGCCTGTGAGAAGAAAAGGAATGAGCAGAAATAGGGCAGATATACCAATTATGGGCCTTGGTATCTTGAACGGAACTTCAAATATCCAATAAAGTCCAACAAACAACGGATCAATAATTTTGGAGAATTATAAATGTGCATGGTATGGAAATATTGAGTTGAAAATGGGACAGCACATCGATTAACGTACTTTCAATGAAAAAAAATATGTAACTAAATATTTATTTCGTCATGTCCGACGGGAGGATTTGTTAGCGTTGAGCACTGCGATACGTGTGTAAAGTCCAAGTGATTTTCGAATTGCCTTAAATTATTTCAAAGCACAGACCTCTCGGAACCAGCACGAGAGAATAAAATCTTTTTTTTTTCGCTCCTTCTTTCTCTGCAGCTTCGGTCTGGAATTTATTCGGGTCTCGCGGTGATTATCCTAATGAACCGTGGGCGCGGTAACTTCGCGCTATATAGTTGGTGCTATTCAAGCCCCACAGCAGCAGTAGTAGCAGCAGCAGCAGCAGCAGCAGCAGCAGGTTAACCCCTCATCACTCGTCGAATCCCCTTTCCGCCCTTTCCATCGTCCTCAACCTCTCTATATGCATTTATTCGACGCCGCCATTGCCCACAGGGCCAAACAAAAGCCAAAAGTCGTTTTGTATGCTGTAGCGGTGATACAATTTCTGCACGTCTAGAAGGAAGACTTTGTCCGTGCGTGCGCATCAGAAAACCCGGAAATCTTAATAATCTCTTGCCCATCTCTCGACGAGTCTCGAGTTTTTAATTTCTCGATCCTTTTCCTCCACAAGGGAGACAATAATCGAGTCTCTATTGTACTCCTACAACGGCGATAGCGTAGCAGATTTTTGTTAAATTAAATTCCCACAGCCTTTTACATGGTCACGTATTGTAATTATTTTTGTAGACCGTAAAGTAAAAATAAAATTAGATTTTTTCGATTCGCACGAATTTAGTGTCAAACGGAAAATTCGTTGAAAGAAGATGAATGTTTTTGAATTTTAAAAAAATATATATTTTCATTAATTTCATTGCAACAGATTTTATCAACTAAAAGAAATTTCATTAAAATTTTTGACATTGTCCCGTCTTCTTGGGCTTAAATCTGCTTTTCTCTGGCTCTAGATGACAATAAAAGTATTGTGTATTTTTTAGCCTGCTAACACGCGAAATACGATCAGAGATTTTGCAATTTGTTTTTACGGAGATTTTTTTTTAATAACCCTCGTGTAGCGTTAAAGAGATATGAAAATGGGAAAATTTTGTGATCTGCGGGCGTAATTGTGTCGTCGTGGCAGTAAAGACGGAAACCATTCTGCATAACGATCTCATTTTCAGCCAGCGAGTTTTGCTCGCGGTGTATTTATTTTTAACGGAAATCCGCGGTGATTCCCACCCTCTCCACCCTAAAGGGCAAACTTCTGCAGTGTTTCGAGAGTCTCTGGTATATTAGCAGTACCGCGAGATGCATATGTATAAACGAAAATATATATAGAGATCCATGAGACCCGGGAATGTACAGCGTAAACTGGGTTGCACGATCAAACAGCCCCCGGTAAGGGAGGAATTTCACCCTCGTCTATGCCACACGCGAGTTCGTGTAAGCCCCACGCGAATCGCGCTACAGTTTTATCC
This sequence comes from Rhorus exstirpatorius, assembly GCA_963564615.1. Lineage (NCBI taxonomy): Eukaryota > Metazoa > Arthropoda > Insecta > Hymenoptera > Ichneumonidae > Rhorus > Rhorus exstirpatorius. The sequence continues at coordinate 31,969,159 of OY751315.1, read as the reverse complement.
TCTTTACATTTCGTATATACGCAATGCCTATGATGAATATCGGGAGACGAAAAAAAAAAAATATATACTGGAACTCGCGATTTGCACGCCCTGGGCTGAAAATTTATCAGATATGCTTCCACAGTGTGTAAAAAAACCGAGATATTCTACGCGAAAAATTTCACAGTATATTTATAATAAATCGATTTGCTGCTGGCAGGATAAATTGTTCTGCGAATAAATACTTTCGTGATATCACGACTTGAAATTTCCATATAACTTGAAGATTCGTGAGTAAATCTCATGCAATTGACTTTTTTTTTCAAGTAATTCGAGCCTCTTATATCGGTAAAAATATTCGCAATTAGCTTAGGGTCGATGGCAGTCAGTGAAAGTTAATTTTCAATTAAAAATGGATTCAAATTTCAATTATATCGGTAAAAATATTCGCAATTAGCTCAGGGTCGATGGCAGTCAGTGAAAGTTAAATTTCAATTAAAAATGGATTCAAAAATTCAAAAATTCAATTGAGAATGGATAAAAATGGATTCAATTAAAAAAGTCCCAATAGGAATAGGAAAAGTAGCGTTTATTGATGATCACCACTTCAACATGTGATGAATTCATGAACATGTTGACTCCCAAGAATGAACTGACCAATAAATCTTTTTAAATTAATTAAGATTTTAATTTAATTAAGATTTAATTAAGAATTTAAAACCTTTTTAAATTAATTTTTCATAAATCGACAGGGGTGTATATTTTAATACGCTGAACAAATTTACCTCTTATATTCTCTTGTTATACATCCTCGACGTTAATAGTAGAACATTCTTTTCTCTGCAAACATGGAAATGTCTATAGGGATCGTGCACGAAATATAGAGGCAGCACTACTGCCGAAGCTCGCGCTCTCATTTGTCAACTTTATAAAAAAAATTTCGTATAATTGCAATGAATAACTCAATAAACAATGGAAAAAGTAATTAAATATGGTTTTCGGCCAGTGATTAACAACCGTGTTCAAGGCCAAAATATTATAAAAGATGAAAAGTTATTTAAATCAGGTCATGTTTTCAATGTTGCCGGGATAGAAGATTTAAATGGACAAGTCACCATAATCTGTCAAGTGGTATCATTTCAAGTAGTGGTATCAAGCGTTTATCATTTCTCTACAGAGCACCAAGCGTGCAGTCAGGAAAACCGTAAAGTTTCACTGATGAATCAAATCTACCCTTCCGACGTGATATTTTTGTACATCCTCGGATGCAAAAAACTAATTTTGGGTCAGACATTAGTAAAATTATTTTAGTTTATTTAATAATTAATAATTATTAAGCCACAAATGACGTGTAAAAGCTTAATAAATGCCGAAGATTAGTAAATGTTTTTATCACCAGGTGGCGAAAAAGTCTACACGCACGGTTCCTGTAATAAAGATCGAGATATCCGGTTGGATTCGCAGAGCTTATAATTTTAACATCGCTGCTTCAATTATACGAATGAAATCATATTTCGGATATGTATTTTCATAACTTCAACGAAAATTGAATAATTCATTTTTCGCTGCACCGCAATCATGCGGATCAAGTTTATAAATACGAAATTTATTGTAACTACAATGAGGTACGGAGAAACGAAAATACAAGGAATGATTCAATTACCACAAATATATCATATCGTGAGCTTTATATAATCACGATATTTAATTACAATAAAATAGAAAAACAGTCCGATGATGTACAATTTATACTGATGACGTGTACCAGCATAATTTCACGAGACTGAAAAGCAGCGTGAATATAGCTTTCAATGGGACTACATAATTCATCACTCATTAATATATCGCATATATCTGACTACGAAAATTATATTTTGATGCAACAAACTCTCATTGCCATTACAAATTACTTCATATTGGCTTTTTGATGATAGAGAGCTACGTTAAACCGGTAAAATTTCATTGAAAAATGGTATTACCAGCAACGAGTATCCCCAGTAGCACTCATATAATACTGTGTATATTCATGTAGGTGTACAGAGAGTCTCTTAATAATCGCGTCGGCATACGCTTGGTTCGATCTGTCGGTCGAGCGATTACTGGCGATAATCCAACGGGCTTTACCCACGCCAACACACGTACACACATTGGCTTGTGTAAATATTCCTCTCTCCTTTCTCTAGATACTTTTGTGGCTTATTTTTTCTCCCTCAACGACACACCGTATATCGTGTTTGCATTTATTTTCCGATGCCTCGTCATATTGCATCAACGAAGCGGTGCAACCGGTAATGCTACGAGTGCCGAGGGGGATGAAGCGGTGGAATAATTAGCGGTCTCTATACCTACTCGACTCTTGTCGCACTTTTCGTACTGACTATATCCACTGGGTTCTCTCTTTCTCTCGCTATCTCTATCGTATCGCGATTTAAATTCGAATCCGTACACCCATTCGTTTTCCGCATATTCACTCTGATAAACTCCGGCTGAAGTTTATCAATATGACAAAATACAGTCACAACGATAAACTGATAACGTTGCGCGAAGCTTCCGAATGACAAAATCATTCGAAATGAGATTATGGGGAAAACATAATTGCGTATAATTGTAGGGGAGGAAAAAAATGAATATTTAAATTTGTCTTAAGAAATTCAAGATAATTCGGAGCAATTATTCGTCTGTGATGAATATTAATTTTTTGCTTCATCAAGTACGATCAATAAATTACAAGCAATTTTACACAAAATTATTGTGAATAATACGTTTAAAAAGTTTTTTATAATTAAATTAATTTTCGTTATGAAAGAATAATTATTCCAAATTATCCTCAAAAACAAGTGCGTTAATGATCACTTTTTGTTTTTTAACGAACGTAATTTGATGTTCAAGCAGACAAATGCACGAATTACAGAGGGGACAAAACAAATGGTGTAAAATTCCATTTGTGTATACTCACTTAATTCTGTTGTATACGAGTAATTCAGCAATTTCACGACCGAGTCGCGAATACAGAGTCTCGACGAACACGAGAACCTTGGGATCTATCCTGAGACGAGCCTCGCTCCGATGATCCGGGGCTGCCGGTAATCTCGTTGCTCCTCTGAGGGTTGAGCATCTTATCGATGGTTCGGGTCTCGTGTCACGATGTATCAAACTGCAAGAAGAAAAAACATAGTGAAATTTTTGATAAATTTATCGGTATACATTTATTTATCCGAGAAGCTTTATTTTTGCTTTCTCTTAGACAAAACCTTTTTGTTTTCGTAAATTCTTTTTTTCCCAAGACTTATACGTGCCGCAGAGTAAATAATTTATCGTCTCAAGGATTTTAATAATAATGTATTTGTGAATTTCACGACAAGTGCGTTTTTGTAGAAAAAAAAAAACAAATTGTATTTTGCATCTTGATTAATAAGATCGGTAAATTATAATTCTATAAAATTTTAGCAAAACACCGATTTTGCCCAATTCATATTTTACTCTACAACGTTCGTTGGATCATCAGAATTAGTGGCAATGAGACATGAAAATATATGAATTTCCATAAAATTTCACTCAGTTACGAGAACTTTATGGATCCTATCCAAATTAGATAGCAAATATTCTCGGTCAGTACTTTGTCTCGATAAATTTTGTTTGCTCCATTGCTCGAAATTCGCGGGAGTTTGGCCGTTCGCGCATGTTTTCCTATCACTTTCGATTATTGTTTCTCATAATATATATATGTATCTTATACTAAGATTTCGTAGGCACCAAGGGTCAGAGGTTCGCGTCTATACATAGCGCTATATGTAACTAAGCGAGAAGCTATGATTAAGTACAGTGAGGATAAATTTGACGGATGTATGGATAAGCGAGAGGCTTTATCGCCGCTTCGTGCTGGAAAAAACGTGTGTAGGGGTCGAAGAAGCGCGTAAAAGCTCGATGAGACAGAGAGGAAGAGCGTCTATAGAAGCATATCGAGAGGGGTTGCCGCACGAGAGACGCGAGACTGCTCTGCTTTCCCGATCAGTTAATCGATAGAATGCCAGGGCGGTGGATAAGAAAAATGATCAGAAACTATCGGGGCGATTGCGGCAAGGTCTTCTATCTGGGTTAGTGCACGCTGCTTCTTGAGAAATGAACCGTCTGGGCGTACTGATAAAACCAGGGCGAGAGCGCTCGCCCAAACCCCGAAACCACTTGAAGCATCTACTCCCGTGTCTTATCGAGCGTTTCAACGATAAATTTGAGATTGCTCGATGAAGACTCTCTTCGTATTTCAATTATACCAGATCGGAAGTGCGTTATCGATGTATACGAACAACGAACAAGGAAATTTGAGTAACCAGGAAGAAAGAGCGAGCCGGAGAGAACCCGATGATGGCTTTCTGTGTCGTGTTTAATGAAAGTTTAATTCAAATACATTTTTTTTTCTCGTCAACACAAGATACCCACCCATCTTATCTCTATCTAGAGGAGAATCATGTAGATTATCTTTTACTAAGGTCATACAATCAATATTTGTAATATGCTTCCTCGCTATTTCGCATCGTTCACGCGAAGTCTCCTATGCAGGAAATCATGTGTATACATATACGAGCGAGTGTATAGTGATCGCTTTTGGCTTTCTTATAAAGGAACCTTTGTGAAATTTTGAGTTGCTGAATGTAAAACGTTTGCCAGTGAATTTGAAAATAATTGATAAAGGGATTCGGTGTTTCAAAAATTTTAATTTTTAAAAAAATCTCAGAATATCATTGAAGAATGACTGGGCATTACATTTGGTGAGAACTCGTGAAAAGGTTTCGGATTTAATCAGAATTACGAAATAAAATAGCGAGGAAGGAATAGACAGTATAAATCTAAAATTATTTTGAAAGGTTTTACCTGATTTTTTTGTCATGTCTGCAACAGCTCGATTACGATTGAAAGAGGCGAGACACATTTTTGGATATTTGCAGTAAAAAATGCTCTGCTGTATGAGTCGATGGACGCATTTATGGGGTTTACTATACACACACCCACCCATACACACACACACACACACACACACACACACACACACACACACACACACACACACACACACACACACACACACACACACACACACACACACACACACACACACATCGCATGTTTGACCCCATTAAAAGCGCTCTTTCTCGTTCTCTTTCTCTCTTTTCGCTAATGGCAACGTAAAAAGGCTGCTTCGAGTGCCATCAGAGAATTTTCCAGGCTGAAACCTTTATATATGTGTACACCTTTCGCAAGAGCTCTCGCGAAAAGGTCTGCAAGCTTTCCGTCAAGTATATGTTTCGCGTCTCTAATTGGTAAGCCTTCCTCGCTCTCTAAGCGCCCATTTATCTTCGATACGGTAATATTTTTTTCTCACACTTTTGCCTCGGATTTTGCGACAACCATCCGATACCTTTAGCAAATATTTCTCGCAGTGGCAAATTTTGCAAAAGTGTACGATAAAAATATCTATGTATCTGTATGAGCAGGGCAGGACTGCATTATGTATAATATGTATGTTACATGCATACTATATACATAAATTGTACAAGTCTGGACATTATTTTTCGAGTGCTCAAAGAGTCCATGTGATAAACGTCCGGTGCTACGGTTACATCAAAGGCTCTCGGCACTCCGAATGATATATATATGTATTTATATATGCTCTTGGAAAAGCTTTCCCAGAGAGCTTTCGGATGTACATGTGACGATGGCCACCGGTTTCCGGTGAACGCATTCTCCCTCATTCGAAAAAAAAAAAATAAAAAACACTGTAAATACACGAGTGAGGGCACTCATAGAAATATACGCTACAATCTAACTCTGCATGAATTCAATATTGATACGCCAGTGTTCTGCGATGGTGACCTTGCTTTTTATGAAGAAAAAATATACCCTTTTGGTGCACCTGGCACATGGCTGGATTTTTTCCATTCCACAACTCTCGCATACATGGCTTTTGTATACCGTCGTATATAGACTTATTTGCTATGGTGCCTCGCTCGCGATTGATGCTGTGAAAAGAAAAAAAGGTGTAGCAGTTTTTTTCGTTTTTCTATTCGTAGTAACAGATCTTTTTTCACATATAGCATGGCTCTCGATACATTACAAAGGTCGACCAGCCAGCGAGAAGAATTTTTTTTTCGGACCAGCGAACTTTTCACTCGTAGACAGATGGCCATAGGACTCGCGTTTGGTTAATGCAGTTCTGATTTTTGGCATAACTTTGATGATTTCAATGTACCGAATTTCCGATATAAACTTTCGTATTTTTTATATGTTAAGATCACGATTTTATCGTCGCCATTAACCTTCCGAGTCCTTTGAGTTTATGTTTGATGGAGTTATGATGAGTGCATGCATGGTTTTCAATTGATCGATAACAAAAATATTTATCGTTATAAAACCCAGAATTATTATACAGAATTTTGAGAAAAACATCGCGCACTTGACTTGCACGAAAAATTATGATTTGTTCATTTTTTTTTTTTTTTCAAATCGTGGGATAAAAACTTCCGGTCAAAGTCGTGAAAGGTGAAAAACTCGGATAGTATTATAATTGGGTGCATGAAACCTTTGGAATTCCAATTGCTGTCGTTACTCTGGGGCATTCGACGAGATTTTGGCTCGTGTGCTCGAAACTATCTAGCTCGACCATGCTGGAGGCTTCTGTACGGGATTTATTGCGTCGTTACGGTGGACTCTCGGGTGTTGCGGCATTAGATTCGCGTGCGGATCGCAGTTAACGCGAGTATTATCGCCGCATACGTAACGTTTCTCTCTTTTCTCGCGGAATCCTCGAAAGTGAGCGAAGCGCGTTTCGCTCTTTGCACGTATTGTATATATATATATATATACTGTACTAACGTCAATTTCTTTGCTGCGCAAATAATGCCCAATAATTTGTAAAAATAAAGCATGAATGATAAAATCGTCATCAATGAGAAACTCAAAAGCGCTCCACACGCTTTGAATATCACACGTTTGTCTTTTACGAATGGACGAATAATTTAAGGTATGGTGCAATTCGAAATAATTGATTGTCTCAGTAAAATATTTCAACGAATATGTTTCACTAAAAGCATTCATCAATTCAGCAATTAGTTTAACAGTTGACCAATGCCGTTAATTATTAAAACGAAATAAAAAAACAAGTGCAGATCAGCGATTGGAAAGAAATTTATTTGACGTTACATTTATTAGATTTATCGTATTTGAGGTAAAAATCAGAAATTTTATTAAATAAGAAAAAATACCATATCAAAATGCGCTGAAACATTTTTTTCGCTTGTAATTTGCAGTTCTGCTAAATATATTTCATTCAATACAGAGTACAGAGTTTGTTCGTTTCCGAAAACATTTATTCCAATCAAACAAATCATTTGTCCTCACGGTATACACGGTGCTACAGTATTTTTTATTTTTTTACATTTAACGGAGTGAGATGCTACAAAAAGCTCTGAATTTATTTCCACGTTTACGTCAATTTAACAGTCATGGAAGTACAAACAAAACGTTTTTACAGTGATTGCTAAAAAAACATGATAAAGAATCAATGTAACGTAATTAATGCATGAAACGAGAGTGTACGTAGGTATGGATTTGATGTTCGTGAGAGCATAATTAACGTAATTCGATTAACGTGGATGGCATATCGTTAAAACTAAAAGCGATATGGGATCGTTGATACATTGGGATAATCATTCTTAATGAGTGATGAAATTATCGATACTTTCATGTAGGTACGGATGCAAGTGCTCACAAGGAAATTTATAATCTTATCGCGACCGTAAAAAGTGTGAGGGTAAAAAAAAAGATCCAAAAGAGAAAAATAGATTGTTTCATCGGTATGAACGTAATTTTAATGCAATAGAGGGAATAGAGACTTAAAAAAGGTGCGTTAGTCGGAAAGAAAAAGATTTCGCTATTGAATTACCTGGTTAAAGTGATGTTACCGTGCACAAAATGGACTTGGTCCTTCTTTTTACCACGTTTAATGAAGCCTGAGAGACGATTTCGAAGCGTGCCTCAAATTCACTTTGCCTCTCATTCGCCCTTTCGCATTATTTCCCTTTATCACCTGGCTCGGCGCTAATTTTAATGCGCACTGAGTAAAATCGTAAGACTTTTGCTTTCGTCGTCTCATCTGGGGTTCATTATTATTTTTTTTCGCTTTAAAAACCAGAATCTAGATGTAGCCTAGCTAAGCTAGCTGTGCACACCCAGAGAGGAAAAAAAAATAAACAGAGAGCGAGAGAGATCGAAATTGGTGCGCTAGTAGATAGGGATCGTACGTGGTCAGACGGACTCTGCATGCGGAATTAGTGCGTTCTGCACGCGTTATACTACTGTGGCCACTTGAATCGCAAACGACTCTTCTATGTTCTTATCCATATACTATATACATACATTTATATACACTTTACATTATATGGGGCACTTCACGTCAAGTGAACTTGCACAAATGAAATATAATAGATAAATTAAACGAGGCCTAGGATGTTCTGTTTGTCTAAAAAATATCAACTCATTGGGCTCATTGAGCAATTGAGAGAAATACTATTAGCTAGAAAATTTTGGATCAATTTTCCAATTCTCGTGATAAGCCAATCACGGTTTTCTTCGGTCAGAGCTCAAAAGTAAAATGAACAATCAACTTGAAATCGAATTACGGGATAAGCCTTAGAGTTTCGCTGAAGTAACTCGACGAATTCTGAAACATCGAGACTCACCACTGCTCCGCCTCAACAACGCTTGACCACTAATCGGATTACTGCATCGAAACTAAAGCTGATCCCACGGCTTTCATTGAAGTGTGGGCCAAAGTAGACGCGTTTGTCTCACTTTGAAATATTACTGATCGAAGAAAATCGCGAGTGGGGTATTTGAGGAGACGCAAAGTCGATATTTCAAGTGATTGTGGTAATAACTTTCTTTAATTGAAATAAAAAAACAATTCGATGAGGAGGTGCGTGTTTTTTTTCAGTACATTTTTCTTGATCAACTTTTTACGTGACGGCTTTAAGTGACGCGCGTTGATACCCCACATCACTGTTCGAATTATATGGATGACTCATCTGATATTGAATTTTCCATGCATAAATACTTTGCTATTACACGTATAGTACATTCATATATACACTGTTATATACCATGTATCATATAGTACATATACTGTGTACAGATAGCGAGGAGAAAAATGTGTGAATTGTGATGGAGGGAATTGGCCGAAAAATATCAATAGGGAGATAGAGAGATGAGAGAGCTTCGCTGCAACACCGGGGTGCATATTTACCATATATCGCAAGTACAGAACATCAATGGGAGTGTACAGCATATGTGTACAGTGTGTGTGACAGAGTACGAGAGGAAATGAGTGCGTGTTTGTGTATGTATGTGTGAGAGAGAGAGAGAGAGAGAGAGAGAGATAGAGAAGCTGGTCGTGTTTGTAACGCGAAACTCGTGCGATAGAGTCATAGTTTTCGTAAGATAACACCGGTGTGATAGCGAGCATAACACGAGACGTTCGTACGGGTTCACGCTCGGTCGGTCGCGGTCTTTTCTCTTTTTTGCTCACGTACAAAGTGGATAAAGGTTTTCGCTCTAGGGACACGAGGTAAAGCTTCAATAACTAGCAAACCTACTAGAGGCGACTCGCTCTTTCTCTCTGCCTTGCTTTAGCTCTATTGGTTAGCCTATCTCATTTTACCCACGTCACCGATGGCATATATGTGTGAGCATGTATATATATAACTCAATAAAAGTATTTGTAGCTTGGCTACACATCATTATTATTAGCGATATTGGGGTAATCGTTCCCCACGTCATTACACCATACAAAACGAACCGGAGAGCTTTAACTGTGCTCCAGCACGAAGCTACCCTACCGTATTCCATACTGGACGCTCTATGTGGGCGATATATGCACGAGATCTGCGTGTTTGAGCCACATTTTCCAACGGCACGTTCTCCGACATCTCTTGAATAAAGTATGCGTTTGCCGGAGAAGCGAATTTTATCTCTACCTCCCCCCCCCCCTCTCGCTCACTCGTTTCTTCTCTCTTGCACTTTCGTTATTTGCGAAAATTTTTTTTCACTATTTTCTTATAGCTATATGGAATCTCTCTCCCTCTCTCTTTCTCTCTTTCTCTCTCTCTCTCTCTCTCTCTCTCTCTCTCTCTCTCTCTTTTCGCTCTTTTCGCTCGGGAAAATAGACGAACGATGACTCATCCATATCAAAATACTATTTGCATAAGCCGATAAGAAGTCGATACATTCATGTTCAACCGTTTCACTAGCACATATCCCGCAGAAGTTAGCGACTGAAAGTCTTTCCACAGACACGCGAAACGTGATCAGGGAAAATATCGTGAAGATAGAAATTGAGGTTTTCTTTCGATTTAATCTTCTTTTTTTTAAGGAACGCTGGTATGCAGCGCCGATAACCTAATTAACATGGGACATTCTTAAATTGTCATGATGTAAACGATGTTGGCTATAATTTATGTATACTGAAATTTCAATAACAAATGTGTTATAATTAATGATAATTTATCATGATTAATTTAATTAAGCGGCCACTTTTCCAAAACAGTAGAGCGCATGATATATCGTGTCGAAAATTTTTGACTCATTACATTTCATGCCGTCCTCTCGTGATTTTTCCGTCTCAATATTCTTCTTTGAAATCCACCCGTCCTTCGTCTTGCTTCAATGGTTCATCGTCGGTTCGACGATTGATCGATAAATTGGTTCGTTGCTTTTTTATTTATTGTGTGGGGTTACGGCAAGCCTTGCCGTAGACTCTCGTTCATCACCGTGTCAACGAAATTCGTTTTGTTTTTTTGGTGGAACGTACGTGGGAAGAAAATTGACGGTGACTCGAGGCTTCTCTGGTCCGCGTGAAAAGAAGACAAGAGAGAGAGAGAGAGAGAGAGAGAGAGAGAGAGTGAGAGAGATTCTGTGACGAGACAGGACACCCACGAGCTGGCCGAGAGATCCTTCCGGCAATTTACGAGAACGTTCGTGCGACGAAACTGATTTTAAACGCTCTCTCTTGCTTTCTTGAAAACGCGAAGTTACATCGACAAAAATTTCAAAATCTTCGATCTTACACGCTTGACGAGTCTGTCGTTTCAGTTTATTCTTCTTGGCCATGAAAAATCCGTTGATGACTTTGTAAGAATTCTGAGATACGAAATTCGTTGGTATTCAGAGAGATATTTGTTATATCACTTATATATAATGGTAATGATAATGAAAATAATAATATTTTTTTTGGCATTTCCACCTGTTTTTAGGCTATCGTACATACAATATCGCGGTTGGCCTGGACCAGTACCACTCCCGCTGTATTGCATTTGCCATGGCATTACTGCCATGTGCGGAAAAACCTATGCCAATACAGCAGGTCTCAGATTCGCTTCTCATATAGTACGTGTATATGACGCGTGTATATATCTGGAGCTTGAAATGCCTATATTTTATTCTCGACAAAACTACGAGATTGGGAATGGAACCCACAACCACCCGATGCTCTGACTTATAGGCGAGCACGCTGTCTGGCCACTACGCCAAAGCACCGCTATTAATAATAATAATAATAAAATAATAATAATAATAATAATAATAATAATCACGCTTCTATAATTTATCATTGTCGCAATTCCTTTTTTTAAAATCATTTTTCGAAATTATCAGACACATTAAGACGTGCATGACGAATCATACAAATCATCTGTCGATATAAGGATATAATTGAACAAAACGTGTACAATTATAGCGAAGAGAATTGAATGAAAATATCAAAGTGAACACGTATCGAACCGTTGCGGTGCAACGACGATTTTGCGCGGTACAGAGGGGTCTCATGTGCTTCTGTTTCCTCGCAATATTCAGGCATCAAGCGAGGGAAAGATAGAGTGAGAGAGAGCGATATTTATTTTAAGAGAGAGAGAGAGAGAGAGATGGACAGAGTGTTTGAGATCAGAAGCATCCACAATCGAGATTACACAATGCCACCTATGTACACCCGCACACAAACACACCGGTTCTGGTGCCGCTGTTCATGCATAACTGAAATTAGAGGTATTTCCCATCAAACGCGATGCAATTAATGCGTCATTAAAGCTCGCGGTGGGCACTGCGGCAAAGAGGCTCAAGAGGATTGCATCATTGAACTTTCGTGTATGTGTAAGTTATATATACACGCCAACAGGGTCAAATGAGAATTCGGGAATTGGTTCGCCTCAAAACGTTGAGCCCTAGAGAAAATACCACTCTCGTATGCACCGTGTATCTGTACGTATAGATATATATGCACATATATACTGGGGGTGTATGTCCGCAGAGAAAGAGTCTCCTTGTAGATATGCTCAAACGCTTTTGAGATTGAGGGAACTTAGCGGCAAACATCTCTAGTAATGGAGGACTGGCAACCTCCACATCGCTACATTACCAATCAGCCACATAGTGTATATACAGCGGTACCTTCTTCGCGTCTTTGACTGCGGTTTAAAGCTAATGATCATATACAGCCTACCGCAAGAGTCAAAGCTCCTCACATAACATAACACTCTACCCCATTAATTATGTATTCACACCTATGTGTACTACATGTATATGTAAATACGCGTAATTAACAATCGATGCATGAAAATGTTAATAACAAGCCGTATCTATCGGTAGAGAAATATCAAAATATTGATAATGTGCACTGTTGTGTCAATCAAACGGTGCTGAAGATTTTTATTATCCATTACTGCTCACAATAGCCTATTTTCCCTATTATGTAACTCCAGTAACCTCATAATCGACCGAAAGTAAAAAAAAAAATGCATATTCCGTTTTGGACGAACTTTCGTCACAAATCGACAGATTGCCAATTCGAATCAATTCCGGAACTTCAATTAGACCCCGATTACGCGGGGCTCCGTTGAATTTACGATCAATATGGATTGTTGCA